>CM069450.1:30720375-30750060 GCA_035610835.1 Ophiura sarsii | reverse complement strand
CTCCGAATGATTTATTATGCATTTTCTACCAATGAAATAAATTAGGCCACTGATAACAACAAGCGATGATTGGGATCAATTTAATTAATATCATAGGCCTATAATAGTATTGATGAAATCAAAATACAGAATTTAATATTAAATCCTTATTCCAAACATACATTAGCTATCAGCAGCCAGCAGCAGTTACATGACTCCAAGCATGACCTTGCATAGTGCTCTGGCGCGAGGTGTTGACAGTTCAGTCCCACATTGTTGATAAATGTGATGGTCCATATATGGAGTGTATCATTTATGTATGATGTCATGTCGGTGACTGACTCTTACGCACAGTGGGGGGTATAGTTCCAAAACTGTAGGACTACTCCACGAGTTCGGTTCTCGGGTTGGTCGGTTCTCGGGTTGGTCGGTTCTCGGATGGGGAGCATTTTTTCTAGTATTAGTATAGATAGAGTAGTCCTAAAGGTAGGACTAACATTATGGTGGTGCCACAGCACACCACGATCTCAATACTTTCATGGCAAATGACCTTGGAACATCGAGTCTTTGAACTCTCATTTTATTAAAACCCTTTCGGATCCACAGAAGGCTATACAGCGTGTCTAGGAAATAAACAATTACTTGAAAAATATTTGAACGTTTTACTTATTAACGTTTTTCTATCTCAAAAACGGAACAACCAATAATATACTTTTTTGGAATAATTTTATAAAGCCCTCAATTTTATAATTCGGATCCGAAAGGGATCGAATTCACTGAGTATTACTATTAAGTTGTTTCTTCGAAATTGAAGAGCTTGGGCCACTAACTATTTTCAGGGCGCATCCGTTGCTCACTTTTAGAGCAGGAATCATTGTTGGTTTAAGTTGTAATTGTTGTTGTTGTTGTTGTTGTTGTTGTTGTTGTTGTTGTTACACTGTTTAAAAATATGTTGTTTAAAATTGTTTAGCCAACATGTTTTAAATTTTAAACAACTTTGGTTAACTAAACTTTGATTTTCATAAATTTAACCAATAGTTGTTTAAAATTTAACCAACCAATAGTTAACCAACCAATAGTTGTTTAAAATTTAACCAACCAAAAATTAAAATGTGTGCAAAAATATGTTAAACAACTGTTGAGCGATTCACCAGTTAACTAATAGTTATTTAAAAGAGCATGTTTTAAACAACGTTGAGCAATTTCTTAACAAAATTGTTTAAAACATGTTCTTTTAAACAACTGTTATTAATCGATCAACAGTTGTTGAACTTATTTTTGCACAATGTTGCTTAAATTTTAAACAATTATTGGTTAAATTTATGAAAATCAAAGTATATTTTACCAATGTTGTTTAAAATTTAAGCAACGTTGGGTGATTTTTTTTTAAAACATATTTTTATCAATTTAACCAAAATATTAGAAAATAATTAAGTCTATAAAAATGCTGAAGTCGCAACATTATTTTAAAACACTATTTTGAAGATAGTGAAAAGAGTTTAATTCATTATTTACAGCAAAGAATCCCAGGTATCCGCGTTCGAATTTCTAACAATGCCAACAGGTGCGTTGGCCTGCCGCGCGCTCGGCGCGAGCCAACATGTGCATGTACATTGTACGTATCCATATATAAAACAGCAAGCACGGTATGGATAATAAGTGGCGCTAAATTCAAAAGTAACGTGGAGAGTAAATTTTTAATTCAGCCCCAGCCAACAATTAGCCGGTTATCATGGAAGTGTCTCGTACTTCCGTGAGTATCGCTTATATTGATATTAAATTTAAATAAAGTTGATGTCAATTTAAAAATTAAAAAAATGAAGAAAAAAGAGAAAACAATCAGTAGGCCTATCGGTGCAGTCGGGCCCCAATTAGCATAGGGCGTGCTATGATGTTGCGAACTCGGGGGGGGGGGGGGGTAGGGGTTTGAGTGGATAGAAATAATATAAAAAGAAATTGTATACATAGTCATCGTTCACATTTGAAATTAGAGGTCCAAGTTCAAAAATGTATTTTTGTATTAAAAAAGTACTGATTTTAGTCAAGTTCGAGCGATTTGAACGCTTAATCACGCTTGTCTGCCGCGTGGAAAGTGTTAAGAATAGCATTGTTTTTAAAATTTGATATTATGAATGGCACCCTTGAAGTGTTAGCTATTTAAATTTGAACTCAGATTTATGTTCAGAGTTAAGAAAACACCACAATTTTATTTGAATTCAAAAATCCATGTCAGGAGATTCTGAGACAACGAAGCGCGCTAAATTATCCATTTAGCGAACTTAGTAAAAATTCTCAGAACCCGACATTACTATGGAACATACAGAGCTTAATATGCAAGCAATTGTCTCCACATTTCGTGATATGATTCAAGACAAAATTGCACATTTGCTGATATAAAAGAAAAGTGTATACATAGTCATCGTTCCTTTGAAATTAGAGGTCCAAGTTCAAAAATGTATTAAAATCTGATTCTAGTCAAGTTCGAGCGATTTGAACGCTTTAACCACGCTTGTCTGCCGCGTGGAAAGTGTTAAAAATAGCATTGTTTTTAAAATTTGATATTATGAATGGCATCCTTGAAGTGTTAGCTATTCAATTTGACCTTAGACTTAAATTGTTATGCATGTACATTGTACGTATCCATATATAAAACAGCAAGCACGGTATGGATAATAAGTGGCGCTAAATTCAAAGTAACGTGGAGAGTTAAATTTTTAATTCAGTCCCAGCCAACAATTAGCCGGTTATCATGGAAGTGTCTCGTACTTCCGTGAGTATCGCTTATATTGATATTAAATTTAAATAAAGTTGATGTCAATTTAAAAAAAAATTAACAAAAATCAACAAAAATAAATAAAAATCAGTAGGCCTATCGGTGCAGTCGGGCCCCAATTAGTATAGGGCGTGCTATGATGTTGCGAAAACTAAATGGAACATACAGAGCTTAATATGCAAGCAATTGTCTCCACATTTCGTGATATGATTCAAGACAAAATTGCACATTTGCTGATATAAAAGAAAAGTGTATACATAGTCATCGTTCCTTTGAAATTAGATGTCCAAGTTCAAAAATGTATTAAAATCTGATTCTAGTCAAGTTCGAGCGATTTGAACGCTTAACCACGCTTGTCTGCCGCGTGGAAAGTGTTAAAAATAACATTGTTTTAAATTTTGATATTATGAATGGCATCCTTGAAGTGTTAGCTATTCAATTTGACCTTAGACTTATGTTCAGAGTTAAGAAAAGACCAGAATTTTACTTGAATTCAAAAATCCATGTCAGGAGATTCTGAGACAACGAAGCGCGCTAAATTATCCATTTTGTATTAAAAAAGAACTGATTTTAGCCAAGTTCGAGCGATTTGAACGCTTAAGGATAGCATTGTTTTTAAAATTTGATATTATGAATGGCACCATTGAAGTGTTAGCTATTCGAATTTGACCTTTTATTTATGTTCAGAGTTCAGCAAACACCAGAATTTTACTTGAATTCAAAAATTCATGTAAGTAGATTCTAAAACACGGAAGCGCGCTAAATTATCCATTTAGCGAACTTGGTAAAAAATCTTAAAACCCGACATCGTTAAATCATGGGACCTACAGAGATACGGTATTTTCAGCACTGAAAGTACGAGTCTGCCTCTGGCGCAATAATACCTGGATCCAAGGGCGTCCCAGACCCTTTTCATTGGGGGGGGGGGGGGGGGGGGGGGGGGGGTGTAAAGGTCATCAATTGCCGACAGAGCCATTTGTGCCGACCAAAAATTTTTTCGACTCGCTTCGCTCGCCGGAATTCGAGCGGGAACCGTCAATCAGTTTTCCGACATGGTCGGGGGACACTAATTTGATAATGATAATTGAAATGTTAAATAAAGCAGCGCGCAGCGCTGATTGAATAGTTCTGGGGGAGCCAAGGGCCAGGCGCGTACCGCGGCATGTGAGCCAGGGGGGGGGGGGGGCAGAAGTATGTCGTCCCGACAGTAAATTTTCGTAAAAGGTTGCCCCACATTTTTTCCCAGTCAGTCACCTCGTGAATTTCACGTAAGTGGGGGGGGGGGGGGGGGGGGGGGAGGGGGGGGGGGGGGGGGGAGGGGGGGGGGGGGTGTCAAAACAAAAAAAATCGCACGGTCAAAACTTTCGCACGGTCACAAAATTTCGCACGGACACAAAATTTCAGAGTCCAAAAAGCACCACAGTCAACAAATAATACACAATCCTTAGTCTTTTCGGCCTAGGCATTATGGTTTTTTCTCATGAGAATTTTAGCGTCCCGGTTTTGCGAATTTATAGCGTCCCGGTATTTGGAGCCAGGGGGGGCAACTTGCCCCCCCCCGGTCGGTACGCCACTGCCAAAGGCGTATCCAGGACTGTTTTGATAGGGGGCACACATCCTCAAGCCATCTTGTTTATCTTAAATCTTGAAACGTTGAAACCAATACAAAGGGCGCAAAAAGCTGCAGAAAATATGCGCGCCAGTGGCGTAACTAGACTTTTTCATTTGGGGGTGGGGCAATAAGGGGCAGTGACTTGAAATGGATGGGGCTCCTAATGGGTGGGCTTCATTTCAGTGTCAATAAATGCGCACGTAACGCGCGAAAATTTTCGACTTTACGCCTACCTTTTGTACGATTGAGCTACATTTCGGCTCTAAACAAGCTTGTACCATAGAATATTGCATTTTGGGAAGACATGCGCGCGTACGCGAAAAAAATTCATCTGTTACTTTGTACCATCATTATTCCATGATTCATTTTGGGGGCAAGGGTTCAAAGTGGGGGGCTGCCCCCCGCTGGTTACGCCACTGATGCGGGCTGAGCGCACAAAATTTTTCAGTTTTTGAACTAAATGGTCATGGAAAACTGTCCTGAAGCTTTCTTGAAGCGCGCAAAAATTGGAATTTCTAACACTTAAATAGTCAAGTATGACGTTTTTGACGGTTTGATATTGCATAGTTACACATATCAAGTCCTGATCCAAATCGTATGGATTGAGGGCCATTATAATGTTAAAACCTGTAGAAAATATGCGCGCATAGCGCGCAAAATTTTTCATGTTTTGAACTCAAATTAAAATGGTCATTGAAAACTGGTTGGAAGCCTTCAGATACTATAAATTAAGCTTAAATAATGAAACATTGAAACTAATACGCGCGAAGCGCGCAAAATTTTGCATTTCTAACACTTAAAGGGTCCAGTATAACGTTTTTAACGTCACCCATATAATATTCGGTTTGGTTCGAGACATTTATAATGTTGATACCTGTAGAAAGAATGCGTGCAAAGCGCAAAAAGATTTTCAGTTTTTAAGCTAAAATCGTCATGGAAAACTTTCCTGAAGCCATCTTGTTCAGCTTGAATAATGAAACATTGAAACTAATCTGCGCGAATCGCGCAAAATTTTGCATTTCTAACACTTAAAGGGTCCAGTATAACGTTTTTAACGTCCCCCATAATATTTGGTTTGGTTCGAGATCCATTATAATGTTGGAACCTGTAGAAAGAATGCGCGCGAAGCGCACAAAGATTTTGAGTTTTTAAACTAAAATGGTCATGGAACACTTTCCTGAAGCCATCTTGTTTTTGTTGAATAATGCTAATAAAACATGGTCAAATGTTCAGTATAGGCATGATAGGCCTACAGCCTGTATGTCCGACAACGACATAGACCTATACCATTGCGTGAGTTTGCATTGTTCAAGTCGAAGTTAGGACAGAGTCTACTTATAAGTTCTTACTTTGCATTGACACCTAAACGTTGGAGTTGGACTTACTTTTGCGATAGACTGATAGTGAGCTTGCAGCGTCTACAATCAGTACAATGAGAGCAATTGGCCTACATCAACTTACATGTACATAATTATAGGCGAATTATTTGATATTTCGTAACCTATGTGCCAACATGATTGGCCATTGGCGACATTATTGACTTGGGTTTGCATTGACAACGACAATGAAATAGGCCTATAGTTAGTATAATTAAAGGTCCCACACATTGCCCGTTATGCCTAGCCTAGGCATATACTATTCCGACACAATTTTTTGTGTGTGTCTTGACAATGAGCAAAACAAAGACTTAGGCTGTTCATGTGCGCCGACACAAAATCTCATAAAAATGGGCTCGTTCACAGTGCCTACAAATTCATATGCCTACATTGCCTTTGTTCATTTTTGATTTGATTTGTGTTAACATAACATATATGCCGACACAACATTTTCATTTGCGCATACGATAATTGTTATAGGGCTTTCTTTCTTTCTTCCCCTTTTCCTTTCTTTCTTTCCTCTTTCCTTTCACTTTCTTTCTTTTTTTCTTCTTTTTTTTTTTTTTTCCTCCTTTCTTTCCCTTTCTCTTTCTTTCTCCCCTTCTTTCTTTCTTTCCCTTTCTCTTTCCTTTCTCCCTTTTCTTCCTCCTTCCTTTGATTTGCCCACAGCACCATAATTTTGCCGACAGATTTGATGAATGGGGGGGGGGGGGGGGGGTGTGACACCCCCCCCCCCCCCCCCCCCCCCCCCCCCCCCCCCACACCCCCCCTCTGGGGACGCCCTTGCCTGGATCTGGGTCTGGATCTGGATTAGTTACTCCAGCAAAACGGAATATCCGCATCACGCTAGAGTTGATGACATGACCTAATGATTGTTGTGGCTGGGTAGACTGTTTCCATTTGTTGATGCTGTGTGCTCATTGAAGTGGTTCCGGATCATAGTTTTGAAGGGGTTATGGTTGGCAGTGTCCAGAATTGTATGAGGGAGATTGTTCCAGTGAGTGGTCGTCCAGGGGAAGTAAGTGTTGGAATAGGTCGTGGTCTTGGTCAGACGGTCTTTGGTAGGATAAGTCATGGGTCTTTTGGGTCTGTGTGTCATATTTGCGATCCACTTGTAAAAACCCCGTAAAAACACGACCAAATCATTGCGTTTTTAGACAAAGTATATCATAAATACAATCCATTAAATTCGATCAAAACAAACAGACTTCTTGGGCGGTAATCATTTGATCATAAAAAGAGGTGCATAATTTTAACGTCTTTTCTCTATAACTAAACTATTCAATCTGTAAGCCAATGAAAGGTTAGGAGTACTAACATGAAGAACCCAAAGAGCCCGGTTATTTGAAACTGCATCCGGTAAACACACAAAATATCAACAAGAGTTTCTTCTGGAGAAAGGCTACAACTCCTCGTTTGAAACTTGCAAAATCTGTCACGGTTTTAGGATAAAAAATCAAATTCTTACTGTTCATTATGAAAATGTTTATGCAGGCGTCAACGTGAATCTTGAACCTACCCTCCTCAAGCATAGTTACATTCTTGATGTGTTGGAATTTTGAATTACTGATGTAGGCCATAGTACATGTAGGCTTATGGTCAGATGAATCTATATGATGCATATGAATCGTCACCACCAATTCAACATCTCCCACGCCCCGGGGTGCTCAGTGGTCATTACAAGGGGGTATCATGCGCGTCCAAGGACTTTCAAAAAGTACCCTAAAGTAATTGCATAAATGTGAAAAAGTACCCCCTAAACAAGTAAGGACAGTTTTTGCATACCCTAAGCAAGTCATTTCAGTATTTTCATACCCTAAACAAGTAATCCAAATACCTTGATACCCTAACACTAACAGTAACATACCCTAAGCACGTAATTTGTATATTTTGAATCCTAAGCTTAATAGTCTTTAGCAAGCCCCAGGAGAAAGCCGTATTCTGCTTTAAACATACGCACGATACCCCTTTTGTTGCCGTTGAATACTATAAATGGCAAGACTTGCTAAAAGTCTATGTGGATTCTCTGAATTCCCGTCATTTTTTACACAACACGAAGAACGGGACGAAGAGGCGCGCGCCTATTGAAAAATCGCCAGAACAGGGCCGATGCCAGGATGAATTGTGACGGGAACAGATTGAGGAATATAACGCGGCTATTAAAAAATGTCATAGATAAAAGAAAATAAGGACCCTAAATACGTAAGACCATTGTATTAAAGTATACCCTTTTTCCTGATTTTCCTTGTTTTGATACCCTAAACACGTTACGTACGTAACGTGCCCTGGCTTCAAAAACCACCCTAATTACGTGATTTCTTGGACGCGCATGATACCCTCTTCCCGGGTCCCACGCACTAGGAACATCTTCACTAGTGACACATAACAGAAAAGGATGAGTCTTTACCTATTTCTTTTCTGTGGGAAGATGCGGGAGAAGATGAATAAAGTTGGGATAGGATCGATTAAGAATTTAAATTGACAACAGCATGCAATATAAAGGAATTATGAATTGCAGATTCGGGCATTCTACTTTATTCCAAGGGCATTGTGTCCATCGTCTTCTGATGCGCTCAATCAATTATGTTAACGCCCTCTAACGAATGCAATGTTCTTAAGACTTTGTTGTTATCCTTTGCAAGTAAAAATAAGATATTAACTCCACTTTTTGAAGCTCGCATTAAATTCGATCAAAAATGCACCGATGGTTATCAAATATAAAACACTTGTTTAATTATACTATCTGTTATTTTCTAGCAGGGATACATATAAATTAAACACAAGTCAATTCAAACCATCTTCGTCTAACGTTTCCAATAGAGCACCCACCTAGTGTGTATATAAATTGAACCAGTTTTGGATCGGCCTTGGGGAAGTAAACAAACCCTGCGTCGTTGCCAGGCTGTAACGGTGGATTATACTCTTAAATGCGACATTTTAACTTAATTTTGGGAATATATATTTTTGTTAAGTGATGGATGAGAATTCGGAGCCAGCAGCTAATACACAGCAGGTAGGCAAGCCTCAAACGATATCATATGCATACGCTAACTGCACACAACACTGACTTCACTTACGTAACTTGACTTTTTGGTGTTTTGGTGCATCCGATATAATTATAGTGCTAAGGGGAATTCCTCCAAGTGGCAAGTTGTCATACCGTCAAAGTCTTGTAAATGTGATCTTATACCAAATCGTATACGAAGCTTATATCATTGATGGTATGTCTCAGTTGATGCCCTACCTGTAATTTACCCTACTTTAGTACCCCTACACTACCACACCAGCTAGCTCTGTTTCATAGCTCTCATACGTCGTGATACGACTCAGTATGAGAGCTATGAAATGAAAGCATGTGTTCGTACGCTGGCGATTTTCGTTTCTAGTTTGCCTATTTCTAAAACATTTGAATACACTTACCTGGGTTATACATGTGCTATGTACTGTTATTGCATCCTAGATACATTTTCAGCTCCATAAATGCTACTCAAAATGAAATATTAATGATATAAAATCGGCCCTAATCACAGCGAAATGAAGAAGTCGTCAGCAGCAAAGATGGAAGTCAATTCGCGGTAGTTTACGATTGGTTCCGAATATTTTCAATTAGTCTCGTTCCACGTTTTACTCCTCATGGGTGTACGCGTGTGTGCAAACATAGTAAATCACTAGGCGGACAACCAATACTACGATTTACGAATGCGATCAACTGTTAACAACAGCCTGGTTCCAAATTGTTGGCACCAGGCTGCTTTTAGTGAGATTCCGAAGAACGCACGTGACCTGTTTTCCGAAGATTTCTCGACGGCATTGAAGAACGGTAATCATTTTAGTCGTTAAAAAACCTCTAAAATCTCCAGAATTCGTGAGCGTAGAATTACATCGATGGTATCAAAATAATCCGTAAGTATAGTTCTATAAGTAAGGATAACTTAAATTTAACTACCAGAAAATTTATTTTTTGTTATGAAACAAATACGACGTAGGAAGTCAATGCTTGTTTTTGTAGCTACACACCAGCCAGGTTAGACTAAGAAACTTTTAGGAAGGATGCAGTCACAATACAATTGATGATTGATGACCAACGACAATAATGTGTTTCACTTTCACTTCAATTCAGTTCTTTGTCTGTTTGTTTGGTCAATACACTTGAATGCTGAGCTAGTGTTGTTACTGCTAGTGCTACACTTGTCACAAAATGGTCAACTCGCTGCTTTGCAGCTCAGCAGTAATCAACGCTGACCACAACTAATACTATAGCCTATAGGCGAATTAATAATTGAACGAACAACATGCATGCAGCACAAGTTGATCGTGACCTAGATTATCAAGTGCGCAATACGCTGCTTCAATGTGTTCATTCAATTATAAATCCGACTATAGCGTTGGTCCAGACGATGTTTACCTATCGCTATTGTAGAATGATACATTTATGTATATGTACTAACCATGTTACAATTCACTGCGCTGTCAATGTATTGCTTTTTGTAAAATCCACTTTAATCTACTGCCATTCACTCCAAAATACTTGAATCAGGTATCACTGGTTAATATCATTTAGCATCTAAAATCTCATGAAAATTGGAGTAATTCTTGATGGTGAAACAAATATTAATATATTTTCAGAGGTTATATAATTCTGCCCACAACACAACTTCTCACATGTGTTTTTATGAATGAACTATCCTAGGCCATAACCCTTGACCCCTGAATAATGAATGGAAATGTTGTGCAATAGTCAAATGCCCCACCCATCCATTCTGATCAACTAACCACAATTAATGCATATGATTCGTTATACTATACACAGTATAAATGGGTCGAGTACTATTACATTTCTAAACTGTTAAAGATTTTCAGATATTTATTATATTTATTTGATCACTACTCACGCTATGAGCTTGATTGTCATTCACCATGAATGTAGAATTAGACCAGGTGCAAATCCTTTTGTGCAAGCGCCCCCTGAAGCTCCTGAGTTTGGTTTTTTAACTGACTTAAAGGGACATTAAAGGGACATTAAGTGGTGTTGAAAAGTTTAAATGTTTAAAAATTTACTTCAGAATTCAAGATGAACATTAAAAATCGCCATTATTGTTGTTTCTACTAACAAAAAACGCAGCAAAACTAGATTTAAACAATATCATCGCTATTTATTGAAAAACGCCCTCTATGCAAATATGGTTCGCGTTATGTATCACGCGTACTGCACGGGGATACTGCCGGACGTAAAATGCTGGTCCCGCAGGATAAGCATTTTTTGAATCGACGTTTTCTTGTACAAAGAGAGCTGATTTTTCTTAATCCTTATAGGTGTAAAGTTCATACATGTAATACAATTATAAAAATAAACTAATCTCAGTTTTTATCATAATTGAGGGCGCTGCCTCCAACACATCTCTTAGTGTCCCTTTAAATCGCCTCTCGTTGGTCATATTTTTTTAGAATTTACAATTCAAGTTATTTTTCAGAGGAAAACTGGGCTCTGTGTGGTGGAGGGCAAGTTTTTTCTTCCAGACAGTCAGTGGTTGATTATAGTAGGCCTATGAAATCTGGCTATATCATGATATGATTTTTAATTTTATTTACAAAATGTTGTTAACCACTCTCGCGCCACTTACATTGTACATGTATGTAGGATGCCAAATGCCTTGATGCACCACAAGTGTCGCATGCGCCGCCAGTTAAGAAAGTCTGATAAAAGTGATAGACAACCTATTGTAGAGTGCCCATGGTTGATTGAACTAAGGCTGTAAAGTGTAAATGTCAATGTGCCTGCGACTCTGACCAGGGCGAGAAAAAGAGGGCAAAACGGTAAGCTCCTTGCCGGGAAATATTGCCATCTCAGGGGAAATCCCCCGCCTTCCCAAAAAACAAACAAAAAAAGTAAAAAACCTTTTTTTTATTTTAATTTTTATTTTAAAATTTTTGTTAGATATTTTTTTTAGAGTAATAGGCACTATTTTGTTTGCGAAATGTACAATAAAAATGTTCCAGGAACATGTACATTTTGGAAAACAAAAATAGAGGTAGTATTTTTATAATCAGTGGCCCATATTTTCCTTCAATTGCAAGGATCTCATTTTGTAAGCTTGGATGATTTAAGGAGGACCGATATTTGTACTGCACATTCTGTAATGTAGATTCTGGTTATTTCATGATTTGATTTTGTCTTGTTTGCTACTTATTATAGGCCTGTATAAAATGGGCCACTCCGTGGCTATGTAAGTAATGTTGTATTTCAGGTTCTTAAGTTAGATTCTGGCATTAGTCATCACTCAACCAACCACATTTAGCCTCTGACACTGTGGGCCGGGCTATGGCCATGGGTGTTCCGGACAGCAGATGACCAAACAATGAAAAATACCTCCCAAAACGCAGTAAATTTCTGTAGATCACAGGTATTGACTTTTATGAAAAACTTGCTTCTAAAGGCCTACATGTACTATTGCCTTGGCATGCACAATGTCATTCCTTCAGCAAAAATAGTTTTATTTTCTTATTTACACCTTTAAAAAGTGTTCTTTTTTCCCCAGCTGTCAGGGCGGGAGGGCAGAGAGGTAGTAAATAATACGATATTTAATTACTTTGCCCAATTATCTAGGTCGGAAATTCTACAATCAAATCTTAATTCAGTAAGGTGTTACGGACCTAAATCGGTCCAAGGTAGAAATAACTTCAGGTTCGTACATCATGACAAATTACAATCATGCAGAATTCAACACCCACATATTCCGTTAACTTTCAGATCAAGACAAAGATCAATCCATTTATTACGACATTACATAATAATGCATCATAATATTATTACGACTTATGTTTAACTTTAACCCATGGCCATAATTATACTGATCAGTTATGCAGCTTTAGCATGCTTTTGCGCAGTTTTAATGTTCGTTTAAACGCATGCGAATTGTTATGTCGAACGCCATTGTAATCTCCAAAAGACAGCTCGTGTTCCATCGTAATCTCTGACCGTCGTCCATGATTATAGAGGGCGCCGTACTGGTAATACAGGAGTTTATCACAAAGGTTAGTTTATCGGATCCTCTTTCCGTGGTTTAAGCTGATAATCGGATTTGATTGTAGAATTTCTCCTATTCACTGTGTACAGCGTGCAGGTCTAAACAGTGAGTGTCAGTACGCTGTGGTTCGGAGAGTCACATTAAGCCGTTGGTCCCGTGTATTCAGACGCCTTCACCCTGAACACGTTAAAAGTTACAGACTTATATCGTTAAGAGTAGGGGATCATCCCGGGTCTGTTACCTGTACAAAAATCACAACCTCTAGGTTTCAGAGGGCTTCCAGTCTAGTTGAATAGGCTGCTATAGCCTAGGGAACAGCCCTCAAATTAAGAAATGAAAAGGGCATGGCAATTTCAGGCAATTTGAAAGGGGCACAAGGCAATTATGTACTTTTCAATGGAGTCAGTAAAAACAGCCAGAAGTTGAGGGCATCGAGGCAACTACAATTCCGGAAATAACTGTTGAACCACTTTGAGGACTTCGTTGAAATCAACCACCCAGTCCCCCCATTCAATGTTGTTCGGAACCGTTTCATCACCACGGTCGTTGGGACCCTCAACATTGATTGGTGGGGGCGGGGGAGGGATATCACTTAGTACATGTAGATAGCTCAAGCTCCCCACACAAGTTTGTTGCAAAATCAGCGCTTGAAAATAGTCCCTTAAAGTGGGATATTAGCAAAGAAATTGACTATGTGGTCCAACACCAATTTTCCTGAATTGTCTGAATGAAGTCCAAAAAAAATCATCTGATTTTACATTTTTAGCCACAACTTTTGTATTTGTAAGTCTTTTTTGATCAAATTTTCAGTAAATAGAGATGCTATGAATCTCCTGATATACCATTATCAAGAGGTGTCTACAGTACTGAATTAGGGACAGGTCATATTAAATACCTAATCCTGCATATTTGCTCCTATTATTCAAGGAAGCCTGACTTATTTATTTTAAAAAAGCATCTGATACCCCGATAAACACGAGAACATTATAAAATATGATTTAAATACAACTTTGACGGTTCGTGCGTGGCGCTCGACCCAATCCCATGCGTATCCCTTGGTTACAGCTTGCGCTACGCGTTTGCATAAACTTCGAGCATAGCACTCGACTTTGTTACCAAGAAATAACATGAACAATGAGATGGTAACTAACATTGCGGTTCATTACATATCAATACAGGCAAAATATGAATAGGTTCAGTCATTACATTCATTGTTCGTGTACAGATCATGATTAACAATCTATACGTCTCGCGCGCAGCGCTCCACACGCCACGCGCACTCTTCGTGCACATCGATTGACACGCATCGCGCATATCGCTCCAAGCGGCTCGGACATATCGCACGACATTGCTCGCGTAGCATACCGCGGCAATCATTTATTACAGAATTATTACATTTATAACATTATAACAACAAGGCCAAAGCTAAATAAAGAGAATTATATTAAATAGCATCGTCCACAGTGATATAAACATTACATTGTAGGTAATTCGCTGAACCCTGTCTTTGGAATTCTAATGACGCGGTGATGGACAACCGTCACACGGTTGTCCGTATTGAATTGCACGTGTGTACACGGTTGTCCGTCTAAATGAAATAGATAATAGGAGTTAGTTCTATTATTTATCGGGGTCAATCGACCGATGTGCATGCTTTTCAATGGATGGACAAACGCAACGGTTGTCCATACTCTGATACTACGAGGGCATGGTTCTGAATAAAAAGACGCTATAAGGCGTTACTATGAAAGGTGTATTGTGAATCAGTGCTAATTTCTAAAGCCGAATATAATATCACACTTGATTTGGCTTGATATTGCATAGATGGGCGATTAGCTCAATTGGTCAGCGCGTTGGCCTATATTCATACTTAAGGGCAGAGACACGAGTTCAAATCCTCATGGCGGGAGCCATTGGTGTTTTTAATAATGCATTAATATAACATTTTCGTTATTCGCGTGGCTCATTAACTGGTTTATTTTATTCATCTGTTTGTCACATTATTGTTTTTGTTTTTTCTCTCTTTTGGTTTTTGTTTTTCTTAATTTTTGAACTTTTTTCAGTGGTTGTTGTTTGTCTTTCTTTCTCTCTGTCTACCACATGTAAAATGACCAGTCCGTGACAATGCATTTCGTACTTTTAATGCATTTATTAAACACGGAAGATAAATTATAACCGTCAAGTTAAGTAAATGCAAAGAAAATACAATCATTCCATGACTTCAATGGCAAATACAATGCTACCATAATTGACACAATAGTTATTACTTTATAACGACTATAACGCGGTTGTGACCGGTCCCTTATCAAAAAAGAAACGCATTGCGATAACAAAAAGGATTTTAATTGATTGTTGCATAATAAACTACTGTCATATAATTAGTTTAAATAATGAATTTCACCCGTTGCACCCTATGTAAGACTATACATGTAACACTCGCGCATTCCATATAAATGGACCATAATCACGCATGAAATGACCAGTCCCTAACAATGTACATCTTGTATTTACTTTATCTTTACCATATAGAATGAGTATATACATATCTTGCCACTCTCCAAATTAGAAGATTATGCAATGTATAGAAGACGAGTTATTCCCTATAGACAGTTGTCATATTGAGTGATTTACCATACAAACGGGCCATAATCACGCATAAAATGACCAGTCCCTAACAATGTAAATGTCTTATTTACTTTATCTTTACCGTATATAACAATTATTTACAGATAGCAAACACAAGAGAATAAACATTGGGTGTATCGCTCGACGGCTACAACGATTTATTACCGAGCACTCCGTGCTCCAAAATATCAATAATTATAATTCATTATGATACTGCATGTAGTAGACCATATACAATTTAATGTACCAAATTAATTATTGATTTGTCTACCAACATTTATCAAATGTTTAGCATAGTTTATAATCTATTAATGTCATTAATGTCATTACATTTATAGTAGTACCTCAAATAATTAACAGAGTTAATTTAATCATGAATAAACGCTCGTCCATGGATACAATAGGTGACGAAGCTCGTTTATATAATTAGTAATAAGCCATGACAATGAATGTTCACATTGACCATATAAGATGGTTTAACTTTAATTTTTAGAATCACAACCTATCTCGCTGAAGTAAATAATTTGGTTTATGGAAGTAGGCCTTTCATAAACTTGATTATATACATACATATCTTGCCACTCTCCAAATTAGAAGATTATGCAATGTATAGAAGACGAGTTATTCCCTATAGACAGTCATATTGAGTGATTTACCATACAAACGGGCCATAATCACGCATAAAATGACCAGTCCCTAACAATGTAAATGTCTTATTTACTTTATCTTTACCGTATATAACAATTATATACATATCTTGCCACTCTCCAAATTAGAAGAGTATGCAATGTATAGAAGACGAGTTATTCCCTATAGACAGTTGTCATATTGAGTGATTTACCATACAAACGGGCCATAATCACGCATAAAATGACCAGTCCCTAACAATGTAAATGTCGTATTTACTTTATCTTTACCGTATATAACAATTATATACATATCTTGCCACTCTCCAAATTAGAAGATTATGCAATGTATAGAACACGAGTTATTTCCTATAGACAGTTGTCATATTGAGCATTTACCAATAGCCTCAGACAATTCCGGAAATAACTGTTGAACCACTTTGAGGACTACGTTGAAATCAACCCCCCAGTCCCCCCATTCAATGTTGTTCGGAACCGTTTCATCACCACGGTCGTTGGGACCCTCAACATTGATTGGTGGGGGCGGGGGAGGGATATCACTTAGTAGATAGCTCAAGCTCCCCACACAAGTTTGTTGCAAAATCAGCGCTTGAAAATAGTCCCTTAAAGTGGGATATTAGCAAAGAAATTGACTATGTGGTCCAACACCAAATTTCCTGAATTGTAGGTGGGACACCGACGGCAGTTGCCTTCGGTTAATTTGAGGGCTGCGCGGGGGATTAACAAGTAATAAGCAATAAGCCCACCCAGTTAACCTTAAACTTCCTCAAAGCCACAAATCATCATCTGCTGCAGGTACCTCTCACTCCCTCGTTAGCGCAGGTAGTGATTGACCTGACTTGACCTGTTTTTCTCCTGAAAGTATAATTATCAAAAACACACCTGGGGAGTTACATGTAGGGTTAATTTTAAATGCCTTCCAGCAATTTTTACTGGGTTTATTTCTCGAGGGTGAAAAACCAAAATGATGGCCAGAACATGTGCTTGCGCAGTGTTTTGGGCAGTAAAACAATGAAATTATCAACATTATTCACTCCTGAATTCTTTTTGAAGGGTGAAAATGAAAAGTAAAGGGTATTTGACCCTTTGTGAGTGAAAACACTGCCTTCAATTGAACTCTTAAGGGCCCAGCAGAATCCACAAAGCTCCAACGCTGAGCGCAAGTGTTGACCACCGTTGACCAATCTGGCTGCATCGTTTTGTTGTGGTGGAGCTACTATTCATGGGTGAGAGCGCAAAGAGTTTGAGCATTGAGGAGTCTTCTCAGCCCTTTACCTTTAGTCAATTAAATGTTAGTTTTTATATAGCGCTTAATCAAATTAAGTATACTCAAAGCACTTTATTCCGCTGCTCAGTATAGGATACATCAGAATCAGTTCGCTTCACTTTAGGTTATTGCTGCCTAATTTTCTTGCACACCTTTAAGTTGTCTTTTATTCAGTTGTGTGTTTTCATTAGAATAGTAGATTGTTTGTTTCTTGTTTGTGATAAAGAGGATATCATGTTCTTCATGGCAATAACACATGGCTAATTGTGCCTATGTACATTTTAAGCCTACCTGTATGGTTTTACTAATAACACTTTCAACACTAATATTAGTTTTTACTAACCATACAAAACAGGTTTTTTTTCTTCAGAAACCCTTCCCAATTATCAAAGTCTATCTCAAGGATTACTGAACCAATACTAGGCATGCTTGTGCTGTTTTTCTCCTGAAAGTATAATTATCAAAAACACACCTGGGGAGTTACATGTAGGGTTAATTTTAAATGCCTTCCAGCAATTTTTACTGGGTTTATTTCTCGAGGGTGAAAAACCAAAATGATGGCCAGAACATGTGCTTGCGCAGTGTTTTGGGCAGTAAAACAATGAAATTATCAACATTATTCACTCCTGAATTTTTTTTGAAGGGTGAAAATGAAAAGTAAAGGGTATTTGACCCTTTGTGAGTGAAAACACTGCCTTCAATTGAACTCTTAAGGGCCCAGCAGAATCCACAAAGCTCCAACGCTGAGCGCAAGTGTTGACCACCGTTGACCAATCTGGCTGCATCGTTTTGTTGTGGTGGAGCTACTATTCATGGGTGAGAGCGCAAAGAGTTTGAGCATTGAGGAGTCTTCTCAGCCCTTTACCTTTAGTCAATTAAATGTTAGTTTTTATATAGCGCTTAATCAAATTAAGTATACTCAAAGCACTTTATTCCGCTGCTCAGTATAGGATACATCAGAATCAGTTCGCTTCACTTTAGGTTATTGCTGCCTAATTTTCTTGCACACCTTTAAGTTGTCTTTTATTCAGTTGTGTGTTTTCATTAGAATAGTAGATTGTTTGTTTCTTGTTTGTGATAAAGAGGATATCATGTTCTTCATGGCAATAACACATGGCTAATTGTGCCTATGTACATTTTAAGCCTACCTGTATGGTTTTACTAATAACACTTTCAACACTAATATTAGTTTTTACTAACCATACAAAACAGGTTTTTTTTCTTCAGAAACCCTTCCCAATTATCAAAGTCTATCTCAAGGATTACTGAACCAATACTAGGCATGCTTGTGCTGTTTTTCTCCTGAAAGTATAATTATCAAAAACACACCTGGGGAGTTACATGTAGGGTTAATTTTAAATGCCTTCCAGCAATTTTTACTGGGTTTATTTCTCGAGGGTGAAAAACCAAAATGATGGCCAGAACATGTGCTTGCGCAGTGTTTTGGGCAGTAAAACAATGAAATTATCAACATTATTCACTCCTGAATTTTTTTTGAAGGGTGAAAATGAAAAGTAAAGGGTATTTGACCCTTTGTGAGTGAAAACACTGCCTTCAATTGAACTCTTAAGGGCCCAGCAGAATCCACAACGCTCCAACGCTGAGCGCAAGTGTTGACCACCGTTGACCAATCTGGCTGCATCGTTTTGTTGTGGTGGAGCTACTATTCATGGGTGAGAGCGCAAAGAGTTTGAGCATTGAGGAGTCTTCTCAGCCCTTTACCTTTAGTCAATTAAATGTTAGTTTTTATATAGCGCTTAATCAAATTAAGTATACTCAAAGCACTTTATTCCGCTGCTCAGTATAGGATACATCAGAATCAGTTCGCTTCACTTTAGGTTATTGCTGCCTAATTTTCTTGCACACCTTTAAGTTGTCTTTTATTCAGTTGTGTGTTTTCATTAGAATAGTAGATTGTTTGTTTCTTGTTTGTGATAAAGAGGATATCATGTTCTTCATGGCAATAACACATGGCTAATTGTGCCTATGTACATTTTAAGCCTACCTGTATGGTTTTACTAATAACACTTTCAACACTAATATTAGTTTTTACTAACCATACAAAACAGGTTTTTTTTCTTCAGAAACCCTTCCCAATTATCAAAGTCTATCTCAAGGATTACTGAACCAATACTAGGCATGCTTGTGCTTATTTTAATGCATATTTCATGGTGATTCCAAAAATGGTGATGAAATGTTTGAAACAATTTGGGACATTTTTGAACCGTCTTCTGCAGAATAACCGCCGCATGGAAAGTGTTAACATAGGGACAGGGCAAATGCTCAAAAGCGCAAAAGCACCAAAAAAGCACCTTTTGCCCAAAAAAGCACTTTTTCATCACACAGCAATTTTTTCAAAAAGTGTCTAAATGTTTAACAAATAATGCCCATTTACCTAAAAATCAACAAGTTACAAAACTGTGGCTGCACTTAGTATAGTTTGAATGTAGTTTTGAATGAAAAATGATGGCTTTGACAACGAAAAAAGAAATATGTCAACATGGAAACATGCAATATAATCGCGCTTTTGGATTTATTTTTAACGCATGGCATAATTTTGGTGAAAAAAGCACCTTTTAACTAAAAAAAGCACCTTTTAACTGAAAAAAGCACCTTTTGCTCCAAAAAGCACTTTTTCCCAAATCAAGCAGCACTAAAAAGCGCAAAATCCCTGTCCTTATGTTAACACAACATTTTATACTTCCTAACAGAGTGCTAGACTACATGTATGTAGGTAGTTATCTTTATCACAGAGTGATTAAGATTGGATAATTTTAACATCTGGATAAACACATTGTTTTTAATACGATCCCCGCTTTCAATTTGGCGTGCTGTTTAACAGCATTTATTTAACAAACCATCAATCCATTCTGATCTCTACTAAGGAAAGTCAGACATTTTCTTGATCAGTGACGTAAATAAGGGTATTATGCTATAACAAGTCATTAGGTTTGTTAGTACCATAGAATGAAGATACTTTGACCCACTTTTCTTACATTTTGATTTTTATTCATTGCATCGAAGATACTTTTTGTTGGTAAACTAGTCTAGACTACATGTAGTTTATTTATAGTATAAAACTTGCCTCTCAAATAATCTTTTTGTTTGGAAAATGTAAGTATTTCTAGATAGTTTTTCCCCCTAAACTTTGAGTGGGCTTAAGTTACCCCACGTGGGTGTAACTTTGGCCCACTTGCGGAAAACTCATTCAAACCTACTTGGATGATAAGATATTTCAAACCATGTTCATAATTAAGGTTTCTAAAGGTTCATTGAAGTGTTTTTAAAAAAAAACAATTTTCTATGACAATTTTAGAAGACAAGATTAGAATACCAAAAATACCAACAAATTGTAAAACTAGAGATAAACATTCCAAATAATCATGGTAAATCATTTAATTTGGGGTGAGACTGCTTGTTTCGACTTTATACAGTTTTATTCGACAAAACAAATAAATTGGGCTGTAAATGTGGAAAATTGATTGTCTTTAATTTACTTATGTACTTTAACATTACATGGGCCAACGTTACCCCACTTTTTGCTTATTTTTCAGTAAATGCTGGTCCATGTTGTAAATAGAATGCAAGTGAATTGGGTATTGTTTTGTCAGGTAAATTGTTTGCCCAGCCACAACATAAAGTTGCTGACTACACCCACCATATGGTGAGGCAAAATTTACAATTTGTTGAGGAAAAAAGATTCTCCTAAAAACACCAACAAATATAGAACAAATCCTGCTGTGTATTGTGTTTAGATCCGGTTCCAGATACACATTATGTAGCAGGGTAATATCATGTTTTTGTAATTTTACCAAATTAAAAAATGTCACTATAAAAAAATTCTCAAAATTTGACAAACAAAATCTCTTTTTTTTGTGAGCCAAAGTTACCCATCAATGGTCAAAGTATCCCCATTCTAAGGTACATCTAGAGAGTCTACAGACACAACTAGCCACAACAGTGGCGTAACTATGACTTTTTCATTTGGGAGAGCAAGAAGGGGCAGTGACTTGAAATGGGGGGGGGAGGGCTCTAAGACAATTCAAGTGTCGCGCCAGCGGCATCCTCCGCACTTGCGTGTACAGGGGGTGTCTGAGGGGGTTCCCCCCTGAGTAGCTGAATTGTTTTGAAATTTTAAGACTGAATTTGCCTGATTTGGTGTGTACTTTTTTGTAAATTTCATTTATAGCTTTACTTATTTTCAATGAATATTGCTTTTGTTTGGCAATTAGGCTATTATCATGCACCACTTCATAGACTAGAGTCGCTAGATGATGAAATTAGACTTAATACTACATGTACTTGTATCAATATTGTATCTTATCCTGAGCCACAACGATAGTCAATTGACATTTAATAACTATTTTGTTTTCTTTTTTTACCATATACCAGATGGATCAACCACCTCAACCCAGTGTCGACCTAGAAACAGGGGTTCTCAATGCCGAACCGCCCCCTCCTGCTTATGGTGCTAGTTTTAATGCTGGTGCAGGGGCTGGTTCTCCTTCATCGGAGGAAACAGCTCCACCATCCTATGATGATGCAAACAAAGGTAAATCCATGATTTTATTTTATTTTTTATTTTTTATTTTTTGACCCCCTAGCAAAATAATTAATCTATGCAAAAATGTTTAATTAAATTTTACAAGAAAAGTATAAATGCTACAAAGCTGAAATTTTGGGAGCTCGTTAATTATAGTGTTTAGAAACTTTCCTGAGCTGCGGGAGGCTGTAAGACATCTGCATAATTAATTATACTTAATTATCTAAGGAAGCTTTAGGTCATTAAAAAATGAGGCTAATTAATGCACTTAATTAATTTTTTCAAGTTCATGCACTTTCCTAAATGTATTAACACTTGGTGTTTATGTTGGTTATACTACTCTCCTTATTTCCTGTGTGCTGCTGGAGTCTTCAGAAGTTTTCAATAAAAATTTAGAGCAAAAACAAAACCTAGGGAGTCAAAAAAACAATATAATACAAAAGAAAATAGACTGCCCTCTGTTGGCCGAAAAACAATACAAAACAAAAGAATTCAAAATGACTTCAAATGGTTATATCTGTTGAACCGTGCACCCGATTCACCTCTAGTAAAGTTTTTTTTGTTGTACTCAACCAGCTCTACCTTATACATGGATATCAAGATTTTTTTGCTAGCCAGGGGAACAACCTTAAGAGTGGTTTCTGAGAATGGATCCAATAAATTATGAGTTCCCCCATATCCCACAAACTTATTGATCTTCTATTATGTTTCAGTTTACATTTGTTAAATTTTGGTACCTGTAAAATGGTGCAATGGGTAGAATGGAGGCAAATGTGTTAAGAATCATAATGGATCAAATTGAGTCTTTCTATGGACAATTTTATTATTTTCAAACTCATCTCTTGTTGACTGTTGACTTTTTATCACATTTCATGGAGTAGAACTCCTGAAAATGTAGTCCATTTCCAGTCATCTGCTGCATAAATCTGTCTGTTATACCATTTCTTTATCCAAACCTGATCGCCTGACACAAGATTCAGCAAGACGGAGTTGGTTCCCATGGCGCGATAATTTGGTGTCCCTGAGGCTGGGGGATGAATGTAGACATCAGCATATTTTACGCCATTTTTGACTAATGATACACGTGGCCCATTGTATACAGCTGAACCTATGGAAAAAGTGAAGAGATAATACCCAGGAATTTGACAGGTGAATTTGCTACTGCTTGCATCATAATGTCCAGCCACATCCGTTATCACCAGGTCAAAGGTCACAGTGTCACCACCAGCCCCAGTCTGAGGAATCGTTTTGTGGGCTGTGAATCCGGAAAATCTTGCTTCGACCGTGTCACCTTTCTCCCCCTTTTGTCCCGCCGAACCGAGTAATCCATCTGGTCCAGAGGGGCCCTGAATTCCAACAGGGCCCATTTTTCCTGGTGGTCCCCCAATTCCTGAGTCACCCTGAGGCCCCTCTGGTCCCGGGGGCCCCATTTCGCCAATTTCACCCTCTGCACCTCTCACAGATATTCCTGACCCTCCTACCTCTCCCTTGGGGCCTGGGGCACCTAAGGGCCCTGCTGACCCAGGTACACCCGGTATACCTGGCAGGCCCCCAGGGCCCTGGCAGCAGTTATTACATGTTGTAGCAGAGGTTTGGCTTTCTTCTGGTGTTACATGGCTAAAGACTGGTGATGAAATGAGTAAGAGTATGGTGGCGGTGATACTAATGGCAGACATCTTTCTGAAATGAACAAAATTAAATTACAATTAGGCGACGATAAAAAGAAACCCTGTTGTACGGGCCCGACCGACCCATTTTTTTAGAGATCAGTGAAAAATATTTTCACCTGCAAATGAATACCGACTCTAGTTTATGCAACTCAAACTTTGGAATGTGACAATTTTAAGGATGACCTTTCATGTAAGATAGAAAACATAAAGTTGAAAATCGGGCCAGCAATCAGAACATCTACCTTTAATCGAGTAATTGTATCGAACAAAACATCATACGTATCATGAAAAAAACACAAAAAATGCCATCTCTCAACATGCCATTTAAAAAGATTTGCGGGGATTTAAAGCCGATTTCAATGACGTCACGGTTCTTGGTGCTCAAATTTGTGCATGTGCATTGTATAATTATGACTTCATTGAAACGGGGTTTCAATCTCCGAGAATTTTAAAAATTGCATGTATGAGACAGAAGGGGATTTTGTCATCATGTCAATGTCCGTCGTGTGGGGGTGTGCGTGTGTGCCTTTTGGTTAGCCTTTTTCCGAATGCTGTATATTTTGAACTGATGGACTGATTGACTTCAAACCTTCAGCGATAGGTAGGGCATGGTCAATAAATGTGGCTGCGTTTTTTTGGGTCTAATTTGCATAGGTTATCTGAGGTCAAAGGTCATCCAGAGGTCAAATCGTAAAAGTTGCCCGATTGACTTCAAACTTGGAGAAAAGAAGCATGATCACCGGGTTAACATGTCTAAAATAAATTAGAGGTCATCCAAGGTCATCTGAGGTCAAAGGTCATCCAGGGATAAAATTGAAAAGTTGCCCGATTGACTTCAAACTTGGAGAAAAGAAACATGAACACCGGGTGAACATGTCTAAAATTAATTAGAGGTCATCCGAGGTCAACGGTCATGAGAGGTTATCCAAGGTCAAAGGTCAACAAGGGGTTAAATCGTGCAATGAACACTGGGGGAACATGTCAACAAATAATTAGAGGTCATCCGAGGTCATTTGAGGTCAAAGGTCATCCAGAGTTCAAATCGTAAAAGTTGCCCGATTGACGTCAAACTTGGAGAAAAGAAACATGAACACCGGACCGGGGTAATGTTTAAAATTAATTAGAGGTCATCCCAGGGTCAACGGTCATTAGTTAAGGTCATTCAAGGTCAAAGGTCAACAAGGGGTTCAATCATGCAATGAACACCGGGGGAACATGTCAAAAAATAATAAGAGGTCATCCGAGGTCAAAGGTCATCCAGGGGTCAAATCGTAACAGTTGCCCGATTGACATCAAACTTGGAGAAAAGAAACATGAACACCGGGGAACATGTCTAAAATGAATTAGAGGTCATCCGAGGTCAATGGTCATTAGAGGTCATCCAAGGTCAATGGTCAACAAGTGGTTAAATCATGCAATTAACACCGGGGAAACATGTCAACAAATAATTAGAGGTCATCAGAGGTCAAAGATCATCCAAAGTTTCAAATCGGTAAAGGTGCCCGATTGCAACAACATTGGAGAAAAAAACCATGAACATGGGGGAACATGACCCCTATGTGACCTTTGACCTACTTTAGTTAATCTCCCAGCCAGGGGGATTCGCAAAGAGTGACTTGCAGTATTTTTATGATAAGGGAGCGATCACTATTTACGCCAGAAGGGGGATGGAGGAAATCAGGGGGGGGACACAAAATGTTTGTTAAACATGAAGGGGGACACAACATTTTATTCTGGCAAAGAGGGGGGGGACATGAAATTTTGATGGTCAAAAGTACCAAGATGAAAAAAGTTTTCGCGCGCTACGTGCGTATGTCTCCCCCAAATTAACTCTTTTTATTGGACAAGCTTTCTAGAGCCAAAATGTACATTTAAATGTAAAAATAAGTGTAAATTTGTTTCGTTTTCATTTCTTTCCCTCCAATATGAAAAACCTAGCTACGCCACTGTTGACCCTGCATTCTTCATAGACCTGCAGGTTTAAACGTTGTTTTGTGCATACCGACGATGTCGTCAAGTAGGATGGCACTGATCATGAGATGTTACTGTACTATAATAAAAGGTGTTATCGTGAAGCTTTATGTTGATGTTCTTCTGGTTCACTTCTTTATACCATACACTCTATATTTGATGTCTTTTAAAATACCATAATTTGTACCATCATTAAAAAGGGGGGGGGGGACATGATATATTTTTAATGCTTGAGGGGTTTGTCTGTGTTCAAGAAGGGGGTGATGAAAAAATTGCACCAAAAAAATGAAATATCCTCCACCTGGCTTAAATAGTGATCGCTCCCTAAATATGATGTTTGTTCAATATAACTATAACTATTATTTAGGGACCGTTCATTATTTCTACCGGAGGGCCGGTAGCTGGAAGAAAGCAACAACCAAAAAACACATGACCCCCCCTTCCCAAGATACTAAAAAGTTATGACCCCCCCCCCCTCTGAAATGTAGAAAAAAGTTATGACCCCCCCTTTTTTTTTTGTACACACACCCCGGCTTACAAATACAATAAGCATACATAATTTAAGGGGTGGCTGCAATAAATTAGCACTTTAACTTTATAGCACTTTATTGCACCCACCCCTTCAATTATGAATATTTGAGAATACTATTCTTAAAAATATACAAAAAAAAAAATATATATATATACAACAATTATATTATTATATAAACTTGTGATTTTTGTGGAGTAAAGTGTATAATTTCAGACATTGTAGGTGTTGGCATGTTGTCAGCATGGGCACAGTGTATGTAACTTTGGCTCTGTGCATGCAGGGTGCACTACACTAAATGGGGGTATCCCCTACCCTTAATCGGTGTTTAAAGCTAGAATCGGAAAGTGTGCATCACAAAATCCTCAATTTAAAAAGACTTGACAGTAATACAATTCCGTAAATGCCTATGATTTTTGATTAATTATGATTAATGGGACATCACCTACATGCACCCTGACTATAAACTGTGAATATCATCTAGATAAATTTTGAGAGATCTTTCAAATTTGTGCTTTATACTGGAAACATTGCCGATTACGGCGATATTTTCAAGCCCGTCAGAGAGGTAGTCAACTCCATGGGCGTATTTTGGAAAATCGAGCAGGCTCACCTACCTATTTTCTTCACTTTTTGGTGAGAGAATGTGATCATCTTTAAGAAAAAATCGCTCTACAAGGTCCAAGTGCGTAATTTAGTGGTCTAAAACAGAGTTTTATATCAGTATTTTTGTACATATCCCTATGGAGCCCTATTTAGTGGTGCAATTTGGCTAGATTTGACCCTTGACCCTGTATATCAATCTAATTAGGTCAGATATCAGCTGTTTTGAAAGTGCGCAGCCGAAAAATATTGTAAACAATGATTTTTCAACCAGATTGGGTGTGTTTCGATGCAATTGTAGCCTTAATTTGACCCATATTGACATGTTTTGTAAGTAAGCCTATTGGAAACACTGTAATGCTATGCTATAGAGAAAAAAAAGGTGATTTTTACACACACCGCAAATCTCAGACCACTGATTGTAAGCGGACTGGATCAAATTCGGCAGTCCTGCATAGTTGTACGGTGCATTGCTAAAAGTGGAAGTCTTGGGTAAAATAATGTCACGTATGCACCTGATTAGGGGAAATTGGGGGTGGGGGGGGGGGGGGAATACTGAGAAGCATAAAAGTAACTTACAATGAAGTTTTGAGTAAAATTTAGCCTACTTTAAAACAATCTATGATTAACTTATAATTCAGTTTAATTTGAATCGATGCATGGGCAATATCATGTTACGTGCCCCGTAATGGTACACGCCAACGGAATAAGCTGTGAAATGTGATGGCGTTGATTCCGTATGACGTCACAAACGGGTAAGTCAAACATGATATTGCCCATTCATGGATGATGGATGGAGAAGGCCACAGTGCATGCCTGGTGCATGTACTCAGTAAAAAAAACACCTAGACATTCAATTCAACAAGAATTTCTTTCAAAAGGATGACTGCTGTCCTGACAAGTATTTATTTTAAAAAGGATGGTAGCTATCCTCACAAAATGGAATATTGCTATGTTAATTTGGCTATCTTCAGTAGATAGCAGGTATCCATGCATGACAATTTCCACTCATAAATAATTATAACAACATGGAAATGTCATTAAAATGGTCATAAGATGTTCCAAATGATTCAAGGTAACTATTCCAGTACATTTCAAGTACAGTCAGCACAATATCAATTTCCTTAAGGGTGCACTACACTAAATGGGGGTATCCCCTACCCTTAATCGGTGTTTAAAGCTAGAATCGGAAAGTGTGCATCACAAAATCCTCAATTTAAAAAGACTTGACAGTAATACAATTCCGTAAATGCCTATGATTTTTGATTAATTATGATTAATGGGACATCACCTACATGCACCCTGACTATAAACTGTGAATATCATCTAGATAAATTTTGAGAGATCTTTCAAATTTGTGCTTTATACTGGAAACATTGCCGATTACGGCGATATTTTCAAGCCCGTCAGAGAGGTAGTCAACTCCATGGGCGTATTTTGGAAAATCGAGCAGGCTCACCTACCTATTTTCTTCACTTTTTGGTGAGAGAATGTGATCATCTTTAAGAAAAAATCGCTCTACAAGGTCCAAGTGCGTAATTTAGTGGTCTAAAACAGAGTTTTATATCAGTATTTTTGTACATATCCCTATGGAGCCCTATTTAGTGGTGTGATCCCTGCAAACATTTGCCTGTGTGCATGTAAAATTGTGATATTCAGCCATTTTTACAAGGGGGAAATCAAATTTTCAAGGAAATATTGCTGTTGTGCAGTAATTTTATTTAAACATGCTTTAAAACACCGAACATCTATTTTGTGGCCACATGCGCATGATTGAGGTCTATTTTGGCTTTAAGGGGGGAATTTTTGATTTGATTTTTTGATTTTTGTGAGTGCTGTTATTATTGAACTATTAATTAGTTGAATTTTGAGAAAATCACAAAATCCACTTTTTTTGACCCAATTTTTTTTGGAACAAGCTAATCAAATTATTTTTGAGCAAAAAATGCCCAAAATTGCTTGATTCTAATGTTATATCACTAATCTAGGGACGATTCTCTCATTTTTACACCTAAACTTGTATTTTTTGAAATTTTGACCAGAAAGTGCCAACAAATTGAAAAAATACGCTTAAAGAAAAAATGAGAAAATCATCCCTAGAATAGTGTCTTAATTGTGATTTTCTCAAAAAACAACATTTTTGGTCAAAAATGATGCCAACAATGGATTCTCTGACCCAAATCCCATCCAAAAATGTACTTCTATATGCATTTGATTAATAGTTCAATAATTACAGCACTCACAAAATTCCAAAAAAACTTCCTTAAGTCCCCTCCTCTCCTTAAACATGCTTTAAAACACCGAAAATATATTTTGTGGGTACATAAAAAGAGCCATATTTCACATGATTGAGGTCTATTTTGGCTTTAAACATGCTTTAACCCTTTGAACCCGGAGTTATTATAAGGGCTCGGTACACCCACCCTGACTTCTCCGGGGGTAAAATGCTAAATATAGTACACCTATATATCATCGGTAATATATGGTACCGATGATAGAGGGCACGTATAACGTAACCTATTTATAACATAAAACGTCCGTTTTTATCGCCAAAATTGCCAATCATGACCGTAAAACAATGCATCCCTGTCTACCTGAGAATCATCTGCGCCATATTGGGTTGCATATTCATCCAATTTCGCGCTATTTTTGACTGTTTTCTTCAGCTAAATTACATCAAAACACAAAGAAAACCTTGCGAAATAATGTATTTCACATCGGGTGAACATCACATGACTTTCAAGTCACATGACCACTCAGTCATATGATCAATGTGTCACCTGGTCGCTCAGGTCGATTTTTCGACCTATCGGGTTATACGACGTTCTCCGATAGGTCGATTTGTTCAAGGGGGTTAAAACACCGAAAATCTATTTTGTGGGCACATGCCCGCATAGTACAAGAGAAATAGGCATATTTCCCATGAATGAGGTATATTCTGGCTTTAAATATGCTTTAAAACACCGAAAATCTATTTTGTGGGTACATGCGCGCAAAAAATAGCAATATTTCCCTTGATTGAGGTCTATTTTAGCTTTAAACGTGCTCTAAAACACTGAAAATCT
>CM069450.1:30417550-30720275 GCA_035610835.1 Ophiura sarsii | reverse complement strand
AAACCAAAGACAAGAGAACTCCGCTCCAAATCAGAGTCAACAAACTTAAAGGTAGATGTTCCGATTTTCAACTTGAAGTTTTCTATTCTACATGAAAGGTCATCCTTAAAAACGTCGTGTCCCAAAATTTGAGATGCATAGCTATTATGGTTCTTATTTTAGACGCACAAGATGCTGTGAACTGTACCCATTGAGTAGTACACAAACTATATCGGTGGTAACCACCATTCGCGGTAATTCAACGCTATTTCGTCGATTTCTCTGTCATTATACCGAATTAGGCCGTCAAATTTCAGTATGATGATGAGAAAAATACGAGCTTTCGTATGATATGAAAATCTCCGTATGTTTGAAATAATTCTGTGTTACGAAAATGTGATCGGGTCATCTACCTTTAATGTTCAAACACACAATACACTATGTGTATTTGAAATATATTATTAACATTTTGTCTTTCACTTTTCACTTTGCAAATATTAAAGCATTGGAATTTCTTTGGGTGGAAAGGTCTTATTCTCATCATCATTGTTTTTATTTTTATTTTTAGGAATACAATTTATTTTTTAAATGAAATATTTGCCTCATTATATATACATCATGTAACTATAACAAATCTGATTATTTGTGGTTAAAAACTAAGAAGAAAACAATCTTTATGAATTATGATTATGCGTTGAAGTCACCTCGCAACTGGACGAGGCAACTGAGCATATCTTTGTAAGCAAAACACCAGATTGGTGGAAGAACTTTCATGCTATCTACTGCTGATAGCACAAAAAAAAATTGAGGGGTCAAAGAACAGGAATTCTTCCTTTTTTAAATCCTTAACACCAAGTTGTTATATTTGAAAAAATATTCAGAGTGCACAGCATATGAAAATGCATGACAAACAAATTCAGACTGCAACGGGTGTACTACGTGTATAACATGTGAATTTCCAATATGTTAGCGTAAAATTTCAAAAGTGGGTCAAATCAAGTGTGCCTAGTATAGCCTTTGTGGAGGGAAGTGCCAGAAGACCCTATTTCGAATAGCTGTCAGCTGTTCTATAGTTGGCCTAAATTGTATATGCTGTAGAACTGATAATGATGAACTTAACACCCTTAGCGCTACCTGCCTACTGTATAGTGTTTATGTCACACACACAAAAAAACCCTGTTCTATGGGCCCGACTGACCCATTTTGTTGGAATTTCCTGATTTAAAAAAAAAGAAATTGTAAAATTGTATAAAATTTGTGAAATATTTGAAAATTGCGTTAAAATTAACCAAATGAAAATAATAAACATGGGTTTTTTGTGTGCGCACCTGTTTGGAAAATGCCTCCCCCCACCCCATTCTCAATTTTAATTCTAACTGAACCCTCCCCCCTCTCATTTTTTTTATGGAACCGCCCCCACTGTACCCCGCTCTCAAATTTTTTTTTACGGACCCCCCCCCCCCCCCCCCGCTCTCAAATTTCTGATTCGGGGGCACATTTCAAAACATTTTTGAACCCACCCCCCCAAAAAAAACACCAACCGACCTTACCTGCCTGAGAGGTCCGTTGTTGCCCGTAGAACAGGTTATTAGGGCAGCTATTGCAGGAACATGTATGGTGTTTTTGCACTTACACATTGTGATGGTAATAAAAAGCACTATATCAGTTATAGCTGCCAATCTGCCAAACGTTAACACTTTCCACGCAGCTTTTTGGTTTTACCATTATACAAAACTTTTTTTTTTTTCAGAAACCTTTCCCAACTTTCAAGATCTGTCTTAAGGATTACTGGATCAATACTAGGCATGTTTGTACTTATTTCAATGCATTTCTTACGTTTTTTCCAAATATGGTAATGAAATTCGATGATTTTTGGAATGTCGTCTGCAGATGCCTGCCGTGTGCAAAGTGTTTATTCTCTTGGCACTATAGAAATGCCTTTGTAAAAACTCAACTGATTTGATACAGGGCAGCCATACCACATCATAGCCTTGTTGGGGGCGCGTAAGCCTTCGTTATTGCAATCCCATATCCGTAGCAAATGGACTTTTGATTAATGGCTGACCAAAATAAACTGTTGACCCCGTCATTCATTACTACTGTAAGCTATACTCTATTCCACATTCATCCGGACACAATTTTGAGCACGTTTTCCAGTTGATAGAATGCAGCATTACCACGTGCCATTGCCCATCAGATTTTTCTTTTACACCCAACACCAAAGAAGAATTCCTGTGCTTTACCAACATGCCTTTAACACTTCCATCACCAAGGCTCAAGATAAGCGGGCGCTGGACGATTTTTACCCCTCGGTCCTCCTGCCATAGCACCCTGTAATGCTGAAAAATAAACAACCGAGCGCTGATATTTAGTCCAAACCAGCACCCGTTGACGATCAGGAAGCTTGCCAAGACATCCAATTTCGATTTGACAATGCTACCTCGCTGGATTCAATAAAAAGTTAGCTCCCGGTAGACTGAAAGTAGCTCCCGGTTCTCAATAAATCCCATGATCCGGGCGCTTCTTTTGAAAAAAAGTAGCTCCCGGTAAAAAACCCTGTTATCTTGAGCCTTCCCAACTTTCAAGGGTTATCTCAAGAATTACTCAACCAATGCTAGGCATGTTTGTACTTATTTCAATGAATTTCTCATGACGATTCTAAATATGGTGATGGAATTCAATACTTTTGACATTTCGAGTCTGCAGACACCTGCCGCAGTGTGTTAAAGACCCTCAATATTTTTTCTGAATTACACCTATTCAAAGTTTTCGAATGAAGTTGGATATGAGGCTGAATGTGAGCCTATCCCTAACGTGTATAAGAAGCAAGGCAATAGCCAGAGGGCCGTCTGGGCGTCAATCGCGAAAATGGACGACCTAAAAAAGATATAAAAATCAAATACAAAATCTTTTAACATTTTAAAATATTTGTTCACCATTTGAACCCCAAAAGGTGGGTACAGTGTATACCACCTATGTCAGAAAACACTGTTTTGTGTGCAATATTTGAAATTTGGACTGATTTTTATTTACAATAATTTGGAGCTCACGGCTTACACAGGAACGTGGACGCTTCGCTCGCGCTGCTCACTCCGCTTTATTTTTGTCTCACTTTGGACACCCAACTTTCAAATCCTGGCTAAGGCCCTGATAAGAAGGTAGAGGTCAAGCTGTTAATTACTTTATCATTTGGCACTGCCCCTCTTGAGATGAAACCCTGTGGGCACACTGCCGTCTTGCAAAGCATGATAGACTGGCTGTACAGAGATATCTCCTTTGCTCTGGCACTAATTAGGATTGGAGCACCTGTATAAAGCTGCTTAATACCGGTATACTTTCCGAAAACAAAAAATGTGTTCTACAGGCTAACGGACCTCTCAGGTAGGGTCGGTCGGTCAGGCGTTGAGTTTTTTTTATTTTGTGAAAATGCTGGTGAATTTTCAACAATCTTTGATTTTCTCAACTACATTTTCAAAAGTTTCCCCCAAAATGTGCCAACAATTTTAATTTGTTATTATGTTTTTGGCAATTCTCAAAAAATGGATCTGCCAAGCCCATATATACAGGGGTTTTCCCCATTGCCCTTAGCCCTATCTTTGAGCTAGCTCTCTATTGGAAATCTCTACAGAGAACCACCATTCCCTTGTATAAATAAATGCTAATAATTGTAAACCAACCGTGAGATACACTTTTACCTTGTATAAATACAATAGTTGTATTGAGAACACAGTGTATATTATATAGTGTGCATAGGTAATACATTTGTATGACTAGTTTACCGATTCAAGTACCGTTCCGTGCCAATCGTTTCAAACCACTTGAGCTGGGAAAAGCCCAAGTGATCCGGGCCAATGACCACCGCAATGTTACACATTTTATGCAAACAGCCGCTGGTCTCAGTAATTATAGAAGCCTCACGTTGTTCGTTGTTGAAGATACAATTCCTCTTGGCCCCACAGGGAAATCTTGACCAAACCTATAGTATGAATTATAACGCACAGTTAGTATAGGGACCAAGCCCAATTACAATGTTCAACTTTGGGGGGGGGGGGGGGGGGAGTGAAACCACATCAGAATCATGTACTATAACTGTTTCAGCCACACATGAACAAAAAAAGATATCTCAATGAAATTAACATATAATGTAGGAAACATGTTCACCTTTATACCCGGGGGGGGGGTACTCGGATTTGGTTTGGTCGGGGGTGTGCCGCTGGAGATTCAAAACCCATACCCATTTTTAGGGGTGATTTTGGAAAAATCGGTACCCATTTTTAGGGGTTTTGCTTCATTTTAGACCAATTTTTTGCAAATTATCGGGAAAATATACCTATTTTTTGCAAATTTTCGCGCAAATAGACCTAATTTTTGCAAATTTTCGCGAAAATAGACAAAAATTTCGCGAAAATAGACCCATTTGTAAAAGGTGACCCCATTATTAGGGATTTCCAGCACAAAATCATACCCCATGTTTAGGGATTTTGTGCCCAAAAAGCTACCCATTAGAGCGGCACACCCCCGTATACCGTCTTGGGTGAGTACCCCCCCCCCCCGGGCCTTTATATTGCAGGTGTTTAAATTTAAAACAATAATCATTTTATATTTTTTATGTAATTTAGAAGCACGGTACAGTTCTTTCTGATACATCCTGTATAACCAGTGACAGTTGTATAACACAAGTTTGAGAAAAGAAGCCAAGGGGAAAATTCAAATATTTCTTAATGTTTTAAATATATTAAATTAATACAAACATTCACTGATGCGATTGATGTAACACTCTTTGTTTTATAGACATCTACTTTACCCAGTTTTTAATAGCACCTAAACTTGAACCGATGAGTTCGATGGACAACGAGCACATCTTTTCAAATCAATACCTACGGCATATGGGAACGAGAATGACGTTTTATTTATTAATTGTGAGAAGTTGTTTACAGTGCAAAAGACTACACCGGGTTTTGTGTTGCGCGTATTTAATCCGAGATGAGCATAGTTTCAATAGAAAGTACTTACACCTAGCACATAAAGTCCCTGACCAGGTGCTTTGATGTTGGCTAATTCAAAATAGATAATCGGTACCAAAAATCTGAGATGAACATTAAATTGGCAAATTTCTTCTCCGCAGTTTGAAAATAGAATGGATACTTTTAAAGTTATGGCGAATTCAATGACCGCACATAACAACAGCAAAGTTGCACTAGGTATAGGAAATCATTGATTTGTGTGTGATTATGCACTGAAAAAACTCACAGCTAATCAGCTAAGACTTTTATTCTTCACAGCAAGTCACACCCTTTGTCCCGCAAATTGCGGTTATTACTCCAGACCCATTTATCTGGCTCGTGCAGATAGCACACAGTTATGATTTGGATTTTGGATTTGGTTTGGTCGGGGGTGTGCAGCTGGAGATTAAAAAACCCTGCCCATTTCTAAGGGTGCTTTTGGAAAAAATGGTACCCATTTATAAGGATTTTGCTTCATTATAGACCCAATTTATGCAAATTATGGCGAAAATATACCAAATGTTCGCGAAAATAGACCCATTTGTAAAAAGTGACCCCATTATTAGGCTTTTTCCAGCACAATATCATACCACATGTTTAGGGATTTTTGCAACAAACCGACCCATTAGAGCGGCACATCCCCGTCTACTGTATTAGGGGAGTTCCCCCGCCTCCCCCCAGGTATTCAGTCAAACATTCACCATGGTTGTTTAAGATTTTAGAATCATTCCTAATCGAAAACCATGATCCCCAAATGTTGTGTTCAGACAAAAAATATATATAAATCAATCATGAGTGGAATTTGGGATTATCCTTGGTGTAAGACAGCATGGAATTAACCAAATCCTTTATTGACAGATTAAAGGATTATACAGCTTTATTCTGTAATGGGGTCTTGATACTACAGCCCAGGGAAAACAATAGACAGGGCGACGGGCGATTCGCCCTCAGACGATTCGCCCTCAGAATGTGTAAAATCGCCCCTAAAGTCAATGACAAGGGTGAAAAAAAATGATAAAAATCCATGGAATCGCCCCCCGTGAACTATCAGACGAAGCAAGAGGTTTCCTTTTATTGGATAAATATCCCTTGTCCCTTGTTTCAAGCCACTGTCATATGAATTTGTTCTTTATGCCAGCATTGATCTTTATAATATCAGCACTCCTTTGAACTTCGATCATTACTTCACAATTATTTCACAATACTATGCATTAATCACAATGACCAAGTAACTCGCGACGAATTCGAAAGTAATGCCAATGTGTTGTGATGGAAAAATTAATTGCGATTGAACTCTTGCATCTCCCGTAATCACACTCTCGCGTTCGATCTCTACATACACAACACGTACGTCTGTCAGGCATAACATTTACGATAGAATTGTACAAAAGAGCCTAATAACCTCATATCCCGAATGCGGCTTACACTTTGCCATGTGTAATATACACGATTACAGACACTCGTTAGCAGGTCGACAACAGGTCAACAATGGGTTGACAATCTAGTCTTAAAGGTATATTTGTGATCTTTCCAGGGAAGCTTAGGCTCTCAACATCGAAAAAAATTGAAAGTAGATTTTCTTGCAGATTTACATTTCTGATCATAAATCGTACATACATTCCAAGTTACAGGGCGATAGGATTCTTAATAACTTCAAAATCATGGTTTTAGAGTGAAAATAAACTGTTGGGTTAACACCAAAGTTTATATTTTCACTCTAAATTCACTCTAAAACCATGATTTTGAGGTAATTAGGAATGTATGGCTCTGTTACTTGGAATGTATGTACGATTTATGATCAGAAATATAAAACCGGCAAGAAAATCTACTTTCTAAAAAAAAATCATAAATAGAGGGCGCTCTCTGGAAAAGATCACATAATATGCCTCTTAAGGGTCAGTGATTAGACGCTTATTCCAGCCGTTTTACAATTTATTTAGTTTTAATTATTTTTCGTGGATTTTCGCCGGGATTGTCTTTTTTTTTGCGCTGGATTCTTTCCGGCAGGGAGAAAACCGTGAGCGCCCGAACTTTTGGTCAAAATGCGTAGCTGGTACTACTTATACGAGGAAAAATGATAAACTTTTACCTCCCTAAACAACATCAAGAGGGCTTTTTTTTCTTGAGAAAATCCACAAAGAGCCCCCCTGAATTTGTTTTACCCTGCTACAGCCATAGTCTAACTTACGAATGTCTTACACCAAGGATATACCATTTTATACCGGAATTTGATTGCCACTTATACAAATAATGTTGGTGTTGATCGTGAAGAGAACCTTTAATATAATAGTTTAACAAATGCAAGGAGAGAGATATCACACATGATTCCATTAAACAATGAATTAATTTTATATGGTGTATCACTTTTACAGATTCCAATTAAAATGCACATTTATTTTATAGACCTCCGCAGTGTGCACATAAAATTTGTCAGAAAATAATTAAATGTGTCATAAAATAAATGTCTGTTAATTGAGTTCCCTTGCAATACATGTATATAGACGATGTCATGTGAAACGTCGCAGCCGAGCAAATAAAAGCTTGCCTGCCAGTATGCGCGCCCATTTGAAGGGGGGGGGGGGGGGGGGGTCTATTATAAACCATACACTAAATCAAACCAGACATCTGTAACAACAACAGCAGTCAATACAAAAGTCAATGCATGTTCAATACATATTTGGAAAAATAATATATCAGTACAAATCTCAAATGTGCAATGTACATGTATGCTATAGGTCGGCCAGACCTTAACTACCAGTTTTATTTTCGTTACCTGAGGACCTACATGTACATGATTTATAGTGTGCGTGAAGTAACATGAGCTTATGTGTTTTTCAGTTCTCACGTTTGAGCACCAACCAATCAGAGCCGTGAGGTCGAGATTACGTAGTGCGCACCACGGATGACTGTTGCGCCATTTTGGGGTGAGGTTGAACTCGCATACTTTACACGAGTTCAACCACATGTGACGTGCGTCCATTGCATATTATTGTAACATACAGTTTGATACCACTGTAACAATGCAGTTGATACCATAAAAATAATAATTAATTAAGGTTTCGCACCTGGTTTGCTGGGTATACAATTTAGAAAGGGAAGTGAAAGAGTAATAAAAATGAGGAATAAATTGAAAAGGCAATTAATTGCAGCCTGGATATGTGATTTTGTTTTCAGTTACAGTGTTTAATTTTTGTGTATATTTTTTCAACATCTATTTTAGGGACATTTTCAAAAGGATGTAATAAAGTCTAGGAACACTTAATCTGGAAAAACCAACGAGAGAACTTTCTAAACTTAATTACCTTTTATATGACGCCTTAAATTGAACATATACTTTTTTCATTTTGGACTGCAATATTTCACTATGAGTTGAACAAATGTGTTGCTGAACCTCTTCTCATTAATAAATTCATGTTTCCTACAACATCTGCTCATTTCGCCTTAAATTGAACATATACTTTTTTCTACAGAAATGCAATATAGTGTTTCTAGAAAATAGTGGAAAAGTACTAATTTTCCCATTGAAAATACCATTCATCATCACTGAGTTGTTAAAACAAATTGTATAATATTTGGCATCAAAAATAAATCTTTAGCAAATATTGATTTTAAGTAAGTGTAACAAAATGTTTACAAAAATATGTGTTTTCTGAAATTTGGCAGTATTTGGGAATTTGGCCATGTCTCCTGTAGTAAGTCAATTGTGTTGTCAAATAATGAAAGATTCCGTAAATCAAAAACGTTTTTTTGTAAACAATTCAAACTTGGCATATCTTCTTTACTTATCAAAATACACATCTGAGCACTATCTTGAAGCAAACCAATGCTGGTCACCCATAGCCGAGTTAGCCCTTTAAAGGTTTGTTAAATACTATCATCGGTGGATATCTGTCAATGTTGGCAAATCAAAGTTGACATTGCTTCAACTCACACACCGATATCCGTCAACGTCGTCGCGAGACTCAACAGCGGTAGCATGAACAGCAGAGTATGAATGGGCTGCTTATATATGAATATATGAATTAGCCCTTCTAACCTCTAATGAATTTTTTTTGGATAAAATTAATAGTTTTATTTTGCAAAAAAATCACCCCCTTTTAGTTAGGCCAAGTAAAAAAGAAACCTAGTTTCTCGTCCGAACTTTTTGAAAAATGGAGTATGCGGGTACTTTTTTGTTTGTTTTTGTTGTTGCAAAATGGCCGATCCAAGATGGCGGAGAATATTTCCAAATAGGATTTGATGCCCGTTGGGGGAGGGCACTCAACTTTTTATTGGGTAGGGGGTGTGCCGCCCAGGGTCTCAAAAAGGGGGCTACAGAACTGTACTGTGTGGATTTTATGACGAAAAATGGGAGTCTCAGGAACTGATTTATTCAAAAGAAGTAGGTCTTGAGAACTGGCCTATACATGTAGTTCAATTTTGATTAGCAAGAACGCACATTTTCGCGATTTTTGAATTTTCAATCAAATTGGGGTCTTAAGAACTGACACAGGCTCAAAAGTGGGGGTCATAAGAGCTAGCAGCAGAGGGTGAAAAGGGGGGGGGGGGGGTCTTTAGCGTGGCACATATCTATACCAGGGGTGTACCTTCATTTTTTCTCCAACCAGCCAGCCTGGCTGGTAGGCTGGTAAAAGTTACCAGCCCGACTGTAAACGTACCAGCCAAACAAGTAATCTTCATTTACCAACAGCAAAATTCTTACCAGCCAGCCGGGAGTGTATATTTGAAAAGTTACCCGCCCGACGCAAAAGTTACCCGCCACGGGCGTGCGGGCGGGTACTAAGTACAGCCCTGACCTATACCCTGTTCCAAAGTCAGTGCCCTCCCGGGAATTGATGCATTTGGATAGACTTATCACAGTATTTATAATAGCATCATTGGTAGCATTTACTCCACCTGTACTTATAGACTTAGACTGCAATAGAGAATATGTTCACGATTGAGAAAAAGTGCAGATGTATAGATTGTGAAAATGACTCCGATTTTTAAAAATGTCTTGAAAAAGACAATGAAAAAATAGAATAAAACAAAACAACTTTTCTTGATGCCGCAGCCAAAACAGATGCGCGCGCGAGGACGAGAAACTACTATATTTTTTATTTGGCCTTAGTGGTTTCTGCAAATCCTCTAAATATCTCAAATATGGGCGAAAAAGTTAGCGTTGCGGTAAACATTGGATTCATTTTTTATTCAAAACATGGTTGACTGTTCCCTCCCTGCAAAGAGAAAAACCTACATATCCCCCACCCTCTGTATTTCCTATATTGTGCTCTGACCAATGGCAAATTGAAATAAGTTGTTTGATTGTCTGTTTGTGATACACATGTATAAGCTCAATGATAGGAATTTCTTCCCTTACAATGCTGCAAATAAATTTACAAACCTATGAAATGTCACAGTCGTAAATATATATATATACCTGCTTGCTACACACTATGCATATGGTTTGCGTATTTCAATAATGAATGGCACATACCGTAAAAGCTGATATTTTCGCGTACACATATTTTCACATATTTTGATATCAAAGACATTTCGCGAATTGTTATTTTTCGTAGGCGACCATCTGGATGCACTGCATGAATGTTAAAAACAATATTTTCATGTGTTATAATTTTCCTGAAAAAGAGTTTGCGCGCAAAGCGCGAAAATAAAACCACCGCGAATATTTCAGCTTCTACAGTACTGTATGCGTTTGTATTTACAGGTGTTCAGGGGATCCAAACATTATTTCTGAAAATCCCTGTCATGTTTTGTACCCCTGCATAAACCCCATGCCCGTGGGCCATGGATGTGAAACAAAATGGCTTCTGTTACATGAAATACAGACCCTTTTTGAAACTCTCCATAGTGATACATGCATACATGTACAGTATAAGGAGTAATTCTGTTATACCCTTCACAGAGGTATAAGAAATGAGTAGCTGACTTAGGCCCCAAAAAGAAGGTCTGTCTAACATAAATTTGAGAAAATAGCTATGCGATATGTGGTTTATTTTCATTTATTATTAAAGAAAAAACCCATACATGTATATGCTAAATGTGGAAATTCTTTTTTTATTGTGTGTTGGCCCACTTTTCTTCTTCTCCCTTTCGGACGGAGCTATTTTTCCCCACATTTTTTTTTGACAACTGAAACCCCCCCAAAAAACCAAAAATTGGGCTCATCATGTAGGATTATGCAGCAAAAGTAACTCTACATACTTATGCGCGCTGGGTATGTGACACTTCTTCTTGGCCTTTAATTAAGTACACATGTGTTGTCAACATGCTTGTTTCTCTCAAATCAAAGACAGAACCGTCTTTGCTCGAATACAGCTTCATCCCTAAAATAATAAAATAAGATTTCAAGGTTTATGATTTGCTAATACATTTTAAGCATATCCAACACCTGCTAAGTGATTTTTGTAGCACCAAGCATAGTTCGCTGGACATCCTTATAACAACCTAGTTGAAAACAAATTAGAGACGCTGTTTGCCCAGATTAAAATTGGTACTTGATCATAGTAAGCAGGGCAATTTATCCAATGAATTATCAACGCACGAACGTCCGTTTTCATTTTGTCCATTTCACCTCGGGTCACTGACCGTGCGCCTCATCGTCCTAATGGCATGGAAGCAGTAATGGATACGTGTAATAAATGATCCGTACATTTTAATACATCATTATCGTAGCGAACATATGTTTGATGATGAGAGCACACGTTGGCAAATTACACATTATCAAGGGGCAATTTCTTGGTCACTTACGATGATAAGATTGGCTCTACTGTAAGGATGGTTTAGGTGTTCTTAATACAGGAGAGTTTTATCCAGTGGTGGCACCAGCATCAAGGTGTGTGTGTTGTGTTTTTTTTGGGGGGGGGGGGGTGGGAAGAGGGGAATCCTTATGAATCGGGAATCCTTGTGAAGCGTGCACAAATGTATGCTTTTAATGTAAAAAATGCCTGAAATTAGCTTAATTTGTTCTGAAAGTAGCTATTGTAGATCAATTTGATGCTAATTTTATTAGTATTGACATGAAAAGTCAAACATATTTGATTGTTGTGGGAGAAATGGGGTGGGGCTTGATCTGACTGGGTGGCAAGTGGGGGTGGGATTGCCGCCACTGGTTTCATCACAAAACACTGCTCTCTTTTAAAAACTAAAATAACAGCTGGAGGCAAAATTGCCTGAAACATTTCTGAAGTGGAAAGAAGAGCACATCAAAACATATGCGTTGAATAAATAGAATTTCCTATTGAACTCACGATAATATTGCTCATATGATTCCAATGAGACAGTGTTTTCACTCGCGCTATCATAGAAAATAAATCAGCCCTGGTGTGGGATTGCTGCACAACGAGGTTATGTGCTGGCTGAAGTCATGTGACACAGAGCATACACCAGATTACCAGAATAGTACAGATCTTTCATGCTATCTACTGCTGATCGCCCAATGAAACACCTACCTGTGTGCAGAAAGAACACAAATTCATGCTATCTACTGCTGAGTGTTTTGCTGGGCTATCTACTGCTGATAGTCTAGCAAAACACTTGGTCAAAGAACAAGAATTCATGCTATCTACTGCTGATAGCACAGCAAAACACTTGGTCAAAGAACGAGAATTCATGCTATCTTCTGTTGATAACACATCAAAACACTTGGTCAAAGAACAAGAATTCATGCTATCTACTGCTGATAGCACAACAAAATACTTGGTCAAAGAACAAAAATTCATGGTATCTACTGCTGATAGCACCAGTAAAACACTTGGCCAAAGAACAAGAATACATGCTATCCTACTGCTGATAGCACAGCAACACACTTGGTCAAAGAACAAGAATTCATCCTATCTACTGCTGATAGCACAGCAAAACACTTGGTTAAAGAACAGGAATGCATGTTATCTACTGCTGATAGCACAACAAAACAATTGGTCTAAGAACAAGAATTCAGGCTATCTACTGCTGATAGCACAGCAAAACACTTGGTCAAAGAACAAGAATTCATGCTATCTACTGCTGATAGCACAGCAAAACACTTGGTCAAAGATCAATAATTCATGCTATCTACTGCTGATAGCACAGCAAACCACTTGGTCAAAGAACAAGAATTCATGGTATCTACTGCTGATAGCACCAGTAAAACACTTGGCCAAAGAACAAGAATACATGCTATCTACTGCTGATAGCACAGCAAAACACTTGGTCAAAGATCAAGAATTCATGCTATCTACTGCTGATAGCACAGCAAAACACTTGGTCTAAGAACAAAAATTCATGCTATCTACTGCTGATAGCACAGCAAAACACTTGGGTCCGTATGCACAAAAAGTTAGACCAGGTCTAAAGTTAGACCTGGTCTAAATGGATTTTAGTTTTTGTGAAAGCACACCTTTAATTACATTTCCGGCATAATTCTGTTATACCCTACACACCAACATCGGTAGTATGCGTCGTTCTTAAAAATCACGCACTATGAATACCCCTGTGAAGGGTATAACAGAATTACTCCACATTTCCTTCTCAAATAAGCTAACAAATTGTAAAGATTCGGATGCAAAGTTCAAAAATAGCACAAAATATCTCATGAAAATGCGGAGGAAAACAGATTTTGAGGCATGAATAAATTTCACTTAAACCAGGTCTAACTTAAGACCCGGTCTAACTCTTTTGTGCATATGGACCTTGGGGTTAAAGAACAATAATTCTTGTTATCTACTGCTGATAGCACAGCAAAACACTTGGGCAAAGAACAAGAATGCATGCTATCTACTGCTGATAGCACAGCAAAACACTTGGTCAAAGAACAAGAATTCATGCTATCTACTGCTGATAGCACAACAAAACACATGGTCAAATAACAAGAATTCATGCTATTTACTGCTGATAGCACAAAGAAACACTTGGTCAAAGAACCAGAATTCATGCTATCTACTGCTGATAGCACAGCAAAACACTTGTCAAAGAACATGAATTAATGCTACTTATATCTACTGCTGATAGCGCAGCAAAACACTTTGGGGTTAAAGAACAAGAATTTGTGCCATCTACTGCTGATAGCACAACAAATTAACTGCTGTGATAAACTTTTACTGGGCATTATATCCCACAGTGCATTAGTGGTGTACACCTTTACCACTCACCTACAGGTAGTAAAAGACTTGTAATTGTTATCGCAATTAAAAATACAGGTGCAATATTTGATGATTGTTTTACCTCTTTTTCAAACGAACAATTGTACAACAGAAGCGGGACTGAAATTTTCAGTTTGTTTTCATCATAAAGCCATCAACAGTTGGACTTACTCTGACTATACAGGGATTATGAAACGTTATTCACCAAGTGCAATTTAATACTTGTTTATATGTGTATGGATAGATGGATTCAATATTGGCTGAATATGTACATGTCCATGTGGAAGGTTCTGCTTAAAGGCCAAAAAAAAAAATATATATTGTTAGCCTCGTAGGTATTCGGTGAAAAAGCTATATTGGCAAGACCATTAATATGTATGGAAAAAGAAATTGTATAGATCGAGGCTAGGCTACTGACTAGAGTTTGAAATATTAATGAATTCATTTGTAGCATGGAAATCATGTGACTTTCCAATACTAGTCGTATTCACGTCATAAACATTTTGCGCTTGCCGAGTTCAGATACCCGATGCAGCTGTGCTTTTTGTTACAATGGTTTCATAGGAAATAGTAGCGGCATAAAAATTAAATTTTGCAATGTTATACCATTTATGTCGAAATATGTTTTTAAATATTTGATGCCTTACTCTTTTGTATTATTTAGAAAATTTTTACTATGTCTCAGAAACATTGTGCAAATAAGCTAAGTGCTGTGCTTTTTTTTTTTGCTTTTTTTTTTAAGAAAATAGGCGATTTTTTTTGTTGTTGCTTATCCAAGCTTATGGAGAACTTTTTAAAACTTTAAAAATCAAAAAAAATCAAAAAAAAAATCAAGACCTACGCGCCGTAGCTCATTTCACATACCAATGCGGGCGGGCTTCTGAGACAGACCTTCTTCTTTGTTTGGCCTAAGGCAACAAAAACAATCCTTGTTTTGTAGACGAACCTCTCAGGTTGGGTCCACCAGCCTTTTTTCACCTGTAAGATTGCACACAAATCTATAACAATGTTGACCCCCTCCAAGAAAAAAATCCCAGAATTATGAAAATATCAGGGCTGTCACTACGCTGGTCGGCGCCGGTCGGGAGGAGCCGGCACTCTTAAAAAAAAGGTTAAAAAACGGCACTAAAAAAACCAAAACACCTCAAAGTGCATTAATAACCCTAAAAACCATTAAGAATGCCTCTAGACCCCATGTCATGATCCACTGCACTTCGTTTGCAACACTTATTTCGTTCGCCGTCAGTAAAATTAACCGCCACTAAATTTTGCTAGTGACAGCCCTGGAAAATATTGGTTGATATTCAATTGCATGTGAAATCCCCTTGCCCCCCCCCCCCCCCCCCCCCCCCCCCCCCCCCCCCCCCCCGCCGCCATATCTAAACAAATGGGTCAGTTGGGTCTGTATAATTAGAACAGGGCTGGTTTTGTCTTCGTCGCCTTACTCAGCCGGTATTAGATGCTGAAAACAAAGCTATAATGCTGGTTTCAGAGTGTAAGTATATATTAAATGAAAAAATAATAATAAAAAAATGAACGCACTCATCAGTTGCGTACCTGGGTATGTGGTGTCTCCGAGAATTTGTTCCTTGGCTTACAATATAAGCTTGACAGTTATTAGATTGGCATGGGCTTTATTAAAATAGTTCCCAGAGGAAGAGTACAGGAAAGGAAGCTCAAATAAGTCTTTTAATACTCCATTATAAACTCATTAATTTGTCATCGATAAGGAAGCTCTTAGGGCTTGTGAGGGGTATAATGCAAGTTGTTTTGCCTCCTTCCCTCCCTAGCTTGTCTGTTGTTGCGTATGATCATCATGCATTAAGAGATAAGTGATGATGTATGTAGATGTAGCTACTGTACTGTGCTTTGCTTTAAAAAAAAATCTGTTCAATAACTAGAAAATGATTTTGAATCGTTTTTTTCAGTTAATGGTGTGCATTTAAAGCGTAAAGACTAATACAGTGTGAGTCGGAAAGAATAGGCACTTTTAAGGAAAAATGCCACAAAGATACTGGGCATGCATACAGCGTGTCCCAATAAACTGGGTCCAAAGACCACAGAGCTTATAATTCAAATTGTAGGAAACATAGCTGCTTCATATATTGGATATGAAAGTAAATGTATTCGACTTTAATTGGAGAAATTATGAGATCAATCGGATGTAAAGTATTTGAAATACAAAGCTTTAAATACAATGTGGTCAGAATCTGTTTTTTCCCGATTTTGCCCATGCACTTTCTATGTGTTGCATTTGCGCATCATACTGACTTTTCAAAGTTTTGCCTTTGCCTTTTATTCTTTACAATGACTTAACATTTGTACACAGGAAATTCATTTTCGTCATAAGGGGGATTGAAAGTGTAAACTAAATACCTTTGATGTTTTAGAACAAATCAATAAATAACCTTCTGAGACACTGCCATTCTTTGTAGCAGTTCAAAAAGCATTTCTTTCGAAATTGGAAAGCAACCATTAAGTCGGAGAATAAAGACCATGAAGGGATAACTTGAACACATCACACCAGGGGTTAAAATACTTTTTGGGTTATGAGGGCTAATATGAGCAAATTCTGCCCCAAATCGCCCCTTTAGTACATTTTACCATAGACCAGCATTTTTTCAGGGGGCTATTTTGTGAAAACTGGGGGCTAATCGCCCTTCGCCCCTGTGTATTTTGAGCCCTGCATCACACAGATTGCAACTCGTGGGTGGTTTATTGATCAATTGGAAAAAATGGGATCCGACCACACACTATTGAAAGCTTTGTATTTCAGAAAGTTGCTGTTTGATTGGTCTCACAATTTCACCAATTAAGGTCAGGTATATTTACCTTTGTATCCCTTAATACGAAACAGCTACGTTTTATTTTTTTATACTTATAAGCTCTGCAGTTTTTGGAACCAGTTTTTTGGGACACGTTGTATTCAAAAATCAATGATATTGTTAAAAAAGACCACGTATTTGGCTTTTATTTTAAAAAAGGAAATTTTGAATTCGACCACTGTGTCATAATGTTATATCAATTGTAGTAGACCCCGTTACCGTATTATCCCAATTAAGTGCCCAGAGCGGTTAGCAAGGTCATTTTGTTTGGGTGGGCGCTTATTATGTTACCTTTTTTAAACTTATTTATTGTACTAAATAAAATGTACAAGTGGTCATTTGAAAATGCTGACCATTTGACGATGCTGACCATTTGATATACTAATTACAATGTACAAGTGGAAAGCAAATGCCCCCATGCCCCCCCCCCCCCCCCCCCCCCCCCGAGGTGCCGCCACTGAACGACGCATGACTTTTTTGATTCAAAATCTTAAAATGACTGAAAATAAATAGAACAGTGAAAATTTGGGCAAGAGAAAGTCTGAATTCAAATCTAAAAAAGAGGCATCTCAGCTGATTTAAGAATGTATGCTTCATTAGAACATATTGAAGAATGGTGTGATAATTCAAATTCAACCATTCCGAGAATTGGCGTTAAAATAAGGACTTAACTAAAAATCAGTGTAACATTGTATGCAATGATCGATATTTAAAATTCTATTTTTGAATGAAAGCCAAATTTATGGTCTTTGAAGCACTACAACTGTTTTTTGAATATGCTTGAAATGTTCGTGAAATCTTTCCGACTCACCCTATATTGCAACTTTAGAGATGTGAAGAGGCAGAATCGAAATGAACATTTTATCGTCGCATGCTTCAGTCAGTAAATGGACCATTAAATTTGAAATGCGAGATATAAGGTCTCTCGGTGGAAATAACAAGTCATGTTAAATGCTTTCCATGCTTAGTGGAGGTTCTCAATGGGTTAGGAAAAAAAATCACCTCACAATTGGGAGAGAGAACGTAAACGAAACCCTTCTGGTTGCTTAAAGCAACGATGCATGTACGAAAATTGATTTAACGGCATGCGTGTTTCGCTGTTATTCAGTAGGCTGATAGCTTACACATTGTTCACGTTCGGTCTTGTACAGAGATCGTTGAATTTTAACTGTGACCCTCATTGCAAACAGTCGCTAACACAGATACGCACACTAGCGTAAAACGTGTAACTCGTATATCTATGTTGTGTTCACGTTAATCAGTAGAAGATACTTAAAGGATGTTTTGGAAATCGCTTGAAACTTTTGCGCAATTCGGAAGCGATTTAATGTGTTTAAAAACTTTTAAAAATACAGTATTTGCATTGCATTTATTTTTTATGGACATAAACAAATTTGCAATGTAGGCACAGGATTGAGATTGACAATTTTCAGAATGTCTTAAGGTTTCCACGTCCATACATCGTCAGATTTTAGGGGTCCCTTCATTTTCGATCGGGACCCGTTAGTGAAGTTCAATATGTAAACTTACGCGTCAAACAAGAAAATGAGGGGTCCAATGATGCGATGACGCGCAAGAACGCGACCCTTGACATCTTATAAACAGAACCGAAGATTCACAATGACTATAGAAAGCTGAAACAAGTGGTCTTACTCTTGCACCTGCGAAACCGCAAGCATCTCAAAAGTGCAACCTAGTTTCATACGCAGACAGTAATTCAATGTTTGCTTATGCAAGTGTTTCCATTGCTGGGGTGGAATGTGCAAAGAGTCTATTATTTATTATAATTCATGTAGCGCTAGGGAAACCCTGCTTGCCTGTTTCGCACATGTAATAGTAATAGTAATAGTAATAGGAAAATAAAGGGAAGGGCAAATTGATTCTCGATAATCTTTATTATAGCCATTCGCTGTACAAGTAGTAGGGCCTACTGGTAATCAGCGCTACGCATGGTAGTAGGCAGTGGGTATGAAAGTATTGACTATAGCGGCTCACCATGCATTACCTTACTGCTTTCTGAAGGAATGCTGTTGATCGCCGACATGTTGTTTATGCCGGAACCTTTGGACGCTTCTTAATATTGAGCTACGGAGGCTAAAAAGATGGGCGCTTATTGTGTTTCTTTTTGGTAGTCATTGGGGAAAAGAGGGGTGGGTGCTTTATAAGGGTATGGGCGCTTAATACGGAGAATATGTTAATCATAGTTTCACATACCTAATCAATTATTTTGTCAAGTTAAAGAATATATCTGATCTTCTGGTATTTTAGATATACAAGTACTATTCATTGCAAATGTTCTTCAAAATAGCAATTGTTAATTTCTCAAAAATAATTGATCGTCTACACTCTTTTTAATAGATTGTCTGGTTCTGCTACCTATGTAATATAAACAATGTGATCATATGTTCAGCTTTAGCTTGCAGTGTAATAATGACCAAGAATAACCATATGTTTTGAGAGAAATTACAATGCGCTTGATTGCATTTAGATCCATCCGTTGCTTTACACACATTAATATGGAGTTCTGATACCAGTTAGGCCTAAAAAAAAGATTGTTTGTTTATCCATAGAGGGTCCTCAAAAGGTAGGGTAAGTAGGTCAGATTTTATTTTGCTAATGGTTGTTCTGGCCCAGTCCTAGCCAATACTCCGAATTCTGAACTGTGTCAGATCTTTTGGATGACCCATACTTGACCCAAAATAACTTACATAATACTATACATGGTATGGGGTCTCATGATGGGTCACGTGGGGTCAATTAAGGTCATATATGTGACTTTCAAAAAAACTTTTATAAAAACTTTTTTGAAAAAAAGAAGAAAAAATTGTTATATTATGGTCTGTGCTATAGTACACGGTCGGTGGGACGTGGACAAACAAACATTTTTTTTTTTGGGGGGGGGGGGGGGCCTTATCATATATACTCTTTTAATTGATTGCCTGGTTCTGCTACCTATGTAAACAATGTGATCATATGTTCAGCTTTAGCTTGCAGTGTAATAATGACCAAGAATAACCATATGTTTTGAGAGGAATTACAATGTGCTTGATTGCATTTAGATCCATATGTTGCTTTAGACACATTAATAAGGAGTTCTTATACCCATAATCATCTATACTCTTTTAATTGATTGCCTGGTTTGGCTATCTACTGAAGATAACAATGTGATGCAGTGTAATAATGATCAAGAATAACCATATGTTTTGAGAGGAATTATGATGTGCTTGATTGCATTTATATCCATCCGTTGCTTTAGACACATTAATAAGGAGTTCTTATACCCGTTATCATCTATACTCTTTTAATTGATTGCCTGGTTTGGCTATCTACTGAAGATAACAATGTGATGCAGTGTAATAATGATCAAGAATAACCATATGTTTTGAGAGGAATTATGATGTGCTTGATTGCATTTAGATCCATCCGTTGCTTTAGACACATTAATAAGGAGTTCTGATACCGTTATCATCTATACTCTTTTAATTCATTGCCTGATTTTGCTATCTACTGAAGATAACAATGTGATGCAGTGTGATAATGACCAAGAATAACCATATGTTTTGAGAGGAATTATGATGTGCTTGATTGCATTTAGATCCATCCGTTGCTTTAGACACATTAATAAGGCGTTCTGAAACCCATAATCATCTATACTCTTTTAATTCATTGTCTGGTTTTGCTATCTACTGAAGATGATAACAAAGTGATCATATATGTTGGGCTTTAGCTTCTGCATGCAGTGCAATAGTGACCAAGAATAACCACATGTTTTGAGAGGAATAACAATGTACATGTACTTTAATAGCTTTTTAATCCATCCGTTGCTATAGTCATATTAAGGAGCTCCGACACCCCTAATTTGACTAGTTTGATTGAAGTAAAGCAAATAAAGTATCTAGAAACACTGCAAACCAATTTTAAACAGTGCTTAGTATCTTGTGCCTGATGTGCACCTTGGTAGGAGGAATCTCCAATAGTGATTAAGTCAACTAATCTTCATGCCCAGGGAATGTTTCTTCCTGTCAGAGCATGAACAAAACATTAAGATAGCAGGAGAAATTGGATGTTTATAAAAATCTCAGATTAAAAAACAAGCACATTCTAGTTTGTATACTACTTAATTGGGCAAATTCCATGTCACCTTGTGCTTCTAAAATAAGAACCATTTGTAATTCAACACAAACTTAAGAATATGGCTATTTTAAGGATGACCCTTCATTTGGAATAGAAAACATCAAGTTGAAAATCGGGCCGGAAATCGGAACACCTACCTTTAAATCAAGCAATAGTATGTCATTCATCAAGCATAGCAATACAATAAAATAAACTGTTGCCATCAACAGCTTAGTTTATACACCTGGAATTCGATAGTGTTTTCCGATTAGAGAATATACTGAAATGAAAAATGAGTCGTTAAAATAATGCTGTAGAAAAAACCTACATGTATTTAAAGGTGAAGGAAGTCGAGACAAATTAGTCTGAAGAGTGATAACCTTTGTATACACACAGTTTCAGTTTTGTATATCTTGTAATGAATTACTGTGAGGCTTTCGGGAAAAAACACCTTGTTCTACGGGCAAACGGACCTCTTTAGTAGGGTCGCTTGGTCTGGCATTTCTTTCTTGTTGTCCTTTATTTTCATTATTTCCGTCAACATTTTTTTCTTCTTCAACATTTTTTGACCCGCAGGACAGGGATTTTTGTTGTCGCCCAAGGGCCGTTATTTTTTTTTTACACTCTAACAATTTGAAACTTTTTGTGTGTTAAATTACTGATTTTGTGTGTCCTTAAACAATGCATATTTTTATTTTTTCGTGACTGTTTCAATGGGAGAGATTGATGTGGCACGAAAAACGTCCACTTCACGACCATTAGTAAACATCGTTGCGTGGATGTAATAACACCCAGCGTTAATTTGGAAAGTGCCTAGAACACATTCAGCGGGATCTGTTAAATTGCCTAAACATGATCAAACGTCGCGTCTTGAATAATCATGTTGATGTCATGTGCATTATAGTAGATAGGTGCCTTGAGGCATATCAAGCCATTCATCACTTATTACCTATAGTGTGTTCGGTTCTAAATAAGCGGGGTTTCGTTAACCGCAGATTAATTTACTCTAGCGTGGTGGTAGTAGGCATAGGCGTAGTCAGATTCCAGATTGTATGAGCAGTACACAATGTGTAAGTGTTATACTTTGGATGTATACTCACATGCAAGTATTACGTGGTTCAGTATACATGTAGGCTTTACTTCTCTTTTGGATAAGCATTAACCTCGCAATATTTGACGATTTGGAACTGAACAGACTGTAAGAAAGGCTATTTTAATCAAATTAAAATTTGTCAAATTTACAAGTTTTAATGGAACAAGACAAGACAGTTTTGATGGAGTGTGAATAGAGAAGAAGTCATTGACGTGTGAATATATGTCATGGTAGATTTTTTAAAAGAAGCATTTTATTTTGTGCCTGCTCAATAGTTACAACAATACACTTTATTTTGTGAATGGCTAGAATAGCCAATTTTTAAACTATTTCATAAAAACAATTTTTAACAGTATTTTCCTTAAATATTTGAAAACCCTTCTCCAATCCCTGAAAAAGAGATTTTTTTACCTATTGTTTAGTGAATGATATCAATAAGAAGGGGGCAAAAATGTGATTTTTTTTAAACCTCCAAAATCACATTTTTGCTACTTTTTGGTCAACATTTTAAAAACTAAACATTTTTAGTCAAAACAAAAAAAAACCTCCCCTAGGCAAGTGATGCAAGTGCCTTTAGATGATTTTGGCGCAATTTCAGTATTTTTTACCAAAAAACGCATTTTCTATGTTTGGAGCAAATTTTGAGCCCAAATAAGTGATTATTTTGGTCAAAAAAAAAAGTATTTTTACTGAAATTTGACACCATAAATGGATTCTTCGACTCATTTCCTTTCCAAAAATGTATACTTTTATATACATCACATTATAGTTCAAAAGTTACAGCGCTTAAATTTCATGATTTTCGGGTTGACAGCCAGCCCCTTATGGGGGATTTGAGCATTTGTTGTGACATGAATCTGCACATGTGCAATAAACAAATTTGATTACATCAACACTTTCTTTGGGCCCAATCTTAGCTTGGCCAGACATTAATTTAGTTAGTATCATATAATCTTATATAGCTTTTACATTGGTATTACAAATCAAATTGCTGGGAAAAAAATTAACCCCTGTGAGCAGCAATACCTGCCTGTCTATAACAGTGTTTATGATTGGTCAATTTCGAGATATACTCATTATAATAACCAATGAAAATACAGCTTCTAACATATTGTACTCCATCTAATAATGTCTCTGATTAGTGCAAGAAATGATGTAGCCATGTTATTAACCAATTGGCCGGTAGTTCTCAGGGGGTTAAGCCTTGTCACATGGCGCGTATACATACATGTAGCATGCATTGCATGTGTGATGAAAACCTTATCAGAAATTACGGGATTAGTCATGCATGAAATTGATTGAATCGTTTATATATGATGGTATTTGATTAAAAGATGAAAATGAGATTATTTTGATAAGCGCCATGATGTATATGTGAACATGTATCAAATTGGTTGTTGTAATGATATGATAAAAAGGTTGTCTGTGGAAAAAAAAGTGAACATCTTTGAAAATCTTGATGAGCAGTTTTTGCATGACATCAAAGAGCATAAAGACATGTTGTTTCATGTAGATTGTTGGGGGGGGGGGGGGGGGGGAGAAATTCACATGGTTAGATGAGAGGGTAATCCTATACATAGATAGTTGTCATTCTTGGGCATGGATTGAAAGAAATTATTCTAAACCGGTTATTTTAATGTTTTGCTCTCTAGTAAACCAAGTATTTTCTCTAATTTTGTATCTTTTCTCCTCAACACAACAAAATCAATACGTAATGTACAGCTGAACATTTGCAATACACACACATGCATTGTTCTTAATACATGAAAATCACTATTTTTCTTCTTCTTTTCTTATGCATATTTATTTACAAAAAAAACCAATACGTAATGTACAGCTGAACATTGGCAATACACACACATGCACTGTTCTTACATGAACAATCACTATTTTTTACTTCTTTTCTTATGCATTTTTATTTATTTATTTGTTTATTTATTTATTATTTATTTAATTTTTATTTTTTATTTTTATTTTTTTTTAATTTATTATTATTTTTTATTTATTATTATTTTTTAAATTAATTAATTAATTAATTTTATTTATTTATTTATTTATTTGTTTGATTAGCTATTTTTTTATTTGTTCTATTTATTTATAATTCGCATTTCAAATGTTATTCCTAGTTGAACCCTTAACCAACAACAAGAATATGGATGGTACGTAGCATTATTCATTTCAATTGTGGTAATAAACAAGTCACATGGCACAAACTACACAATGATTTGTTCCCCAACCCAAGCCTTGTCAAACATGTATACCACGATCGGAGTAAACTGGCTCTATATGCTATGCCTAGGGTAAAAACTGACTGGTAACCATGTCTACCATACGAGGCCTGAGGCTAAACTGACGCAATTGATTTAATTTAGTGGATTTACACCTGGACATTTCAAATTGTAACCCACAAAGGCACTATTTGGCTTTTAAACACAGCTTATTAACGCTGTAGGCAAATGAATACGGTGCAGAAAAACAATAAGAAATGTTTGAAGGATTCATATAATTGGATTATACTGTAGGACGTGTGCTGCTCTTCTAAAATACTTATATGTTTGAGTCATGTAAATTCCTTGTAAGCAATGTCTACTGAAGATATTCTTTCATGAAGATACTATTTGGGGAATGCTGTCTACTGAAGATGGTAATTCATCATGAAGATACTATTTGGGGAATGCTGTCTACTAAAGATAGTAATTCATGAAGATACTATTTGGTGAATGGTATCTATGGAAGATAGTTATTTATGAAGATACTATTTGGGGAATGCTGTCTACTGAATATAGTAATTCATGAAGGTACTAACTCTTGTTGTGAATGCTGTCTTCTAAATATATCAATTTGTGAAAATACTAGCTATTGTGGTGAATGCTGTCTAATGAATGAAGATAGCAATTCATGAAGATACTCATTTGGGGAATGCTGTCTACTAAAGATAGAAATTCATGAAGATACTATTTGGGGGAATGCTGTCTACTGAAGATAGAAATTCATGAAGATACTATTTGGGGGAATGCTGTCTACTGAAGATAGCAATTTATGAAGATACTATTTGAGGGAATGCTGTCTACTGAAGATAGAAATTTATGAAGATACTATTTGAGGGAATGCTGTCTACTGAAGATAGAAATTCATGAAGATACTATTTGAGGGAATGCTGTCTACTGAATATAGTAATTTTTATGAAGGTACTAACTCTTGTTGTGAATGCTGTCTACTGAATATAGCAATTTGTGAAAATACTAGCTATTGTGATGAATGCTGTCTGATGAATGAAGATAGCAATTCATGAAGATACTCATTTGGGGGAATGCTGTCTACTGAAGATAGAAATTCATGAAGATACTCATTTGGGGGAATGCTGTTTACTGAAGATAGCAATTTATGAAGATACTAACTCTTGTGGTGAATGCTGTCTTATGAATGAAGATAGAAAGTCAAGTAGATACTAACTATTTGGGGAATACTGTCTACTGAAGATAACAATTCATGAAGATACTAACTATTTGGGGAATGCTGTCTACTAAAGAAAGCAATTTGTGAATTTGCTACACCAGCCAACGTCCACACACGGTCACTACTCCATCAGTTACGCGATCGCTACTCCAAACCACCGTTACTCTTCCTTTCGCCGCTCTTACCCTCCCTCGTGCTCTTACCCTCCCTTGTGCTCGTACCCTCCCTCGTGCTCTTACCCTTCCTAGCTTATAACAACTCAGTGGTTGTTGAAACTGCAGTCTTCTGAAGATAACACGCTTTCATAAATAATTCAGTGAGCCATTTTGACAGTTCTTTTCTTCGAGAGATAGACAGACAGACAGACGGTCCGTGCTTTTAAAACACATATCCTCAAGACCCTGTGTGCATAGTGGGTGAAGCACTTGTCATCCGTGATGAGATGTTGTTCTAGCTGGAGTATAATACAAGGCTGTGACCCAGATCTCTGGGGGTTTTAAGTGAGAAGTAAATGCCCTATTTGCATTTTTCTTCACGCATTTCAATAATGACCGTTACCTAGGGCTCAAAATAGGCGGGGGGCTAAGGATGATTAGTTCCCAAAGTTTACAAAATAACCCCCAGAAAAAAATATCAATCAATGCCAAAAAGTACACACAGGGGCTACTTTTTATCAATTCAGATTAAAATAGCCCTCGTAATCAAATAAGTATTTTGAGCCTTGCCATTACACATTTGGTCTAATCTAAACTTGATTACAGTTTTCACCCCATAGTTCACCTTTTATTAAATCAATCAAACACTATACTTATTTTACTTAGATATAAAGTGAATGACAAAAGAAATTACATAATTGATGTTCAATTGAAATGTTTTTAGAATTTCCAAAATTGTTGAAATTCACAAAATGTTCATGAAAATCTTGAAAAACCGAACAAACAAAAAACCAAACAAAAAATGCCAGACTGGCCGATTCTATGTGAGAAGTCTGATTGCCCATAGAACAGGTTATTATTGTTGCCTGATGAATAAATTCTCAATTGGAACCTTGGGCATCATCCATTCTATCCCACTCATCATCCATTTATTTTATAGATGGATGGCCGTTAGGTAAGTAGACCACAAAAAACAACAAGTGCTTTTGCGAACACAAATATTTTAGCAGTGGTCGTGCTTATGGCAAGGATTTCTAGACGGGACAGTATTACTGATTAATTAAGGATTCTGAGTGTGTGGTTAACTTGGGTGCGTACTGCGTATAACTAAAATTTTCTGCGAGGGGGCATGGAAAGGGAAAGCCAGTCTCTTAATGAGGGGGCAAGATTGTTGACCCTCATGTTGATACTGTACTGTATTGACAGCAAGGATTCTAAGTGGGGTGGGGGAATTGTGGTAATACATATTAACCTGAACCCCCGAACCGGGATCACAATTTTGACAGAGAAACTACTAACTAAATCGCCGGGGACTGACAGGGAATCGATCCAGGGAATAATAATAATAATCAGTATTGTATAGTGCCTTTTCCAAATGACTCAAAGCGCTGTCATTTTGCTGCTGGCCAATTCCATGCCAAATGTGAAAAACAGCCAAAATTTCAAATTGGTTTTACAAGTTTTTCTCCTCTATTGATGGTAAGGGGTATATCTCTATTTATCAAGTCTGATATGATCTCACCTCAATTTGTTCGTTTTGGTCATTACATCATCGTTTGAAAATAGGTGCGCAAAAAGGATAATGCTTTTTCAATTTGGCTTGAAAAAAGCTAGTTAAGAAAGTGTATTATTTTTGTAATATAAAGTATTGCTTTTTAAATGCTATTTGTGATTTAGCTATTCTAAATAAAGCTTCCAATGAAAGTAAAAAGCAAAAAAGTGATATCACTTGCGAAAGGCGCAATGCGAGTTATGGTTTTTAAGTTCATTTTTTCCATTGGATCGCGTAACGTCCGTAACATTTTTTATCTTTTTTTTCCTCTGGGAGAAAACTAATTGGCTGATTTTAATAACATCACACATTCACTGTTAGTTTGTGATGGGTTCAATCATTGAGCAAAAAAAAATAAAAATCTATAATTAGAAATACCTTAACGAGCGTTACGGACATTACATAAATCGTTACGGACGTTACATAAATCGTTACGGACGTTACAGCTTTTACTCAAGAGCTTCTAAATGACACACCTTTGTGAGCTGTAACACTGAAAATATTAATTTGTCAAAAATGTGGTATAATTTGACAAATTAGACCACATTTACATAGTCAGTGTAGCCCAATTGAGGGAAAAGTACTGTTGACATTTGCAAAGTTGACAAGTCAGGAGTGTAACACTATGTAATTCTTTGATACTGTGTTGTCTTGCCACATATTATGCTATGAACTTGAAACTTCCAGAGTAGTTTCTGATAAGCATTGTTTAAAATATGTTAAACAGTTCTGTGACAGTTACATCTTTTGTGTATGAAAACTTTTGCCCTCTAAAGTGACGAAAAACAAGTGTTTTTCATAAGAAAAATTACATTTTTTCCATTTTCAGTGGTAGAGATATACTTGATAGTGTTAGAGTGGGTAGTGTTAATAACCTTTAATATAGATACCTAAAACACAAACAAGCTTTGTGTGAATGAAAAAAATTAGCATACTCTGTAGTAAATATGCCATAAAACATAAATAGATGTTTTCAGACTACCCCTTCCATTATTTTACAACTTTAACCAACTAAGGGACCGTTCATTATTTATGGTGGAGGGGGGGGGGACAAATTCGAGACTCGTATGTTAAAATTACCTAACCCCCCTACAGCTGAAACTGAAAATTACATGACCCCCCTGCTAACCAGTAGCTTTATACACAACCCCCCCCCCCCCCTTCCTCGAAAAAAATCAACTTGTCACATAGTTAAGGGGCTGTCTTTAACTTTGGCATTTTGTTCATGCATAACCTACGTTGTCAAATTTTGTTTGTGCCCTATCTGAACAGCCAATAATTTTATGATGCCCCTTCTTTTGATTGTGTGAAATTAGTAATGGCGAGCGTAGCGAGTTGGAATTTTTTTTCTCATATTTATACATTTTGGATGGTTTTGTGAGTCTGTATAACCCGAACAAGTTAGAACATTCTGAGCAGAAACGAATAATCCAGTGAAACGTTCTACTTTTGTGAGCATTGGTGCAAAGCAGAAATGAGGTGAAAAGCATGCAACAAATCACATTTTTAAATCATGAAGGGGTCACACTACTAAATAGAGCTCCATAGGGATATGTACAAAAACACCGATATAAAACTCTGTTTTAGACCACTAAATTACGAAATTACCAAAAAGTGAAAAAAAATAGGTAGGTTGACCTGCTCGATTTTCAAAAATATGCCCATGGAGTTGACTTCCTCTCTGATGAGCTTGGAAATGTCGCCGTAATCGCCAATGTTTCCAGTAAAAAGCACAAATTTGAAAGATCTCTCAACATTTACCTAGATGATATTCACAGTTTATAGTCAGGGTGCATGTAGGTGATGTCCTATTAATCACAATTAATCAAAAATCATAGGCAATTACGCAATTGTATTACTGTCAAGTCTTTTTAAATTGAGGATTTTGTGATGCATACTTTCCGATTCTAGCTTTAAACCCCGTCCTTAAGGGTAGGGGATACCCCCATTTAGTGTAGTGCACCCTGAAATTGGATTTTGTAACATTATACACCCTGTGGCTCTAATGTCTCGACCGTTGATGATTATATAGATGTTTTTTCCACCATATCGTCGATTTGCTGTCCAGAAGTCGTCTGATATTAAAGTTTTTGAAGTCGAAAGGTTTTAAGAAAATATGCGCGAAGCCCCCCCCCCCCTGTTCAAGAATAAAAAGTTACATAACCCCCCCTATTTTAACATATGAAAGATACATGACCCCCCCCCCCCCCCTATAGTTTACCCCCCCCCCACCATAAATAATGAATGGTCCCTAACATCAAAGTAACACAAGAAAAACACATGGATTTTATGAAAAATTAGGGACAAAATGTCCCATTTTGATATTATAAATCTTGTTTTATTATTGATTTTAATACCTGTAACGTCCGTAACGCTTCAAAATGTAACGTCCGTAACACTAAAATCAACAGCGTTGGACGATACGGGAGTACTAATTTCAAACTTGCTTTTCATGTTAACATAGAATGGAGTCAGGGCTTGCTCAATATAGTTGACAGAAAAAAATAAAACAGGGAACTGAACAGAGATTTAAGGATATGTACTATAGTCAAAAAGGCCCTTCCTTTCAAGGTAACGTCCGTAACGCTCGTTTCTAATTTTTGTTGCTAATTAACTAAGAAAGCTAAAACAAAATTGCTTCATTATATTGAACATTAGAGTGTTTACTACTAGCATACTAAAAAATAAAGTGTTATCTTATCAGCAAACAGATGTGCTATTCAATTAAAAGTTGCAAGTTGCATGTATCTGTAACGTCCGTAACGGTGGAATTGGCCTGCTGGTGAATCATCAGAATCAGGTCGCATCAACTAGGGTGCTGCCAATTTCTAGCGCAAACCTATCCGCACTTAGATTGTAACATCCACCATTTTTCAATGCAGATCCCCAAATACCATTGGGTCAAGGAAGTTTTTAATAACCGAAACAACTGATCACCGATTTTGAAAGCAGGAGGAAACCAGAGAACTTGGAGAAAACCTGCGAGAGCGTGCATGGATCGTGATAAACCAAATGCACATAAAGCCCGGTCGTGCAGAGAATTGAACCTGGATTTCATTGGTGCAAGGCGAGGGAACATCCGCTGCGCTAACACGCTCCCCCATGGGCCATGTTGAAGAACACCCTTACGAAAATGCAATCAACAAAGCGAGCTTGTAACGTGCTTGGTGAGCATGTTACGAGCTCGTATGTGCTCGTAGAAAGCTCACACGAGCTCACTCGGAGCAATGTGAACTCGTACTAGCTCATATGTGCAAAAGCTTGTAATCACATTTACGATCAAAAGCTGGAAAACGTGCACGTTGCGTGCATGTGTGAGCTTACATTGTCAATTACGAGCTTACAATTTTTTACAAGCATCTTGCGCGCTTGATTCTTACGACCCCTTTTTCAATTGCGAGCTCTTAATAATTTTACGCGCTTTTTACGAGCATGTAATATTTGTGAGCTGCAAACATCTTGCGCCCTTTCTTGTTACAAGCACAAATTACGAGCACATTCTCAATTACGAGCTCGTAATCATTTTATGCGCATTTTACGAGCATGTAATATTGCAAGCTTGCACACATTTTGCGCGCTTTCTTGTTACGAGCACATAAACTTCGGACTTGGAATTAAATTAATAGTCTGCATGCAAGCTCGTACATTTTTGAGTTTGCAAATCTTGCACTTTAAAACTTAGTTTGTAAGTTTAATCAATGCAACATAACTATAATCAATTTCAAAGAATTAATGTGTATCAAATTTATTTCTCACCAAATGGGAAGGTTAATAACTGATTGTATTATACTAGCCAAGAGGTGTACCTAAACAGAATATATAGCTTTGTGTGTGACCCCTTCTGGTGGTTGTTCATAAATAGCGCCCTCTTTTGTTTTGAGTGTCATTCATAGCAACCAGCCCTGCAAGACTTTCTCATGGCTGTGCCTGTGGGAATATTCTCTTTGCTCTTTGTACATCATGCAACTGAAACCTTTATCTGATTTCAGGTTTTGTATTAGTTACTGGGTTATTAATATTAGTAGTTATGTCAGGACCTTCAGGCATCAGAGCAGTTTTCATGCCTAGACTCTGGTACTCAGTCAGGGTAATTGAACTGCACAATTCTGCACCCTTACATTACTTGCTTAGGGTATTTTGACTGCATAATTCTGCTCCCTTGCACTGACTATGCCTGCCTATACAGAGGTTTTCACTTGCATAGTATCAGGCCTGGTGATATGTTCTTGATTTGCTACCTAGTCAGTCCTTTACAAGGGCTGTTCAGTATATTATGGTACCAATATTTGCTCCCTAGATGGAGAAGTTTACCAGTTTGAGAAGGTTTTTATATTGCATAGGGCATAGGCCTAGCCTAGGGCTAGGCTAGCAGGCCTGGAGCTAGGCTAGGGCCTATAGGCTATTATAGTATGCTCCTGATTTGCTACACAATCAGTCATGCACCTTTGCCCCTGCCTGCTTGGGCTTAACTGTACCAATGAGTTATTATATTAACTATATGATAACTCCTTGGTTGTACAGAACCCCTGTTTATTTTTCTTCTTGTATGTATGCAAAGCTCACTAGTAATGCCTGCCGGCAGTAAAACATGCTTAATGTATGTGACGTCCGTCCGTGTGTGCCTTTTGGTTAGCATTTTTGGTTAGCCTTTTTTCCAGAATACTGTATCTTTTGAACGGATGGACGGATTGACTTCAAACTTTCAGCGATAGGTAGGCCATGGAAAAACATTGTGGCTGCTTTTTTGGCGGTCTAATTTGCATAGGTCATCTGAGGTCAAAGGTCATCCAGGGGTCAAATCGTAAAAGTTGCCCGATTGACTTCAAACTTGGAGAAAGGAAACATGAACACCGGTATGCTGGTTCCCTGCACCCTGGATCTCCGGGACAACTCATCCATAGGTGCAGGTTCAGGATTTGCATTTGCCAGCCGTAACCGTACTTTCAACACATTGCATTGTCGCTCTGTTATGGCATGAGGTAAATAACGATCAACACACTGTAGCTGAGATATCGCATCGAACGCTGAATGCATTATCTATCGCGCTGCTACGGCGCGCTGGGAACGTGCTATTAAATGCGTGCATGTGCGTGTGAAGTCCGGCGCTGTGGTTAGCAATCCCGTTAACATGTGCACATCCATCGCGAGCTCGCAGATTTGTGCTCGTATTTGTCTCCCGGATACGTGCTTGTTTTTTTGTAACAGGTATTATTGTGAGCTTTCAAATATGAGCTCCCAATTTCTGAGCTCGTTTTAGCTCGCCAAAAATAAGCTTGTTACAAGCTCGGTTTGTTTCAAATACGAGCTTGTAGCTCTTAATAAGCTCGGTTTGTTTCAAATACGAGCTTGTCATTTCTGAGCTTGTATTTTGTAGCTCGCCAAAAATGAGCTTGTTTCAAGCTCGGTTTGTTTCAAATACGAGCTCGTAGCTCGCAATAAGCTCGGTTTGTTTCAAATACGAGCTTGTCATTTCTGAGCTCGTATTTTGTAGCTCGCCAAAAATGAGTTTGTTTCAAGCTCGGTTTGTTTCAAATACGAGCTCGTAGCTCGCAATAAGCTCGGTTTGTTTCAAATACGAGCTTGTAATTTTTGAGCTCGTTTTAGCTCGCCAAAAACAAGCTTATTACAAGCTCGCTTTGTTTCAAATACGAGCTTGTAACAAGCTCGGTTTGTTTCAAATACGAGCTTGTAACAAGCTCGGTTTGTTTCAAAAACGAGCTTGTACAAGCTCGGTTTGTTTCAAAAACGAGCTTGTAACAAGCTCGGTTTGTTTCAAAAACGAGCTTGTAACAAGCTCGGTTTGTTTCAAAAACGAGCTTGTAACAAGCTCGGTTTGTTTCAAAAACGAGCTTGTAATAAGCTCGGTTTGTTTCAAAAACGAGCTTGTAACAAGCTTGTAACGAACATGTTTCAAGCTTGTAACGAGCATGTTTCAAGCTTGTAACGAGCATGGCATTTTCGTAAGGGCAGGGGGATATTTCTTTCTGAATTTATCCAGCCATTATAAAGAAGAAATAAACAACCAATCACATAATCGTGTTTAATTACTGATTTGCGCACCCTCCACTCTCCTATACTGGTTCATGTAACACATTACAGTCCAGTGCATGCCATCCGTCTTTGTAAGACCTCAATGTCTCCGCGATGCTGAACTCTTCGTCAAAACTGTCACATTCAATTTCAAAACATGCAAACATATTCCAAGTGTCCTCAAAGCCTAAGGGTGTTGGCTGCACTGCAGACAGACCACGATAGCTATTTCTTTGCTTATCGTAAGACAACAGCAAAATGCATCGGTGAACAGTATTTTCAATTTCTTAGTCTGAATAATTTTATGATAAGTAAATATAGCACCCATTTTTCAAATGTTAAAACTACCTGAAACATGTTTCTAGCTGAGGCTACACTTTGTCTTAACCCTTTCCACGTGGGATTCGTCTGCAGACGAAAGTTTCAAAATCTCACAAAATGTGTCCAAAATGTCAAATTTATTGGATTTCATCATCATATTTGGAATCCCCATGAGAAATGCATTAATATAAGTACAAATATGCCTAGTATTGGTTCAGTAATTCTTGAGATACGACTTTGAAAATTGGGAGAGGTTTCTGAACATCTGTTATGTATGGTAAAACTAATAACCGTGTGGAAAGTGTCAAAGCGCCTCGGTTTCCAATTCCTATGCAGCGTGCAATTTTTTCCTCTTTTTTGAAATGTAGAATTTTGAAACAAGTATAAAGGTTATATTTTGTTCTCAATTCCAGGGTCATATGCGTACAGCGTTTACGGATATCAATCACAGATACAGGTGCATCGCATGTGTTGCGTAATCTTTATTTGAATAATTTGATTTTGATGTTTACTTTTCCCAGTGAGATAACATGCACAATTTAATGAATGCGCGAGAGCGAGTGAGCTTTCAGCAGACAAACGATTTAATTAATATAGCCAGCCGCATATAGTGTAATTGTAGCAATGTGTCGTGTGGTTTCAATTAAAGTGGAAATGCGCATACCGGGGGAGGGGGGGGGGGGGGGTGTCAGGGGTACTAACAATATTTTGATAGGGATATGCCACTGCAGGTTTGAAATCCTGACCCACTTTTAGGGGATGTATTTACCTAAAAAAATGGCTGATTTGGTTGTTTTATTTGTGACTTGGGTAGATTTTCTTTGCGATTCGAGACCCATGTTCCGTGGGTTTTTTTTGCGATTTGGGACCCATTTTCAGGGTTTTCTTACACAAATCAAACCCAATGTTTATGGAGTTTTGGGAAAAAAGTGACCCTTTAGAGCGGCTTATGCCTGTATACCTTATATAATTATGTGAGTACCCCCACCCCCTGGGGTTGAATAACCGATGCATAAATCGATTGCAAGATGGAAATGACTCCCTAACTCTCTATAATAGTCTCATGAATATTTATGTTCATATAAACTCTAAATGTTATTGTCAGATCTCACGATTCAGTAATGAAATTCATCAAACGGTTTTCAGAAACATAAAGAAATGTACTTGGATGGGGTCATGGATTTGTGTGTGTGGTGTGTGTGGGTGCATGCCACTCGGTGGTTTTCTGCAGTAGAAGATCAACCTTTATGTGAAAATGTGATTTTGGAATTATTTATATTCAAAAATTTGTGTCTTAACACTTTACCCCCAAACACTTGCTTGATACAAAGAAGAGGAAAAACGGGGCCCCAGAAATAGCGGATGACTCCAAACCATGAAAGGTCATTTATTTCATACGAGATGTCAATGGACAATGGTGGATGGTACCACACATAAATATTTACGGCACCTGCGGCCGGAAGATTGTTAGTATTGTTCTGTATCAAACCCACTTGACGTTCCACTGGAACCGGATCTAATCCTGCGGTAGCCCGCATCAAAGCATAGCCAGATAACTCCTGGGATCGAACATCTACCTGGGCAGTCAAACCTGCTACATTTACAGATTCACTTGCAACAACTCTTTGTCCATGTTGTACGCCATTGGCGACCGATAAAGGCCGTGAATTATCAGCTTGTTGTTGTTCACTGGTCGTGTTACCGTGGTTACTTGCTGCTGTTACCGGTTGTGTAACCCTCCCTACCAGATTCCTCATAGCGCTACATGTAGTCTGAGCGCGAGCCTGACGAGGTTCTCTCGAAGCAACAGTTAGACGGGCGGTAGAAGCAGATCGTTTTGTGCCCCTTTTTCTACCCATGCTGAGCGTGTTTAACTTTACAAATCTGTGATTACAAGAATACCTACAGTATTGTAATATTTCAGTTTCAGCTGAACAGTAGGCTACTGTTACACTCAAGCACAAAGGTTTTTCAGATGATGATATGCAGATCGAATAAACAACCCGAATCCACGGCAAAATAATAATAATAATAACAGGTCCTCCAAAGGAATATTAGATGCAGAAGAACAGCAAATAACAGTGATTTTGCGCCCTACAAACATAGGCATAAACTTGATTTGAAGAACCACAGCAAATACGGCGCCGAAAATGTATGAAGAAAACAAAAGACGAATGGCGCGAAAATTTAAATTTAAATGAATCAGTCTTTACTGGAAGAAACGATGACCTTCCACGATGGAAGATTGGAGACATATGATGAAAAAAGAGGAACAAATAAACACCGTGAAAAATAAAATGAACATATCACTCCGCCAATGACACAACGTGATGGCGCGACAGAAAAAGGGAACAGCCAAATAAATGGAATAGCCAAAGAGAAATGGGCGCCGTGAGCGAGACAGGAGCATAAAACTGGCAACTGTAGGTGGTAAACTCGATTTGTTTAGACTGGGCTAAACCAATCGTTATTATAGCGGCTATAAGTTTTATCATATTCAAAACAGATTTTCCCCAACTTTTAAAGTCTATCTTAAGAATTACAAAACCAATACTAAGCATGTTTGCACTAATTGTTATTGCAATTCTCATGTCGAATCCAAATGTAATGAAATTAAATAATTCTGACATTTATGAAACATTTTGTAAAATTTTGGAACTGTCGTCTGCAGACGACTGCCTGCCGCTTGGAAAGTGTTACAGAATTTGTTTTCAAGAACTTTTAAAGTTGGCTATCATGTGCTTATCTTTTTATCTCCTCTGCACACTCTGTGCGGTGATGTCAGAGTATACTGTCAATGGTTGTTCCTAAGGGGTTGGTCATTTTCTTTCATAGGGGGTCCCAACAATGTAATTTATTGTTAACATTTTTTTATGACCACCCCCTAAACGAAAGTGATTATTTTCATGACCCTACTCATATATTGATTAGTTTTATGACTGCCTTCCAACAACAACACACTCACACACAAATTGTACTAATAGTAAAGGCCGATCTAGGTACTCTAGTTAGGGTTATTGGGGAAACAGTTGATGCGGAAGTTTAAAAAAAAGGTTGGACAAGCCCAATTTGTGTTTCACGATGTTGAAACACTGTAGAAAAAATGTGACCGCTTACCGAAGTAAATGACAGCTCTCTAATTATCACAATTGCAATGTATGCACTTGATCAGAGACAAATCATTAGACTCGCGCCAAATGCTGCATCAATCATAGGAATATGACCTGATGTCACCGCACAGAGGTAAACAGATGACCAAGATATAATTCTAGTTCTGATTACGCTGACTGCTAGTAGGGCTACTTGTGTCTGTTATGATCTGACCGGAAACAACACAAACGGACTTGACATTTATATCGCGATATTAAACTTGATTTCTATTCAGCCCGCAGCGCCGAATTATATGTCAAATAACAAACCACCTTTATTCAAAACCGAATTGTGCTGAAAACCAGTGTTGCCCATATAATAGATCAAAGTCACATAATTTGTGATATAAAGTATAGCACACTGTTTGTCAACACTTGGTATCCTATAGAAATGGCTGTTTTTCGAAACAAGTCCAGTGGCATAGCCAGTAGGGGGTAAAAAGGGGGAAGCTCCCCCCTAATATTTGAGTCGGTTGGTCATTGTCGGTAATCTATTTGGTTGAATAACAGGGCTTTATATTTAGTTAATTTTAAGTTGGAATCACACTAAGAATCGCACATATATGTTATAAACACTTAGTTTAATATTCAATGTCATTCAAACTGTAAAACAAAACAAAAAATCTGAAATTAAAAATTTTAAAAATCGAAGCGGCCCTAAATCTGATAATCGGGCGGTCGAAGACAACATATCAATTTTTTTGTTGGCCTAAAAAGCTCGATGTAGCCATTTGGGCTTCTCAATCAATGGGTTTAGCAACACCGAGTCCGCGAAACCAAATTGTCAGCGCAGTTTGTGACACACATTTCCATATCTGGACTTGTGCAAAAAGAAGATGGGAAAAGAGTTGCTTATGTGTCATAGACCTAGTTTGCGGTCATTGCCGATCAATACATTTCTCGGGCCACTTTCTAATCAATACATGGCCCACCTGTTAATAGCATTCTGACGTGAATCAATATCGTTTACTTTATTTAGCGAGTTTAATATAGTGTAGCAAAGTGGTGTCGATAGATATTAAGTGGGGGAAATATTTTAACACTTTGTGATATTAGTGCATGCATGTACCTGTATTCCTCCATCTACCATGATATGCAGTGGCTTAATATTGGGGACGGGGATAGTTCACTGGCTTCCAGGGGCGCTCAACTTTTTTTTTGATTGGTATGTGCGGCACTGATTTTCGTAAGAGGTGAAAAGTAAACTATTCATTACTGAAATGGGGGTCTGGTCAAATGGCTAAAAGTGGTCAAAATTGCACAGTGCTAGGGTTTTCATATGGGGGGGGGGGGGGGGGGGGGGGGGCGGCAAAAATAGAAAGTGAACCAAGAAGGACTTTACCAGAAAGTTTTGTGAATTGTAGTCGAGTCAGAAACTTGAGAGCAGGGGGGGGGGATAAGGTTGTGAGTTTGTGACGCGGTCCCAAAACCGACGCGATAAAAAACAGCCTCCGATAAACGACAGTGTCAATCTCAACCGACAGTGCCAATTTCGACCAACACAAACAGGCCTGGAAATAGCACCCGCCAACCTGCCCACAGCGGTTACCTTCTGTGTCGGGCAGGTGAAGATGCAAAAGTACCCAACTGGCGGGTAAACATTTTCAAACACACACAGTGTAATTGAGTCACACTGGGTTTGATCCCAAGCGTGGGCAAACAGTGATCTTTCCCTCAAATTTGGCCCGTTTTTCTCTGCTGATAGTGTAATTGTCAAAAATATGCTAAGGGAGTTAGGGTTTATTAGGAACTCTGTCAAGAATACTTTCAATTTGTATTTGAAAACTTTGTTTTCTAAGTGGTTCATTGCACTCTAGAGAACTGATGAAGAGACGTGAAAAGGGGGTCTTTTGTCCAGCACCAATCACACATAGTCTGATGTAGGCATACCTATCATTGATTTAGAACATTTGATACATTAAATACCTCTTCCTAAAGACTGTTTGCCCGATCAGGAAAGGAGGTTGCATGGGCGCCAAGCGTGTGGTGACCCAAACCTGGGACCACTGTAGCATGCTATTTTTTACCAGGCATAAAAGATAAATTGTTCAAGAGTAGGTTATTATTTTATCATTTGACTATTAAAGCGGGAGAATCACCTCTCTGAACAGGAAAATGTAGCCCAAACCGGAATTCCATCCCCTCAGATAACTAAGACATGAACCAATTGTGTGCTCTTTTTTAGTAAGAATGCACCAATTGACAACTAAAGTGCTCAACAAAAGAAAGTCGTACACTTTGTTAGGCCATTCAAAGTAACTTGCGATTATTTTTTTACCAAACAGGCTAGATAGACATTTGGATGAATCTTTTAGGCACATTTTTATACCAAACATAACACCTAACAACAAAGATAAACCATAAAAAGCACCATTTATAGAAAATTAGTCCCTTTTCAAAAGTCACATTTTCAATACATTACACGGAAGAAAACACCAATTGTTAACAAGCACATAATACCCTTTATGTTTCGGAATCAAATATCCCGCTCACTAAATGTACGCCCTTTTTATTATTAAAAAAATTCTCAGTACAAGAAATGTGTGGTTTTGTTGATTTAAAAAAAGTCTGAAAGATTTTTGTAATATGGACCTACACTATGGATGTGTATTGAGATTTTGTTGAAAAACTACTTAGTCCAAGAAATGTGTTGAAATTTAAAAAAAAAATTAAGTACAAGTATTTGTGTTGTTTTGTTGATTTAAAAAAGTCTGAAAGAATTGTAATATGGACCTGTGTATTGAGATTTTGTTGAAAGTCCAAGAAATGTGTTGAAATTAAAAAAAATAATTATAAGTACAAGAAATGTGTTGTTTTTACGATTTAAAAGTCTTAAGGATTTTTATAATATGGACCTACACTATGGATGTGTATTAAGATTTTGTTGACAAACTTTTAAGTCCAAGAATGTGTTGAAATTAAAAAAAAAAGTATAAGAAATGTGTGGTTTTGTTGATTTAAAAAAAGTATGAAAGATTTTTGTAATATGGACTACACTATGGAAGTGTATTGAGATTATATTGAAAAACTACTAAGTCCCAAAAATGTGTTGACATTTAAAAAAACAAAACAAGAAATGTGTTGTTTTGTAGATTTATAAAAAGGGATGAAAGATTTTTGTAATATGGACTATAGATGTGTATTGAGATTTTGTTGAAAAACTTGTCCAAGAAATGTGTTGAAATTTACAAAACATATTCCAAGTACAAGAAATGTGTTGTTTTGTCGATTTAAAAAAGTATGATTTTTTTAATTTATATAATATGTCCGGACCTTCACTATGGATGTGTATTAACTCTAACCCCGGTTTAGGATTTTTGACCGGGATCACAATTTTCGAGGAAAAAACACCAACTAAATCTCCGGGAACTTGCCGGGATTCGATCCGGGGACCCTCCATTCTGCAAGCCCCACCTTCCAACCACTAAACCACGGCCCTCAGCTACACATTCGTGCAGTATACTGCACTCATTATATAGGCTCGGTTGACTACGTCATCGAAAACCGACGGAGCATGCGTTTGGAGAGGGACTTTGGATTAGCATTTTTTAGCACTCAGGGGGATTAGGGTTAATAGAACACAAAAAAACACAAAAACAAATGTTACCATAACCCTAACCCCGGTTTAGGATTTTTGACAGGGATCACAATTTTCGAGGAAAAAAACACCAACTAAATCTCCGGGAACCTGCCGGGATTCGATCCGGGGACCCTCCGTTCTCAAACCCCACCTTCCAACCACTAAGCCACGGCCCTCAGCTACACATTCGTGCAGTATACTGCACTCATTATATAGGCTTGGTTGACTACGTCATAGAAAACCGCCGCCGCATGCGTTTGGAGAGGGACTTTGGATTAGCATTTTTAGCACTCAGGGGGGTTAGGGTTAAGATTTTGTTGAAAAACTTCTAAGAACAAGAAATGTGTTGAAATTTAAAAAAAAATGTTAAGTACAAGAAAGTTTGTTGTTATGAAGATTGTTGTTGTTATTTTTATTATAATGTTTATAATGGTGATTGAAGTTATGAGAGTTTTTGAGCTGAAGGTAAAAGATCGTAAGTTCTTGCGATTCTTAATTTGTAAGATGAATTTTTTACGATTTTTTTTTTTTTAATAGTGGGAATGTTAGTGTCTGTAGAAGCAATGTTGATATCTTATAAAACAGTGCGGAACGTGTTATGGTTTAAAGGTACATGTAGAACGAAGGTGAACATGCTGTAAGTGGCTGTAAGTTTCGATAGGGGAGTTAAGTAACCGCAATGGCCTATGCTGTTTATGGGATCTATAGTTGCGAGGAGATCGTTAATTCGAATGGGCTCGATTTGTAATTTGGAAGCCTGACTTTTTACGGGAATGCTTCCTACTAGGTGGGTCTTCGATTTGTGTATGCATGGATTAGTTTTGGGTCTTCAGTTTGTGTATGTAGGAACTAATTTGATGCCCTATTAATTTTATGCCCTAAATGTTGACACATATGTGGCCATTAGTCGAATTGTTCCATCTAATGCCTCTGTGTGTTATCATGGTACTACCTTCTGCTGGACTTTATGGTGTTTTTTTAAGTGGTTGGCCAGTATTCTTAACCATGTAAATTGGTAATGTGTATTTTGTGATGCGTTTTTTGTGAAGCGCTTTGAGTTGTTGGTTTGGCGCTATGTAAGCATGGTTTTATTATAATTATTATTCTGTAGAAACACGCTCAATGAGTGACCCTCTCCTGGGGGACAAACAAACAAATATTTCTTTATAGATCTTGTCCTGGCACGACTCGTACAAGGATATTTATATACCTAACGCTGTCCACATTACATACACTGTACAGTGAGCTTGTAAAAATATTATCGCAACCATATCTAAACCATGACGTCAAGCTTCGGACATGTTTAGTCTACTGTATAAACTCTGATAAAGTCACATTTCATCATACTGGTCACATCATATAGACTGTTTAAAGTAACAACTAAAGGGTTCAACAAAAGAAAGTATACCACTTTGTTAATGTCATTTTGAGTAACATTCAATTTCTTTTTGACCATTTGACCATAGGCATTGAGATGAATCTTTTAGGCATAATTTGATACCAAATTTGCCCCCCCCCCCCCAACAACAAAGATAAACCATGATTAGCACCATTTAAAGAAAAATTTCCTATTTTCAAAAGTCTCATTTCCAATACACAGCACAAGAAGAAAGGACCAATTGGGGTCTCTCTGTGTGTGTGTATAGCCAGGATTGGCGGGGCTATCGTTCGCACAGTGCAAATGCGTTGCGCGACATTGTATGTGTTAACAACAATTGGTCCTTTTTTCTCATTAATTACCATTTAGGCATTTATATACTGTAAATGTGGAAATGTTAGCGCATTTCTCGCTCCAAGCAGCTACCGCGAAAATAAAAACACACAAACATTTTTTATTTTGTGTACAAGTCTATGTAATGAACTTTCAAATCGCGAATATTAAAAACAAGCGAAAAGTCAGCAAAGCGCGAAATTTAATCGCGCAAAAATTACCACTTTTACAGTAGATTGATCAGGACCGTCAAACGGTATTTGTTCTTGTTCAAACGATGCTTTTGAATGTCACAGGGCTGATGGACAGGCTATGGTAAGGCAATTTTGTTGTTGTTATGTTGTCCTCCACAACTTTCAGAGAGGAGGGGCGGGCGGGCGGATTTTTTTGTTTTCTTCAAATTAAAAAAAAATAAATTCTTTTACCAGCGGAAGCTCAAAGTTCAGCCAACAAGAAGTTGAAATCACTCTAAGAGTCGCACATATATGTTATAAACACTTAATTTAATATTCAATGCCATTTAAACTGTTAAAAAAAAAATCTGAACAAAATCTAAAAAAAAAACCTGAAAAGAAAAAAAAAATCTGAAAAAAAAAATCTGAAAAAAAATCTGATTTTTAAAAAAATCTGAAAAAAAAAAAAAAATCTGAGCGGCTCTAAATCTTACGAGCGGGCGGTCGAGGACAACATAATTTTTTTTATTTTGCCTAATGGTCAGCACATCAACATGTGTGTCGTTTTGAAAGTATACACCAAAATCATTTACTCCGCAGCTTACATGACATAGGGAAGCATAGGACATAGTAGTTTGATATGATCTGTGGTCCCGAGAGCCTCTATTCAATTATCCGCTCGCGGCATTTTGGTAATAGCATCCGTTTTTTGACACGTTCATATTTTGACACAGATGATTATTAATGTATAAGACCATTCTGCTTGTCTATTAGGGAAGAGTTTCAATGACCAAGCGTACCATGCCTGTGTTCGTGACCGAACTCTTGATATCAACGAAAGAAATTCTAACCACTGCTGTCCGATTCTCCAGTTGGGAGAGGGTATTGAGGTGTTGTCGAGATTTATTTTGGCAGGGACATGCCACTGGAACTACCTAACTTGGCCAGTGGCGTGCGTAAAGGGGGGGGGGGGCACCTTTGTTTGAAATCAGTCGGGGGAAATTACTGCCAGTTGGGGGGAAACTACTGCCAGTCGGGGGGAAACTACTGCCAGTCGGGGGGAAACTACTGCCTGTCGGGGGCAGGGCCGTTGCTAGTGGGTGTGTGTGTGGGGTGTTGTGACCCAAAAAGTCAAATAGTCGGCAAATTTGTACATTTAGTCGAAAAATGTATGCAGCAGTCGGCTAAATAAAGAAAATTGTTATAGAGAAAACTCATGAAAACCCGGAGGATTGGCCATTAGTTGTTAATTGTGCTGTTTTATGTACTGTGCCATTTTTTCACTGTATGTTTTTTATTGATCATGCCATTTTTTTTTACCTGAACTTGGCCTATTAATATTATACTATTCTGTTTAAAGAGAATCTGGACCTACAATGTTAGAAAAAAGTGTTCGAACGCTTTGTAGGTGTAATGTAAAGTATTCCCCCTTCCCCCCCTGATCAATGTTGAATCCCACCATCAGCACAGGGCCTCGCAACATTGATCGGTGGGGAAGGGGGAGGGATATGAGTAAGGGGATACTTCAGGCTACCAGAAACAAGTTTTGATTTTCATGTGACTCAAATAGCGTGCCTGTTATGGTCCAATAAGCATGGCAATTAGGGTCAGTGTTCGAACACCTTTTTCTATGATTGTAGGGGGTGATTTACCTTACCTCTAACCCCATTTGGAGGTTTGTAGCGATAAAGCTCTAATAGGGGAGAAACACGGGACAAATAATGACGCAAAAAATGGTGTGTGGATCGAACCCTGGGCCGTGCTCCCCAAAATAACTTTTTGGAGACTATATGAGGCTGATCGGTTAAAGGTTAACATGGTTATGAAAAAATAAATTTCTGATTTTGATATTGATAGGTACCTCACAATGTTGGACAATATCTAGGCTATCTGAAACTGCATTTAAAAAAATTCAAAATACGGTACGTTCGCGGAACAGTCCATTATTGTCCAAGGGGTGAAAACAAGATGCGTCACGGACGGACATTTTACTTCAAGTTCATCATGCTATATTTTTATGTTTATGTAACATTTTCAGAGTTTTGGGATGTAATATTGATAGCTGACACACTTTTCCATCAAATAAGATAAATATTTGGGAAAAAAGTTCTGGGGAAGTTATATCGCTAGACTTGCGTTAACATTTTGATGTTTTGCTGTCCGTCCGTGACACAAAAAAAGTTTAAAAGTTTTTTAACTAATTTCAAGGACAAAGTTAAAAAATAAAAACATTGTGAAGTATCTCCCTTATATGTATTCTATCCCATGCAGGAGTATTAATTAATTAGGGCAGGCATAAATTAGTTAAATCTTTAATTAAAAGTTGTCACGGACGGACACAAATTTTGTCACGGACGGACACTGTTAGCTACTGTTCAGTTCTGAGCACACAAGCAAAGCTGAATACCACCCCTCTTACCATTAAATGAACTAGTCCATACAGGTATGCCCTTTATGCAAATGATAAGGTTTGCTACAGCAGTGAGCACATGTTATGATGCTCACCAGGTGCACTGTAAAATTACTTGAAGTCAAATGAAGTCATTTGCTTATTTGCGCATTTGTGAACCCTCAGCAGATCTTCTTTGGTGAATCTGTAGTATAGCTTGCGCTTGTTAACCTTACTGCCTGTACATGCTGAAATAATGCTTGCAAATAAAAGGGGTAGCATGAGATCAGTTAAAAGACACTGTTTAAAATTGCCCCATATAATAAGTGTATGTAAAATAAAAGCAAGTAACAGCATTGAAATCAGAAAGTATCATTGGAGATGTTAGCACAAATTTAATTTTAAGCATTGCACTATCAAAAGTTGCAGGCTTTTTCTTCATGAAACTTTGAAAAACTCAAAACACGGTTGGATGCCTACATGTATCCATTATCACTAACCTTTAATTACACAATTAATTTAACAAAAACTTATCAAAGAAGGGTCAAAATTGTTTTAAAAAGTTGTATCACAGCATACAGTCTTTTACACAATTAATCGAACAAAATTTATCAAAGGGTCAAAATTGTTTACAAAGTTTTATCACAGCATACAGTCTATTTATATGATGCAGCAGGTCTATCTCTTGCCATTTATGGTAAGAGGGGCAGGATTCAGTTTGGCATTTGTACTCGGAACTGAATAATGTCCGTCCGTGACAAAATTTGTGTCCGTCCGTGACAACTTTTAATCACTGATTTAATTATTTATTGACGCCATTGTTAAGTTTCATTTCTACATGAGAAAGGGGTATATAGGGGAGATAGCTCACTATGTGTTTTTTTCTTTCTCTCTTTCCTTGAAAAAAGTTGTAAAACTTTAAAACTTTTTTTGCGTCACGGACGGACAGCTCTGCATCAAAAAGTTATCACAAGGGCAGGGTAATTACTTCCCAGAACTTTTTTTCTAAAATATATTTCTTATTTAATGGATAAATGTGCCATCTATCAATTTTTAATTTAAAAAAAAATGAAAATGTTTGATTAACATAAAATATGGCAAGGTCAACTTCTACTAAGAATGTCCGTCCATGACGCATCTTGTTTCTACCCCTTGGGCAATAATGGACTGTTCCGAAAACTTTTCCGCATTTTTTCTTCTTTTCAAATGCAGTTTCAGTTAGCCAAGATGTTGTCCAATATTGTGAAGTACATTTCAATATCAATATCAAAAAGTAATTTTTTCACACCAATGTGAACCTTGAACCGATCACCCTCTGCTATCAAAGTGCCAAAAAAGACTAATATCTTGACTGCTTTTTATTCCTAAGACTGAAAATTCATGACTTAACATTTTTCTTACTATTTTGTAAGTATTTGATACCATTTTTTCATACTAAAGTGTAAATAAGTGGCAATTTCAAAGTTTGTTATGTAGTTAACATTTGCGTCCGTCCGTGACGCTCAAAAATGTCCGTCCGTGACAAAGTTTGTTACCCTACCCCTGTGAAAAATAAGAAATATTTTCAAATGCTGTGTATCAGATATTCAAACCATGAATCTTACTTGCTATTTGACCTGGAAAGCATTGGGGAATATGGAGTTGACTAGATAGAAATTAAAAAGAAGCACTAAAAGGTAGAGAACCCTATTTCTATCTAGTCCGTCCGTGACACAAACATTTCCGTCGTTCTATTTTTAGTAAAAAACCACACCTTAATTTTTTTTTTGTATTTCAATAAAGTTGATGATTCTCTATAACATTAAACATAAAAAGTTGAATAAATGTCAGTAGTTACTTTTTACAAACTGTTTTTCGCTCATGTTTTGCACAAACGTCCGTCCGTGACAAACCGATCAGCCTCATATGAACCTTTGCGTGATTGTGCTTTGTAATGGGGAACGGGTGTCCACCACCGGTATGGTGCTTCTGTTGGATTTTGTTGGATTTAGCATTGTTATTTAGCATAAGACCAATGAATTTGTCAGCTCCAATATTTTATTGAAAAAACTTCCATGCGACGTTACACAAACAGGCTACGTCGTGGTATTTTGTTATATTATACAAAATATTGTACCTTTACCTGAAATCAACATTGTTTTTAGGTCGTCCGTAGGAGAGAGACCTTATGGCAGCATCCTTCGTGTGTGTAGTCTGTGTGTGTGTCAACAATTTGGTATACACTTTTGGTATACACTTTTGGTATACACTTTTGGTATACACTTTTTCAACAATTTGGTATACACTTTTTGTTTTGTCCATTTCTTTTCCATACAATGTCCAATTGCAATCAAACTTCGGTCACAGATGCAACATGGGAACCTTCATATGTTAATGAGGTCAAAGGTCACATACCAAGGTCAAAGGTCATCCGAGGTCAAGATGTATATGTAAAAGTGGCTGCATATGTAAAATTGATTACATTTGTCCATTTCTTTTCCATACAATGACCAATTGTAACCAAACTTTGGTCATAGATACAACATGGAAACCTTCATATGTTAATGAGGTCAAAGGTCACATACAAAGGTCATCTGAGGTCAAGATGTAAATGTAGAAATGGCTGCATATGTAAAATTGATTACATTTTTCCATTTCTTTTCCATACAATGTCCAATTGCAATCAAACTTCGGTCATAGATGCAACATGGGAACCTTCATATGTTAATGAGATCAAAGGTCACATACTAAGGTCAAAGGTCATCCGAGGTCAAGATGTATATGTAAAAGTGGCTGCATATGTAAAATTGATTACATTTGTCCATTTCTTTTCCATACAAACCTAACTTGGCTGCATATGTAAAATTGATTACATTTTTCCATTTCTTTTCCATACAATGTCCAATTGCAATCAAACTTCGGTTATAGATACAACATGGAAACCTTCATATGTTAATGAGGTCAAAGGTCACATACCAAGGTCAAAGGTCATCTGAGGTCAAGATGTAAATGTAGAAATGGCTGCATATGTAAAATTGATTACATTTTTCCATTTCTTTTCCATACAATGACCAATTGCAACCAAACTTCAGTCATAGATACAACATGGAAACCCGCATATGTTAATGAGGTCAAAGGTCGCATAGAAAGGTCAAAGGTCATCTGAGGTCAAGATGTAAAATTTAGTACACTTTTTTTTTGTCTCTTGTTCATTTTTCCATACAATGACCAATTGCAACCAAACTTGGGTCACGGATGCAACATGGAAACATTCATATGTTAATTAGGTCAAAGGTCACATACCAAGGTCAAAGGTCATATGAGGTCAAGATGTAAAATTAGCTGCATGTGTAAAATTAATTACATTTAAACAGGTGAAGTACAATTGCAACCAAACTCCAGGATGTTTATTTTATTTTTTATATCCTGGATCCGCTAGTGGTCTAACCTCTTTCTTTCTAGATGCCTGTGGTTTGAGATCCACCTTGTTTTTAATCTACCCATATAAACGGACGACCTATTTGGGACCGCTGTCCCTATTTTTTAAAGGAAGTTTTGTTTAAGAATGAGGGGGCAAAAAACCATGTGACTAGAAAACTTGAGCTATAGGGGTAAGAACGGGGTAAGAAGTCACATGATTACATGGTCACATGGTGCGTTTAGTCACATGATTTGGTTGATTTTCACTGAAAAGCATGCCAGTTTTTTTTTAAATAATTCTTGTGTAAGTCAAGTTTTTACCCCTTCTCTTCCCCCTCTTTTACCCCTTCTTTCCCCTTTTCCCCCAATGACAGAGAACTTCTTGCCCCATTTTTTGCGCAGATTGGGGACCAAACTTCTCTGTGTAATTATTATCATTGTGCAACAAACTGCAATACATTGGACACATTGCTAGACAAGAAGGTGACAACCTAGAAAAGGTGATAACTCAAGGAGCTGTCATTCGTAAACGTGACAGACCAAAACGCCGATGGACTGATGGCATTAAGGAAGCAACAGGTTTTATCTCTTATCTCTGCACATCGCATGTCATAAAATAGACAACGATGGTGCTCCATCATCAATAGGGTCACAAAGAATTAGCCATGATTCATAGAACGACGACGAGCATGGTTATAGGGTTAATATGACATCTAACCAAATATGCTTCAGTGTTATCAAAATCTATCAGAATGTAGGCAATTTCTACCAATTTACCTGCACATTTGGCACAAATAAAATTAGTCCATCTTCGTTTAAAAGAAGAAAAAAAACTGTTTAGAAACCTCTAACATATTGAAGTACTTTGAGTTAAAGGGGCACTGAGAGATCTGTAGGGGAGTGCACCCTCAATTTTCCTGGAAATCTGATTTAAAAAAATTATTATTGCACCTACGTAATACTTAGGCATGTACTTAACTACCATCTGAAACCGTTTACCTTAAGGCCCAAAAAAATAGTTGTTTGATTGTCCTCGTCCGCCCGACCCTCTTAATCATTCCAACCCAAAAAACTATTTTTTTTTTGATTTTTTTTTGAAATTTTTGAATTTAAAATTTTTTTTTATTTAAAAAAATCAATTTTTTACAAATATTAGCCAAAAAAAAAAAAAAATCATTTTTTTCATTTTTTTTAAGTGTTGAGAAAATAGAAATACTCATCAAAATGTTAAAAGATTTTGTTCCCCGTTTTGGTTACCACAACAAGTACATCTCATTTTACTTTTGGTACCTGAAAAAAGGGCAAGTGAGAAAAGAAAGAAGAAAAAGATTTCCGACCGACCTACCCAACTTTTAAAAGTGATCTATGGACAATCAAACAATTTTTTGTTGTTGGCCCAATTCACTGTCTATCATGTCAAATTTCACGCTCTGGTTATTTAGATGTTGATTACATCGAAATTATCAGCACCACTCGCTTTAACCGAATTCTTTCTAGCTCCATCATTCAACACTTTTCACATAAATTATTTGACTTCACTGTTCCTAGACACCTATTAAAACAATTCATATTATTCAAATTTCATTTTTCTCTCTAAAATCTCTCAATGCCCCTTTAAAAAAGAAAACCTAGAAAAGGGTCATTGACTCACCAAACTGCTGAAAATGCAACAACCCATGTTTGCAGTATGTCCCCATATGACATATGTGGTAATTTGTATCCAGTAGACTACGCAGAGGCCAATTTCCCCTCACATATCCAGCAAGAATTACTGACATCTCATGCACTGTCATATCAGCCACTGCATTTATACATTCAACAATTTTGATCAACATTCCAGGAAAGCGTTAAAAGACTTTCACCATTATTCACTTAGTAACCGTGGAAGGGTTTCTCCGTTGATATATTACTCTTTGAGAGATATAATAAACACCATATAGTAAACAAAATGTGTTGCCCTTTAAACGAGGACAATTAGAATTTTGGGTCGTTAGGTCCTTTGTTTTTCTTCGCCAGGAAATGAGTTTATTTAGTCAAATCTGTGCACTTTCTTACCCTTATGCTCGCTAAAATGTGATATTTCGCCGCCGAATTTCAATTCCATGTTTATTGGCTGGCGATCCCCCATCTTGGATTTAAGTTCAACAATAGATGGCACCCTAACAATCGGCCCATGGACGCACACATTTCCGTTTGGACGGGATTTTTTGCCACCTTGTCGGCAAACTTGCGTCCATGTGGACGCGCATTTTTCAAAACTTAAGGGAGACCTCAAACTTCAAACTGGAATCTGATTGAATGAAAGTGCTGCACCATTTTACAATGTCTCTCTGCATGACCAGTCATATTGTGCAGAGAGAGTCCAACTAGTTACATAATGTTATGGAATTGTCCCATTCAATGCGGTACCAGTTTGAGGATCTCCTCGCAAATGCTGGACTACGCAATAGGGCGAATAGGCCTAATAATTGGGGCTGCTATGTGATTTTGCAATGGTGCATCAGCAGCATCACCATAAAACACCAGCAGTATTAACCCTAACTCCCACAGCTTTGTTTTCATGTGGATCGGGGGAGGGGGACGAAATATAAACTTTTTACCCAACAAACTGCCGCAAAACACCCCAGATTCGATCCCCGGACCATCTGCACACTTGCGCCGAATCCCTACACACTGATCTAAGCCCCAACGCTTGCCCGGGCAGTGATTTTTGTACCATCAGCTCAGACGAAGATGTCTTGAATAAAACAATATAAATATTAAAAAACGATACGTAATAAAACCTAAAAATGATGTGTTTTTCTGTAAAGTATGTTTATTTTGGTTTTATAGATCGTAAATTTTAAGCTTTCTTGGGGAAAATTACATCACAGAAAAATGGCAAAATTTACAAAGCGGAAAAACGCGGAATTAGACAATTACAAAGCGGTAAACTTTGGCCCTTAGCGTAAGGGTTATGGAACATTGGCCCAATTAACCTAATTCCACGGGTATGTTTTCGTGTGGATCGGGGGAGGGGGACCAAGTATGAACATTTTACCTAACAAACCGCCGCGACCCCCTGGATTCGATCTCCGGACCATCTGCACACTAGCGCCAAGTCCCTACACTCTAAGCTAAGCTCCTAATGCTTGCCCGGGCAGCGATTTTGTACCCACATATCAGCTCAGACGATGACATCATCCAATCAATGCCATAGCATGCGCGTGGAGATTGTTCCTGGCTGTATGATTTTGTATGGTGTAGTGGTGTAAGGGTTAATAATATTATTAGTACCTACACACTTTTTGTGGTAATGGTACTGCAAGAAGGCCATGTCAGCTGCCCTGTTTTACTTTCCTTCAAGGGTATTCATGTAGCGTAGACATACATGATAATATAACATAACACCTGGCAGCGTTCAAAGTGGAAAGTGCACAACTTGGTCTTGTAGATGAGTCCTCAATCTGTATATTGCCATTTATTGGCCACTCAGCTCATCTACCTCGAACAAGTTGTACAAGATAATGTCAATCATCCTGCAGGTAAAGCAGGCTTCCCTTGTACACTGAGCCAAAAAAGAAACTTATAAAATTTTAACAGATCACCATAGGGTCAGTGCGCATTTCTCTTGTGTCATTGAAGCAAACAATTGGTTATTGATTGCCATTTGAAGCAATACATTGCAGTAATATTGTATCCAAATTTGGTACATTTTCATGCACAGAATTTTATTTGGTGATCTGTTAAAATTTTATAAGTTTCTTTTTTTTTAAAGTTTCTTTTTTGGCTCAGTGTATAATTATAAATTCTAGCTGCATAATCCAGAGGTTCTCAATTACTTCAGCTTGAGATAATCTCAATGGCAAAATAAAGGCTGGTAAATAACAATGTTCTTTTTTCTAATATTTTTCTTTATTATTTGGAGCTGTTCAAGGAGGGCCACTCATCATTGTCTGAAGGGCTATGCAGATTTGGCCTGCGGACTTCCTATTGAGAACTATGGTGTAATCAAACCCCATTGACACTGAATGCACCAGTCTAGACTCAATAGACGTTATTTGTAATTGGCGATTTCATGTCAAAGAGGGAGACATACTTGATGTCACGCCGATAAAGATACAATCTTGTACTTTTACTGCAATATAATGAACACGTTTAAAAAAATGCAATTCTCTACAATTTGTTTAACTTAATCACACGTTTAAACTCACTGAAAAGTGGCAAATTTTAAAAATGGGTATGGGGGTAGTTTAACGCGTGTTTAACTAAACTTGCGCATTGAATGATTACTCAACCGTGCCCGGTGGAAGCAGACATTCAGATTAGGTAGTCTTAAAAAATACACATGCATTTGAGGAATTCGGTCGATATCTATTGTATACAGTGAACGCACGACCATTCTGGGGACTAGATTTGTGGAGTTTAAAATCAGGTTTTGTTAAACAAGTTGTTTAAAAGATAAATTCGCATTTAATTTCAGTTCCAAAGCGAATGTCATAACCATAAGGCAAATTTTTTGTTGTTGTTATGTTGTCCTCGACCGCCCGCTCGTCAGATTTAGGGCCGCTCAGATTTTTTTCTTCTTTTCATTTTGTCATTTTTTTTGGTCATTTTTTTGTCCAGATTTTTTTCAGATTTTTAAAAAACAGTTTAAATGGCATTGAATATTAAATAAAGTTTATGACATATATGTGCGACTCTTAGAGTGATTTCAACTTCTTGTTGGCTGAACTTTGAGATTCCGCTGGTAAAAGAAAATTAAAAAAAAAAAAAAAATCCGCCCGCCCGCCCCTCCTCTCTGAAAGTTGTGGAGGACAACATAACATTTTTTTTTGGTCTAAGGCAGTGTGTGACAGGGTAGCGATTTTAATCCTACAAAAGAGGTAGAAGCCCATAGTGTCTACGTGTACTACAGAATAAACCTGTATCACTCATACAATAGAAGTCTTTGCACTAGACTAATTTGTAATAGCTTACCAATAGTAGGAATAAACCTGTATCACTCATACAATAGAAGTCTTTGCACTAGACTAATTTGTAATAGCTTACCAATAGTAGGAATAAACCTGTTTCACTCATACAATAGAAGTCTTTGCACTAGACTAATTTGTTACAGCTTACCAATAGTAGGAATAAACCTGTATCACTCATACAATAGAAGTCTTTGCACTAGACTAATTTGTAATAGCTTACCAATAGTAGGAATAAACCTGTATCACTCATACAATAGAAGTCTTTGCACTAGACTAATTTGTAATAGCTTACCAATAGTAGGAATAAACCTGTATCACTCATACAATAGAAGTCTTTGCACTAGACTAATTTGTTACAGCTTACCAATAGTAGGAATAAACCTGTATCACTCATACAATAGAAGTCTTTGCACTAGACTAATTTGTTACAGCTTACCAATAGTAGGAATAAACCTGTATCACTCATACAATAGAAGTCTTTGCACTAGACTAATTTGTAATAGCTTACCAATAGTAGGAATAAACCTGTATCACTCATACAATAGAAGTCTTTGCACTAGACTAATTTGTAATAGCTTACCAATAGTAGGAATAAACCTGTATCACTCATACAATAGAAGTCTTTGCACTAGACTAATTTGTAATAGCTTACCAATAGTAGGAATAAACCTGTATCACTCATACAATAGAAGTCTTTTACTAGACTAATTTGTAATAGCTTACCAAGAGTAGGAATAAACCTGTATCACTCATACAATAGAAGTCTTTGCACTAGACTAATTTGTTACAGCTTACCAATAGTAGGAATAAACCTGTATCACTCATACAATAGAAGTCTTTGCACTAGACTAATTTGTTACAGCTTACCAATAGTAGGAATAAACCTGTATCACTCATACAATAGAAGTCTTTGCACTAGACTAATTTGTTACAGCTTACCAATAGTACAGTATAATGACTATTGACTACACATATGGTATTTTATGGTACCACTACAAAGCTTTTATAGTTCGGCGATGGCACAACTGCATCCACAACTTGCATTCACTCGCTCGCTATAATAGCTTCTCCGCTAATGGATTTTCTGCTCCGTGTCATCGGCAATAAAAGAGCTTATTAGCGCCACGAGCACCCGCAAACATCCCCCAGACATAGAATTCACTTTTGTTGGTCTATATATTATGGGGAGAAGATGGTAAAGCAGTGGGATTGCACCCATGCAGGCTACTGCTTGATGTTCAATGATTTAAAGGGGCATTGAGACATACATATTGGAGTGCACCCTCAATTTTCCTGGATATCAGGATTTTTGCACCTACGTATTACTTATTAGGCATACTGTAAAAGCCAATATTTTCGCGCATTTTGATATCATAGACATTTTCGCGAATTGTACGTTGGGCATTCGTTGCGCACGTTCAGCATTCGTTGCATGGACGTTATGCTGGAACTGGATCTGGAACTGGAACTCTAGCAGAACTAGTTTGGAGATGTTGACTGTTTGAGAGATGTCTGCGTGAAGTGTGACGACACAGGGGCTTCATGGGTCAGCTAGTCATATGTTTGGCATCGCCAGGAAGTCTGGTCGGTTTTCCCCGCTAAATTTTGCCCATAAATAGTTTGTTCAACATGTCCATCCCAAAAGTGATAGGTTTATCACATCAGCTCTCCAATGTCCACTGTCAATTTAAAAAAAAAAGATTATATGATAAGGCTATATTAAAAAATCTTTTGTCTCAAAGCTCTTCAGTTTTTCAAAACCTAATGCGGAAATTTTTTTTAAAGGTTTTTATATTTTATTTTTTATAAATTTATATAAAATATTGAAATTTTTGTAAAAGTGACCTTTTGTATTCAAACTGATGTGATCAATGAAAATCTGATTTAAAAAAAAAAAAAATGTAAATTATTATTTTTCTTCTTCTTTTCTTCTAAAGCGCATCAATTAACTAACTCGTGCGGGAGCTTTGAGACAAAAGTGTTTTTTTAATATAGCCTAATAGATAACAGCTTGATGCTAATATTTCTCTTTTTTTCCCACTTCTTTGCAGATGCTCCCCCTTCATACCAATCCATCTTTGGCCAGATGAAAGATGTAAAGAAGACGTCATCGTCGCCGATGGATTTTGTCAAAAAAATTATCACGCTACTTTTAAATACAAGTGAGTAATACTCCTGTCACACATACGGCGATCCGGTCTTGCGCTGAAAAAAGTATCAAAGCGTCAAGCAAATGCATAAGAACCGATTGGGGACGTATAATTGGCCATACGTATATTGGCCATACGGGCATGTGCGGCTGGCAAGGACCCCTTTTCACGCCTTTCGGCCGCTCCTTAAGACCCCCTTTTCATCCACTGGCAGTTCCATAAGACCCCCTTTTCATCCATTGGCAGTTCCCTTAGACCCCAAATTCAACCAAAAATCTTAAAATGTGTGAAAATCTTATGAATTTGAGTTATGTAGCCTCAAATTTGGCCTAAATTCAGTTCATAAGGCAACATTTTGCCTAAAATTCAGTTTATAAGACACAATTTTGTATAAGAATTCAGTTCTCTAAGACCCCAATTTCGGCGACCGTTCAGTTCGGTAAGCCCCTGTTTTGGTGCCTGTTCAGTTCGGTAAGCCCCTGTTTTCAGACTGCCCAGCCGCACACCACTACCCTCTTCAAATTTGAGTACCCCCCACCGGGGGACGCAGCGGACACTGGCTAGAGCGGGAGAGGGTCCCCATGTAACACGCATTACTAGGAGGCTTGCAATCAATGCACCAGTCCCGACATCTATTGATTCACAATTGTGCTTTTATTTCCAACACTGCAACAAAATAGCCCTTTTTAGGGGTTCTCTAGTGACAGATGATCATAAATCTAGTCAAACAATCAGTATTGTCACTTGAAGGGGCATTTAGAGATGTGGTGGAGGCAGCGCCCTCAATTACAAAAATATATAATAAAAACTGGGATTTGTATAAGGATTAAGAAAAATCATTCCTCTTTGTACAATTGTATTACAAGTATGAACTTACACCTATAAGGATTAAGAAAAATCATTCCTCTTTGTACAACAAAACGTCGATTCAAAAATGCTGGTAGAGCCGCAACCAGGATTTTACATGGTTAAGGGTGGTATTCCAACATATTTAAAACATTGTTTTAATCAAATTTTGCTAGTGTTTTTTTAGTAGAAACAACAAAAATGGCAATTTTAATGTTCATCTTGAATTCTGAAGTAAATTAATTAAAATTAAAAAAATTCAACATTGTGTCCCTTTAATATCTTCTAAATTTAAAATTCTGTATTGGTTTTCTTAATCTTGAGTAGGTATTCATTCATACAGAAAGAAAAAAACAGTTTCAACAATTGTGATACATGTAAGTCCGAAGGGAACAAACAAGGAAACATGTTGGGGCCTTAAAGCCAAGCCAATTGATGGATACATTTGTTCAGTTCATTAGCAGGTGATGTCTCCCTAAAACAGTATCCATAACCTCATCTATCAAAGTAACCGATGCATGCATGACTGTATAGTTTGATCCAAATTTACTGTAAAGCGTGCCTTTTTTTTCTGCATTTTGAATTCGCAATCTCTGCAACTGTCTAGGATTTCCAGATTTTCATGTCATTTCATTTTTCCAATTTCTCCTGAACATTTTGGTGCATTTTCAACAAATACATTTTTGAAATTAAAAAAACAACCCAAAAGCCCTCAAATTTATAGACAAAGTGGATTGGTTGGCCCGTAAATCATGTTTTTGTTGTTGCTTTTACTAGGCAATAAATGGAACATATTTATTAGCAAAAATGTCATGGTGCAAAATATTGGTGATTTTCACATCACAAAGATTGTTATGCCAGTTCAAAACAATTGTCCTTGACAGTGAATAGTCACGAGCTACCGGTATAGATGATCGAGTATCAATTGAAGATCTCATGATCATGAAAAACAAAACAAGGGCAGTCATTTCCTCTCAATGATTAGTTAGATTAGGCCAACAACAACAAAAGTAGTTGACTTGCCCTTTCCGACCGACCCAAATTTCGGAAATCTAGGGTCGCTATTTCTTATTTTTTTCATTTTTTTCAAAGTAAAAAAAAAAAAAAAATTGAAAGAAGCACATAACAATAAAGAAAGATGAAAACATATTTTTGAGTAGTATCTGCTCGTTTAAAAATGATTAAAAAAAATTCAACAAAAAAAATCAAAAAAAAAATCTCTTTAAAACGGGTTTTTGTGTAGTATCTCCGTTTAAATTTAAAAAAAAAAAAATTAACAAAAATCCGACCGTCCGACCAAGACTCTGGCCCTGAAAGGGCAAGTCAATTTTTTTTGTTGGCCTTAGTTTGATTGGTGAGTTTTTATCGCAAGTTCAGGGTTGCCAACGCCATAGTCATCCTGCCCAATTGGGCTCAAGTTGAGGGTTGCCGACGCCATAGTCAACCTGCCCAATTGGGCTCAAGTTCAGGGTTGCCGGCACCGGAGTCAACCTGCCCAATTGGGCTCAAGTTCAGGGTTGCCGGCACCGGAGTCAACCTGCCCAATTGGGCTCAAGTTCAGGGTTGCCAGCACCGGAGTCAACCTGCCCAATTGGGCTCAAGTTCAGGGTTGCCGGCACCGGAGTCAACCAGCCCAATATGGCATTGAAAGTAACAGTACAATTTCTAGATTCCCAAAAATTAAATGCCCGCTAAAATAATAGTAATTTTCAATTCGCGAAATAAATGTATCCGCAAAATTTAAGTGTTTCACACTCATTTATTTATTTATTTGAAATGACACTTTTTACATCTACACATAAAGTAAACGGTGCATCCAACAAAAACAAAACAACAACATCAACAACACAGTTTAAATAATATTATTTACAAAATAAAACACAAGTTACATCGATTTGAATCAAATGAAAACAATATCTTATGTGTACAGCAACGTTATGTAAATAAATGGGCTTTATGAATCTATTAATGTTTTCTGTTCAGAACACATTTTCCAAGCACATTTGGTGTACATGTACGTTTGGCGTTACTAATGTTTTTATATGTACACGACGTACTGCCCAATGTAAGATTAAGTTTTAAAGAGGTGTCCCGCAAGCACAAAATTGTGCATTATATGTTAGAAAAATAACCATGGAGCCCAACTTTTGTGATTATATAGAACAAAAGACCACACTTATGACAAAACAAATAAAAACTGCCATCTCTCAACATGCAATTTTTAAAATTTGCGGCGATCGAAAGTCCCGGTGTCGATGAAGTCATAGTTATACAATCCACATCCGCAAATTTAAGCACAGATAACCATGACATCATCGACACCGGGACTTTCGATCGCTGCAAATTTTAAAAATTGCATGCTGAGTGATGGCAGTTTTTTATAATATTTTGTTCTATAATTTCGTAATTTCGGCTCGATAATTAATTTTCTAACAAATAATGCTCAATGTTGTGCTTGCAGGACCCCTTCTTTAATGCTCAGGTCATTGATTAGAAGTGGTACTCGAAGCAGACGATGGTGGCCATGCAATTTCAGTAGTTACAAGACACCTGGTACCATAAGAACACAACAGCAAAACTGGATTGAACAAGCTCTTTTAGTTTGATTTCAAATTTCATAAGTTTCAGGAAGAAAAGAAATGCATTTGTAATGTAAAATTTCAATATTTAAGGGGGTGTTAACCCTTTTTATATGAAGTTTATCAAGAGCTGTAACTTTTTAACTACATGTATAAATGTGATAACCACTTTTGGTATCAAATTTCACTAACAATTCCGGTAAAAAAGATTTGACCAAAATATAACTTTTTGGACTCAAATTTTTTTGGACAGTGTAACAGAATCAGTTTTGGTAAAAAATGCTGAAATTTGCATTTTGAGGTAAAGAAATGTTTGACACTTTTTATATTCTTTCCTATGGGACATGAAAGCATTCCACTCTAACAGTGTCACGCTAAAAATATGCTGGGCATAAGGCTTCTTTCTGCTGCTTGGCATTAAATGAAACTAACAAATACAAAGAGAACGTTTTTAAGGAAAGATTCATTAAATTGAAATAATGTTCTAAAATGTTTAAACACAGGGTTGGAAGTTAACGCTTGCCCGTTGGCAATTGAGAGTTGTAAATGCGTCGGGCAAGTCGTAGTACAGCCTTTACCTGCCCGTGTGTCCAGTTGTCAATCTAAGCTTATTATGAGGGTAAATTTGAACTAAATGCAAACTCGCCTACAGAACACCAATCCCCTAAATATTCCTCGACTGAAGCACATAATTCTATTATTCTATACTTATACTGTACACATTTGATTAATTTTCATAAACCTTTTCTATCATTACGTCCGTATTTCATTTTTCAAAATTGAGGAATGCGCGATCAATCTTTTGGGGAATCCCCCTCGTAGAAGTAATGATGTCATTCAAAAGCAGGGATATCCCAGTTCGCAATCTTATTTGCTCCAACAGACTGACCAAGTTATTGAACACACGGATGGTATCAGGAATCAGCTAATGACCGTACTTTGCACAACTCACAACTTATACGAATATTGACAAGTTTCAATTATGAGAAAAAAAATGTAACTCTGAAATACCTTAGAATATTTTAAGGGCAAGCTGAAATGCTGGCGGGTAAGTTGTAAAATACAACAACTGGCCCAAGCTTTTTCAACGGAAAATTTGTTAAAAAAGTTAAAATCTACCCCTGTTTAAACATTGTTTTAGTCAAGCATTGTAAGAGTGATTCGTGGACTGAAACTGAACAAACTTTGATGCCTTTGGCCGACCGTATTCACTTGCAACGATAACAGTAATCGTATCATCAGTAAAGGAATGTGAATCTAAGTGAAGGAAACATGTTACAGTTCTTTTTAACCTCATCTATCGGTGTGCGAATCAGGCCAAGAAAATATTAGCGTTTCAATCGGGTAACATAATTTGCCAGTTGATTTATCGGATGCTTAAGCGTGCTGATTTTGAAGTGCCTCTTGGGGGCACTGACATTGGAAAGAGGTATAGTTATGTGCCGCCCTGAAGACCCACTATTTCAACCTTCTCTAGCAGAAGAGGGTGAAAAGGGGGTCTTCAGTAGGTCTTAAGAACTGGTTTGTTTTTCAAATATGATTGGTAAGAAAGACCCCCCTTTTGAGCCTGCATCAGCTCTAAAGACTCCCATTTTATCTAAAGCTCACATTTTATAAAATGTGCTTTCTTATTACTAATCAAATTTGAAATAACAAACCAGTTTTTAAGACCTACTTTTTCGAGAAAATCAGTTCTTAAGACCCAATTTTTCGTCATAAAATTCTCTCAATTCGGTTCCGAAGCCCCCTTTTTTGAGACCCTGGGCGGCACACCCCTACCAACAAAAAAAGGTGAGTGCCCTCTTAAGCATCCAAACACGTAGTATAATGCATAGATCTATGGGTAATGTCACTAACCAATTTGATCGTTCTATGGGTTGGCTCTGATGGCAGGTATGTTACTCTCGCATTACTTGAACAAAATGGATTTTCTCTCAAGTCACGGGAAACCCACCTGAAGTGCCTTTCCCCATAAAAGATGATTTTTGTCTCGCCCTGATGTAATCAGAAAGAGACTATGTTATCACTATTTCTGTCCGGCGTCTGGCGTATGCCGTATGCCGTATGCCGTCCGCCGTCCGCCGTCAGCCGTGTGCTAAGAAATACCTTTGTGACGCGATATCTGGAGATCCGTAAGGCCTATCGTGATGGGACTTGGTGGAGGGAAGGGGGGTGGTGCGTTCTGTTGCTGATTGATTTTTCAAGGTCATCGGGGGTCATACAAGGTCATCGGGGTCAAATATGCTTAAAACTTTTGAGACGCGTTGTGACGCGATATCTAGAGATCCGTAAGGCCTATCTTGATGGGACTTGATGTCAGGGAAGGGGGTGGGGTGTTCTTTTGCTGATTAGATTTTCAAGGTCATTGGAGGTCATTGGAGGTCATCGGGGTCAAATATGCGGTCAAATAAGATCCGTAAGGCCGATCTTGATGGGATTTGGTGGAGAGAAGGGGGTGGTGTGTTCTTTTTGCTGATTAAATTTTCAAGGTCATTGGAGGTCATCGGGGTCAAATATGCGGTCAAATAAGATCCGTAAGGCCGATCTTGATGGGATTTGGTGGAGAGAAGGGGGTGGTGTGTTCTTTTTGCTGATTAAATTTTCAAGGTCATCGGAGGTCATTCAAGGTCATCGGGGGTCAAATATGGGGTCAAATAGATCAGTAAGGCCTATCTTGATGGGATTTGGTGGAGGGAAGAGGGATGGTGTGTTCTTTTTGTTGATTAAATTTTCAAGGTCACCAGAGGTCATCGGGGTCAAATATGGGGTCAAATAGATCAGTAAGGCCTATATTGATGAGATTTGGTGGAGGGAAGGGGAGTGGTGTGTTCTTTTTGCTGAATAAATTTTCAAGGTCATCAGAGGTCATTCAAGGTCATCGGGGGTCAAATAAGATCCATAAGGCCTATCTTGATTGGATTTGGTGGAGGGAAGGGGGATGGTGTGTTCTTTTTGTTCTTAATTTTTCGGGGTCATCGGGGGTCAAATATGGGGTCAAATAGATCAGTAAGGCCTATCTTGATGGGATTTGGTGGAGGGAAGGGGGGTGGTGTGTTCTTTTTGTTGATTAATTTTTCGGGGTCTTCGGGGGTCAAATATGGGGTCAAATAGATCAGTAAGGCCTATCTTGATGGGATTTGGTGGACGGAAGAGGGATGGTGTGTTCTTTTTGTTGATTAATTTTTCGGGGTCATCGGGGTCAAATATGGGGTCAAATAGATCAGTAAGGCCTATCTTGATGGGATTTGGTGGACGGAAGAGGGATGGGGTGTTCTTTTTGTTGATTATTTTTTCGGGGTCATCGGGGGTCAAATATGGGGTCAAATAGATCAGTAAGGCCTATCTTGATGGGATTTGGTGGAGGGAAGAGGGATGGTGTGTTCTTTTTGTTGATTAATTTTTCGGGGTCATCGGGGGTCAAATATGGAGTCAAATAGATCAGTAAGGCCTATCTTGATGGGATTTGGTGGACGGAAGAGGGATGGTGTGTTCTTTTTGTTGATTAATTTATCGGGGTCAAATATGGGGTCAAATAGATCAGTAAGGCCTATCTTGATGGGATTTGGTGGACGGAAGAGGGATGGGGTGTTCTTTTTGTTGATTATTTTTTCGGGGTCATCGGGGGTCAAATATGGGGTCAAATAGATCAGTAAGGCCTATCTTGATGGGATTTGGTGGACGGAAGAGGGGTGGTGTGTTCTTTTTGTTGATTAATTTTTCGGGGTCATCGTGGGTCAAATATGGGGTGAAATAGATCAGTAAGGCCTATCTTGATGGGATTTGGTGGAGGGAAGGGGGTGGTGTGTTCTTTTTGTTGATTAATTTTTCGGGGTCATCGGGGGTCAAATATGGGGTCAAATAAATCAGTAAGGCCTATCTTGATGGGATTTGGTGGACGGAAGAGGGATGGTGTGTTCTTTTTGTTGATTAATTTTTCGGGGTCATTGGGGTCAAATATGGGGTCAAATAGATCAGTAAGGCCTATCTTGATGGGATTTGGTGGACGGAAGAGGGATGGTGTGTTCTTTTTGTTGATTAATTTTTCGGGGTCATCGGGGGTCAAATATGGGGTCAAATAGATCAGTAAGGCCTATCTTGATGGGATTTGGTGGACGGAAGAGGGATGGTGTGTTCTTTTTGTTGATTAATTTTTCGGGGTCATCGGGGGTCAAATATGGGGTCAAATAGATCAGTAAGGCCTATCTTGATGGGATTTGGTGGAGGGAAGGGGGGTGGTGTGTTCTTTTTGTTTATTAATTTTTCGGGGTCATCGGGGGTCAAATATGGGGTCAAATAGATCAGTAAGGCCTATCTTGATGGGATTTGGTGGACGGAAGAGGGATGGTGTGTTCTTTTTGTTGATTAATTTTTCGGGGTCATCGGGGGTCAAATATGGGGTCAAATAGATCAGTAAGGCCTATCTTGATTGGATTTGGTGGAGGGAAGGGGGGTGGTGTATTCTTTTTGCTGATTAAATTTTCAAGGTCATCGGAGGTCATTCAAGGTCATCTGGGGTCAAATAAGATCCGTAAGGCCTATCTTGATGGGATTTGGTGGACGGAAGAGGGATGGTGTGTTCTTTTTGTGGATTAATTTGTCGAGGTCATCAGAGGTCATCTGGGGTCAAATAAGATCCGTAAGGCCTATCTTGATGTGATTTGGTGGAGGGAAGGGGGTTGGTGTGTTCTTTTTGCTGATTAAATTTTCAAGGTCATCAGAGGTCATCTGGGGTCAAATAAGATCTGTAAGGCCTATCTTGATGTGATTTGGTGTAGGGAAGGGGGTTGGTGTGTTCTTTTTGTTGATTAAATTTTTCAAGGCATTACATCCCTTGCATTAACTACAATGCATACCTCTGTGACAGTGCTACATTGTATCATATGTTTCATCATCATTTCTTTCAAGTCACTTTTGATGAACAGGCGAGACGCGCCGTTCGAGAACCGCCTTGTTAATAAAACTCTCGTCTCTTTTTGAAGTCTCAGACAAGAGCAATGTTATGTGGTTCATTGATTTTTGCGTGACATTCTGCAAGCATGTTTTTCTCTTTCTCAACCATTTCGAGGGTATGGATGTCATGTTCTGAGAGGCACAGTAATAGTAGAACAAATAGCCATTCCTTCGTATATACAGGGTGCTCGAAATGTAGACCAAATGTGATGCTGCATATCAAAAGGGAGGACTTCGTGGCTGTATGTTTTTCAAGATATACACAGTTCAACAAAAATAAGTTCCCCTTAGGCTTTAGATTACGCCTGATATTTTTTAAATGATTATTCCATCGAAACGAGTTTTGGCACACATAATAATGTATGTGTGCACTGCAATGCTAGAGCAGGCCTTTAGCTACGCAGGTGTTGTAATGCTTGAATGAGCACACATTGAGTGGAGCAATACCTCAATTCAAAAGTTGCCAAATGATGTATTGAAGGTGGATGGTTAAGCAACTTGAACCAGGGTCTTTGCTTCAACACCGCACAGTTGTTGTGCTGCTTGAATGAGCACACATTAACTGGAGGAATACCTCATTTCAAAAGGGGAACAATGCGGTGTTTAAGCAAAGACCCTGGTTCAAGACCGTGGTTCAAGCTGCTTAACCACCCTCCTTCAATGCATCATTAAGCAACTTTTGAATTCCGGTATTCCTCCATTTAATGTGTGATCATTCAAGCATTACAACACCTGTGTAGTTGTAGCCCCGTTCTAGTGTTGCTGTGCACACGTACATTATGTGTGCCAAAACTCGTTTCGATGGAATAACTCATTTTAAAGATATCAGGCGTAATCTAAAGGGGAACTTAATTTTGGTGAACTGTGTAGATGAAAACGGACAGAAAAAATTAAGAAAATAATAAGAATTTGGGAATCATTTTTACTTGTAAAATCTAAATGCCTAGATCAATTTTGATAAATTTGGTGTCATATTAAAGCTTAGAAAATTCTCTGCGAGCACACATAATAAACTTGAAATTGACTTCACCTGCAAAATCCCCCCTTTTGATACATCAGCGGAAGTAAGACAGACGTAACTTATTTTCGACAGCGTTTACACGGTCACTACTTCCGCTCTTACTACCGATAAACTTACCTCTGATTCCCACTTTATACGCTCTACTTCCGATCGTTTGAACATGACTATATTGAAGGGCCGGGGAAAAAGGTTTTGACAGAACTGTGACGACTTGTAGCTATAAAGTGCAGTGTGTCAATTTCACAATCTATTAAACACAATAACAGCCCATTACACTTGACATCCCATTAATGACACATGACACAAACGCAACTGTAAATGTAGCAGAGGTTTTGGCACTGCAGTGTAGTTTTTTCCCTCTTTTTAACATGTGCTAAAATCTTCGGCCAGATCACATGTTATTCTTTTGTGTGACACATGTTTGAGAAATAATATCTGTAAGTTGGTTATTTTAAAGATTAGCGTACAAATCTTACCAAAAGAAAGACTTGCGAGTGTTTTCTTCATATAAATACGTTATTCATTGATTGATCGAGCAATCCAGTCAGATTAAAGCCACAACGGAGTGTTGCATCAAATAAATCTGTATGTGATGAAGGGGTGGGAGTCCTGGGAAATTGAGTCCAGCCCAAATATTTTGAGTCCCTGGAAAAAACCTCATCTTCCCGAATCAAGATTCCTGAAAATAAACCATTTCGACTAAATAACAATAAACTTACCTAACTCATAAATCACTCTTAATTTAAAGTGGAGATTCACTTGAAATAGCTTTATTTTGCCAAATCTCTACATTTTTATTCTTCGTCGCGATAGTTCGAGACCGTGTATTTTTAGGTCTTTGTTAATTTAATTCATGTCAGTTTGTCCGAGTCTATATATATCATACATATTTATACTCTTATGCTCCCTAAAATGTGAAACATGCATGACACAATTTTGACAAAAGATGGCACCCCCTCGATTTACCCAGAGTGTGTTTGGAGAAATTGGGAAATCCAGAGTCCGCCCAAAAATTAAATCGAGCCCCGGGACCACAATTTCCCGAAATTAAAGGCATATTATGTGATCTTTTCAAGGGGCCGCCCTCTATTCATGATTTTTTTAGAAAGTAGATTTTCTTGCAGATTTACAAAATTCTGATCATAAATCATACATTTTATGTTCCTGAGTTACAGAGCAATGCGATTCCTAATTACTTCACTCTATTTTCACTCGAAAAATCATGATTTTGAAGTAATTAGGAATCGTATCGCTCTGTAACTCAGAATAGATTTATGATTTATGATCAGAAATGTAAATCTGCAAGAAAATCTACTTTCTAAAAAAATAACGAATAGAGGGCGCCCCCTGGAAAAGATCACATTATATGCCTTTAACAGCTCTAATGCGATATGGCCAGATTATGAATTGTATGAAAGCAGTATGTGACGCGGCGGCAAATGAAAGTAATTAACTCAGAGTCGTGATTGAAACAAAACACAGCATTTGAACAAATCTAGGTTAATGGACCAGCACTGATCTTATAGTCCAGGTCATGAGTAACCTGGCCTTTATAGAAGCTTATAATTACAGACAGATTGGGCCTCAATATTGAACACATACATGTCATCAGTGGTTTGGTTGGTGCATGGCCCCTAATACATTGATTAATGGGATACGTGGTAAGGGTACAGGGTAAAACAGTAAGGAGGGGACACATTTGCATAGTCTTAATGGCTTAGTATCTTTTTTGTGTGTCGTGTGTTGGGGGGGGGGGGGCTGTTTGCTGAGGAGGGGTGTGTTTCCTAATAATTGTGTGTAGGGATAGACTCAAGGGAGATTGGGAAGCTGTTAGGGGATATTACAATCTAAGTGCTGATACCTTGTGCTCCGTGTCGGCAGCCAGGTGAATGAAGCGAAGTGATTGTGACAATTTTCTAATGGCAAGCAAAAAACCTGTAGTTGGGCGGTCACATAGAAATGGTGGTGCCGTGCATCGGAAGAGCAATACCCGAGCACGTTAAAAGGTTACAGACTCTTTCGGAAAGAGTAGGGGATCATCCCGGTCTGTATCTGTTCACACATCTAACGGACCCTAATGGAAACAAGCTAACAGAGGCTTATTGGTTTATCCAGGGTCGTAGGACTCAAATGATATCAAATCAAATCAAATCACTGCAACTAAAATGAAAATAGGACAATGTGCCTAGAGGCCTACAATTGGGTAAACCTGACTGACTGAGGGCTGAGGGCTGTAATTTTTTTTAAATTTCACTGGTTGCCTTTTTGTGGGGGGGGGGGGGGGGGGGTGGAAGGGGTGGAATCTACAAATAATGTCCATCGATTTTCCAAATTTAGAGGGTCATTCATTTGCCAGGTATATAAGTGTAAGGTAAATCTGCATCGTGCCACATCCCTTAAACTTCATATCCACTAAGTGCCCCTTCCCCTCCTAGCTATTAGGTATTGAGGTATAGTTTTTGACCTGCAAGTCCATGATTCTGATGGCCATTATCGTTTTCCGAAGGGAAAAAGGAAGGAGTAATTCTGTTATACCCTTCACAGAGGTATTCATAATGCATGATTTTTAAGAACGCATACTACCGATGTTGGTGTGTAGGGTATAACAGAATTATGCTAAAATGAATAAAGCAATGATACAAACTACATACCCAGGTGCATTTATCAGTATAAGAAAACGTGTTTACTTCTAAGTCATGTACAGGTTTCTATACAAAAGTCAATTGATACAGTTTAAAAGCCAAGACGTTGTATGTAACTGCAGGCAAACTTCCAGATAGCTGCAGCTGGTACCAGGTTGACATATATAGTGTGTATCAGAAAAAAATGGTTTTCTAACTTAATAATGGTGTGCTTGCGCAATGGTGTTCTAGTTGCAATGGTGTTCTAGCTAGTTGCAATGGCTTATGTGTGTTCATATCAGGAACAAATCCCAGATAGTGGAGAGGTCCTCCGGGCTGTGATTGCTTAGTATTGGCTTTCTTATGCAACAGACAAATCTGTAAGGGCATTATTAAAATTTATTTATGAAATAGATACAGTCAGATTTGCATGTATTAGAATCAGTTATGGGGCCAGGGAAGGAAGCAACATTTTTGACATTTTCTGGTTACAGTTGAGAAGGAAAACAGAACAGAAACATCAAATTTAAACTGGAACCGCCATGTTAGGAAATTGGAATTCATGACTCAAAAAGGTTTCTTGCCATCTACCTGGGGTGCACACCATCCCTTGGTAACTACCCACAACTTGATTTAAGAATTAAAGGTTTAAATACAAGCCCCTGCCCCCTTTGGACACACTACGTTCAATAAGTTCTACCTCCTCCCTCATAACACTGTATGGACATTCGGTATTCACTGCATGTCCAGAAAAGTACAACCAGTACTCAGACCAATTTATTATGAATTTAGCTTGAGCTACAATTGTGGAATTTTACATAAGACTGGCTTATATAATAGCAAGGTTATAAGTTATAAGGCCATGTGTTTTGAACTCACCCCCTCCCCCCCCCCCCCCAAAAAAGGGTGGCGGCGTTGCATTTTTGGTCACGAATCATCCATCTCTCTCTATTAACTCAACAACTAAATGTGGTAGAGGTATGGTTTTGGTGTCATTTGAAAGCCTATTTATCTAGCTAAAGTGTGTGAATAAATCAGGTATTCTATAACTGTTTGGCTGAGATATGATTGATTATATTTCGAAAGTCAGGGGAGGCGGCGGTGGCGGCAGTGGCGGTGGCGCTGTATACAATCTCTATGGGGAATATAGAAAATGTTCCCAATTCTACATTCAATATACAATAACTCAACATAATTTTGCTCTCATTTTATAGATTGTTTTATATTCTATAAGTTTTTGTTTCAACAGACGCGTCAACTATTAAGTAACAATTGTAATCATGAATCGATTGCATTGTCTTTTGCTTTCTCCCTATTCGCTACACAGTGAACTTGCCCTAAATCATCGGTTTTATACATACATGACTATAACCAAAAAAGTATTCAATCTATGATAGCAAATTATACATTTTTTGAAAGCTCTCTAATAGGGGTATTCAAAAATGCCGTTTAAATCATGATAGGGTGCGTACCCCTAAAAATATATTTGTTAACTCAAATAAATATGAAATTTAAATGTTTGTGCTCATTCACTTCCCGATATAGTATATTTCAACAAGTTACCCTTGACAACCATTATGTTTTGATGGGTAATTGCATGAGGAACTAATATGCATGGTAAAATTATGATTTGGGATAGATTTACAAATATTGAGCTTTAATCAAAATATGAAGAAGGAAAAATAAAACCGTTCAGAAAATATATACTTTTTATAGAACAAGTAGTTATTGCGATATGGTAATTTGAATCTCGGATGGTGTAAAATGTAAAAATCTGGACATGCAACGGGAAGGGTGGCGAGTTCAAAACACGTGGCCATATTGCATTGATTGACTCTTGTACATGTAGTTAGAATTTAACAATAACGGTAATCAGTTACGCCTTCGAACTATTTCTTGTGAGTGTTTTCATCATTCTTTTCTCCTCTTATTTTTCAGTTGTTGTTACTATAATGATGGGCATTCTGCTGGCTATACCTATTGCTATGATTGTTATGGGTAAGTATGCAGTATTACTGCATTATAATGTATACACTTCATGAATATTGATTACCTGATCATGTCATTTAATTGGTTAATTCTCCTTGGTGTGGACCCTCAGGTATAGCCTCCGTAAAACTGCCGTAACTTCTCCATTATTCATTTAATCTATAGAAAAGTATACTTTTTTGTTGTTGCAGAAAAGGGTTCAATGATCCAACCATGAGAAAATTATAAAAAACATGTTTTTTTACCCATTTTAGGGGTGGAAGAGGTAACTAAAAATATATTGTGCCAAATGTTGTCATACTAGTTTTATTATAATCCTGACAACATTCCCTAGGAAACTTTGTTTTTGTTTTGAATATCTTATTTATTTTGTGAATTACAGACCAAAAAGTGCCAACAAAAATCACATATTTTGGCACGTTTTGGTCTACATGTATAATTAAAAAAATAACAAGATTTAAAAAAAATTAAAAAAAGCTTCCTAGGGAATAATATCAGGATTATAAAAAAACCTAGTATAGCAATATTTGACACAATATATTTTTAGATATCTTTTCCAAACCCCAAAATTTTTTTTTTTAAAAATAATTGTCCCAAAATGGTCAATTTCATGATCATGGTTGGATTCATTGAACCCTTTTCTGCAAGAAAATGTATACTTTTCTATAGATTAAATGAATAATGGAGAAGTTACGGCAGTTTTACGGAGGCTATACCTGAGGGTCCACACCCCCTGAACCTGTTCCCATTGGAGATCGATACAATGGTCAAAGTACACCTCCTGAATATTCATGAAACAATTTTGGCAGTTTATTGGATAATTTGTACAACAGGGTACTGTTTCACATGGGAATATTATACAAATGTTTACTGCTCATGAGTGAAATGGTACAAAATGGCTCCCCCGAGGTTAATGGGGAAGTTTGGGATAGTGAGCCTACTATTTTCCAGAGACCAAATATCGAGGGAAAATAGTAGCCCCCCCCCCCCCGGTCTCCAGCCACAGAAGGGTGCTAATTTGCCCCATTTCTTAAATATAGAGCAGTAACTATTTGTTTTATTATAACATATCAAAATATTCCTGTCATTTGAAATTCTTTGATGAACAAAAGATAATACTCTAGTCACAGAGGGGCGCTAATTTGCACCATTTCTTGAATATAGAGCAGTAACTATTTGTTTTATTATAACATTATATTAATATTCCTGTCATTTGAAATTCTTTGATGAGCAAAAGATAATACTCACATTTAATCCTGAAAATTACCGCAAGCAGGAAGCTGTAACAAACATCTGAAACTCTGCAACACCTGAACAAACAAATTATGACTGAAATAAAGTAAAAAGAAAAAAATATATTTGAAGCGGACCCAATAAAGGATGCGGGAGGGGACGCTAAACATGTTTTTAATTTTTATTTGGTCTTATAACTCTTGTACTGAGTAAGAGTAAAACACAGCCTTGTTTTTTACGCTTATGGTTAGTAGTTTCATTCATTTATTCATTGAAATTCTTTTACCCTGGGTATTCGGCTCAGTCAACTGTGAGCTAAAAGCGTTCAGTGCTCTGCACTTTACACCCACCTCCCTTACATACATACATACATACATCACAACATATATTGCCAATCGTCATTTGACATGGAATGAATGAATGTATTGTAGGTATAAAATGTGATATATTTGGATATAAGTGCTTACAAAATGTTGACAAAACAATGGCACACATAGAATATTTACATTATTTGTTTTGCGGCGCATCAAAAGGTGGGACTTTGCGGCTGTGTGTTTTTCAAGATGTAGATGAAAACGGACTGAAAAAATAAAGAAAATAGAAAATAATAAGAATTGAGGAGTCGTTATCACTCATAAAATCTGAATGCCTTGATAAATTTTGATAAAGCTTAGTAAATGCTCTGAGAGCACACATATATATATATATAAGCTCAAAATTGACGTCACCTGCAAAGTCCCCCTGTTGATGTGCTGCATCACATTTTGATTTAGTGTTGATTAAACTGTTCAATACTGTTGGAAAGATTGCTTACTTGATGAGTTTCAAATATGAACTAAAACCCTTGATATATTCCATACAGTAAACATAGTTCTACCCTAAAATAATTCTTTTGTTTTTAGGCTATATTTAACAAATATTTTGTCTCAAAGCTCCCGCCCGCGCGCGTGTTAGTTAATTGACGCGTGTTAGAAAAAAATCCCAAAGTTTCACCGATTTTTCCGATTTTCATTGATCACATCATTTGAAATACAAAAAGGTCACTTTTACAAGTATTTCAATATTTTATAAATAAAAAATAAAAACTTTAAAAAAAATGCATTCCGCATTAGGTTTTGAAATATTGAAGAACTTTGAGACAATTGTTTTTTAATATAGCCTTATAACCAAGTTGCAAGCTGTTAAATATAAGACTATATTTGTTTGGTCAATTACATTTTAAGGAGACGGTTTTAGAGTGAACTTATTGTTCCAGACCATGTCAACTTCCAATTTATTGGTCAGTTTTTGAGTCCCGAACCCTGACCAAAATGATCGCAACATAAAGTCTATGGCATGTAAATGTTCCATTTACCATGGAATTGTATTATCATTTAATTGGCAAATTGGGTTGCTCACACAGGTGCATATGACAGCTAGTGGGATCCAGAAAGTGTTTCATTTCTGGTGATGTCATTAGATGAATGTTTTTTATGGGATCAGATAATCGTAGAAGTTACTAAGTTGGTAGGCTCCCTCGTTGTCATTCATTGTTTTACTTTGTCATCACAAGCTTCGAAGTAGATTAGGCTATATGAGAAAAAAAATCATTTGTCCCAAAGCTCATGAGCGCCTTAGTTAATTGGTGCGCGTTAGAAGAAAAAAACTTATGAAAATAAATAAATATATATTTCAAAACAAAACAAAAATCCCAAAATGTCACCCATTTTTCAGATTTTCATTGATTACATCATTCTAAATACATAAGTTCACTTTTTCAAGGATTTCAATATTTTATATTTATAAAAATTTGCATTCCGCATTAGGTTTTGAAAAACTGAAGAGCTTTGAGACAAAAGATTTTTTTAATATAGCCTTATATTATCCGTTTATCATTCCCTGTATCATTTGGGGTGAACTAATCTAGAAAAGCAAGTTAACACTTTCCACGCAGCAGGCGTCTGCAGACGACATTCCAAAATGTTACAATTTTTTTTTTAAATGTAAAAATTTGTGACCATATTTAGATTCGCCCTGAGAAATGCATTCAAATTAGTACAAACATTCCTAGTATTAGTTCAGTAATTCTTGAGATAGACTTTGAAAGTTGGAAACGGTTTCTGAAAAATCTGTTTTGAAATGGTAAAACTAATAGCCGCGTTGAAAGTGTTAAAGCGACCCAAGCCAAAACATTGTTTTGGGTTGGTATTCAGTTGCATGTGAAATTAGTTCCCCAACAATTTCTAATGGGTTTATTCATGAATCCTCACTAACAATTGTAAGTATTTGTGTCAAAATATTCACCATTTACCGTCTAACTTTGATTTCTGTGTGTCTTGCTTCCTTCCGTGCAGGCGCACTACATTTAGGAAACTGTCCTGTCGAAAGAAAGATTCCAATCTACCTTCTCGTGAGCGGCTGCTTCTACATCTTGAAGACCATCGTGGACCTTATCGTGAGATTAAAACGACATAGAGATGCAGAGGAGAGAGCCGACGAAAGTGAAAACACAAAAGAGAATTCATTTAGCAGACTTTTAGGTTGTTTTCTATTTGGTTTCTTTATAGCAGGTCAGTGGTAATCCAGGAGGGGGAGGGGCCGGGGAGGGAGTACTCACTCATATAAGGTATACCGTTATGTACCACTATACTAATGGATTATATGGGGTATGATTTGTGTTGGAAAATCCTAAACATGGGTCCTAAATCGCAAAAACAAAACAAAACAAAACATGGGTCCCACATTTCAAAACTGATTCAGTCATATCAGCCATTTTTTGAGTTAAAAATGAGTCCAGATTTCAAACCTCCAGCGGCATACCCTTCAAACAATGATTTTAGTACCCTCACGGCGATGGGGGTAGGGGTAGGCACTTTAATTCAAAGGTGGACATGTGAGTGAGGAAAGCCAATGTACCCACTTACATCGCTTAAAGTAGGTGTCCCGCAAGCATAAAAGTGTGCATTATATGTTTGAAAAATAACTATCGAGCCCAACTTTTGTAATTATATAGAACAAAACACCATACTTTTGACAAAAACAAATAAAAAACGCAATCTCTCAACATGCACTTTTAAAAATTCGCGGCGATCGAAAGTCCCAGTGTCGATGATGTCATAGTTATACAATGCACATGTGCAAATTTTAGCACCGATACCCATGACATCATCGACACCGGGACTTTCGATCGCCGCGAATTTTAAAAATTGCATGTTGAGTGATGGCAGTTTTTATTCATTTTTGTGACAAGTATGGTGTTTTGTTCTATATGATTACGTTATTTCGGCTCGATAATTATTTTTCTAACAAATAATGCTCAATGTTGTGCTTGCGGGACCCTTCCTTTAATGGCATCAAAAACAGCACAAATATCCTTTAATGGCGTCAAAAACAGCACAAATATGGGGAAAGCATAAAACTTGTGAAGGGTACAAATTGTAGAGTAAATGAGAGTGGAATCTGTTAAAGAATAATAATATTAATAATGCGAAGATGGCACATGATAGTGTGTGTTTAAGAGATTTTGTTGGGTTTTTCTTTGCAGAAAGCTAAAAAGCTGGTATTGCCAAAATATATGCATTGAATGCTCTTTGGTGGACCAGTCTTTTGAACTTTACCCTAATGATTAGTGCTAAATGAATATTTAATACATGGATTTTGGGCTTCCACATTTAATACATGGATTTTGGGTTTCCATTGCATTGTGGGACAGTTTCGAGGTACTATAAAGACCATATTGTTTGAGCCACTGTCTAAGAGAGGAATACTAGACCTAATGATAGGCATTTTGGAGACTTTTATTTTACGAATTTTATGAAGATACATGTATTAAAGGCACTTTTCAAAACAATTTTCATTTTCCTATTTAATTAAAGGCACTTTTCAAAACAATTTTCATTTTCCTATTTAAAGATGGGTGAGGTACATTTTTCATTAATAAAGAAGTCGCATATATTGAATTTGATTGAATCTGACTGATGTTCATGTTAGTCCGTCGTCTATCTCATAGGTCAAAACGCAAAGGAATCACCATCAAATTGAGGGATACTCAGCTCACTAAGAGATTTGAAGTCATTCAGATTCTCGCAAAATTGTTGGTAAAGAATCTCCTCAAGGGAAAAAAAAATGGATTCTTGAAATCTCGCCAAAAATTCTCACCCTTTTTTTTATGATTTTAATAATTTGTTCGCAGGTAACGTATGGATATACAGCAATTATCCGCCGTCAGAGGATCCGAGTTCGGCCAATTACTGTTACCCTCCTCTGTACTACTTTGCCTTCTGGATAACGACGGCCGTCTATATCATATGTGCGTCAGCGTGCTGCTGCGTCTGTTGCGCCGCAGCGGGGACGGCTGCAACTGCAGAATGACAGTAATAACATTTTGAATCAATGTTCTAATTTTTTACAATGTGTAGAGACAAGAAAGAAAATGCAGACGGTTAATAACTTGTATTATTGGGAAGAGCAGGGGAAAATGTGAAAATGAAGCAATCTACCTGTACATTTTCAATGGGGCATGACATGAACAAGGGGTGGGGGCAGTGAGGTAGTTGAGGGCATCCTCACTCTGTGTTGGCATAGGTAAATTTGATTGATGTTTTAGCCCCAAGCAAGATAGTTAGTTCCTAGGCCTGTTCTCTTGATTGGGGTTGTAATGTCAATAGAGGATATCTGTAGCCAAGCGAAACTGACTACAAAGGGATTCGCACCCATCCTGTTCTACATTCAATTGTGTTGGTTCATGATGTACAATTTGCTGTAGAAGTGATACGTAATAGGATTTGTTGCCCCATTGCAGTAAGGCAAAAAAAAGGTCTGTCTCACCTACATTTGGGGAAATAGTTATGCGACAACTAAAAAAACCAAACAATCCAAAATTGGGCTAATGGCATAGGGTTATGCTGCAAAAGTGACTCATCTGGTAAAAGGGTGTATCTCAAAATACACCCTTTTGAGTTTGAATCATTTTAAGGTAAATTGAGGGCACTATTTCCATTTATCAAAGTCTTAGAATCCCATGATGCTTTGTTTTAAAGATAGCAGGTGCTCTCTCAAGATCATTTTATCATTTTACTTTATATGGTTCAACGTTAACGGTCGTTTTCTCAAAATGGGATTTTTGAAGATACACCCTTTTGCCAGATTAGGGCCGCATACTTATGCGCAGGGGTATGCTAGACAGATCTTTTTTTCTTCCTTGACCTAATGTGTCCAAACAAATCACAGGGTCAAACTTTGCAGCGCATAGTGTGTGCCTTGTGATCTGTGTGCAACTATTGTTGAAGCAATATGCAGCATGTTAGGTATGGTTAACATCATCATCACTTCTACTGCAAATTAGTATGAATTGTGCCGTCAATTATACGTTATCATGAAACAGGTGTATCTTCTTTCTAAAAAGCAGTTTAGTGTTCCTGATAAGATGGATAACATCTATGGGACATAGCCCTTAGCCCAAAGGTTCTGTCATGAGGTAAACCCTCACCGCCCCCCTCCCCATTGAAAATGTGCAGTGTCTTTGACATTGTACACTCCAAATACGCCTAGTCGTTTTTTTACTAGATTCCAAGGAAAATAAGATCTTACTAGATTTTCTAGTCAAAAATTACTTCAAATTTGCAATATTTTAAGGCAATTTTTGACTATTTTACTTGGTATCTAGTCAAAACGACAAGGCATTTTTAAGAGTGTGGCGAGGATTCTGTTAGATTGGGCATTGATGACAGGCCCTATTTCATACACTATTTCTAGCGCCCTCCTTAGCTGCAAGTCAAGGTTACGTGAACAGATATTACGTAAAATTAATACTCATAACATCTATTATATATGGACTTGCACAAAGTCCATCAGAAACAGAAAGCGATGCAATGGTGTATTTTTATTCGAAAGTGAATAAATAAATAAATCTGCAATACAACATCGCCAGTCTGACACCGGGTGTAAGAAAACAACCTGGAGGTAATAGGAAAAATGACGCTTTGAGCATTTATACGCCATGAATCCAAAGTCTGATATCCTAAAAAGAAGGCATCGTAGTAAATGAAATTTCGTTGCTATTCTTTCAAAACCTTGTATCTCCAGCCATCCCTTCAGCATGTATAAAGTAATACTTCCTATGTTTGACATGTAGGCGGTCTGCTCTAAACATTTTTAAGTGACAAAATCACATCTATCAAAACCTTGTAAGTTCTCTTGTCCCAGAACATGTATAAAGCAACTCTTCCTATGCATAACCGTTGGCAGTTTTACTTTATACATGCTGAAGGGCCGGAAAACATACACGGTTTTGAAAGAATAGCGACGATTTACTCTTCAGGGCAGAAATTTGAGTCAAATCCCATGAAAGATTTTTACCATAGAGTTGCAAGGTTCGAAGTTGATTCTTGAAAAAGATAATTTTAACACACTATTTGAATCGGTAGATTCTCGCAAAATTCTTTGCAAATGAATTCTTGCAACATATGATATGACGCGGACTCATAAGGCCAAAAAAAAGAAGTTGTGTTGCCCTCACAAGCCTAAAATCAGAAAGGACGGCCGGCCGGATTTTTTTAAATTTATTTATTTTTTAAATTTACCAAATCAATGATTTTATACATTATTTCAGTCAACATGTGTGAAGATACTAAGGAAAACACTTACTGAATGTAATTTCAACCCAATGGTGAATATTTTGATTTCTTGCCCATCACTTTTCACAGATTGGAAGATCTTGAGAAAAAAATCTTGGAGAAAAAAAAATCTTGAAAAAAAATCTTGAAAAAAATAAATAAATAAAAATCTTTATAAAAAAAAGAGAGAAAAAAAAAATCTTTAAAAAAAAAATACCCGGCCCACATTCTCAGAATTTTGACTCGGCCGGATGAGGGCAACACAACTATTTTTTTTTCCTTCCTAAACATGTAGGAATTCATTCATAACTTGCCAGTCACTCTTTCCTTGCAATGTGAGATTTATGACAATCAGTCCAGGTATAGGAAATTTGATTCTGAGTTTCTCGCAACAGTCGGCCGCAATGTTTCTGTTCTGCATTTCTATCGTTTTTATTTGACTAAATTTGCAACTTGATATATCGGTTTCCCTGCACTGTGTAATTTCTCATTCAGGGAACCTCACTGAATGAAAACAGTATACAGAATAAGTCATGAAAATGATTATTGAGACTAAATTGAGTGGATTTTTATTTGAAAGCAGAAATGTGATTGCCATGAAAACGCAGAAAAATGTCTGGTTTGATCAAGCGATAACTTTAATTTATATCATGCTAAATGTTGAAATAGCAAAAATTATGCGCTTTTAATTCACTGCAGAACTTCAAGTGCTGGCTATATTATAATAGACTGTATTTGAGGCAGTAATAAATGTTAGGAAAGATGAGTATTGAATATTGAATTATGAAATATTTTTTTATTCTCTCAAAAACAAAAACAAAATTAAGGGAAACTCAGAATCAATTTTCATTAGCTATACAGAAAACAGATGATTACTAATATGTTTTCTCCTTCAAATTGAGGGAATTGAACGCTAATATCTTATGAGAATATTGTATAACAGGTGTTTTTATGGTTAGGCTCAAAAAATAATGGTTTGTTTGCCCAAACAAAACAAGAGGGAAAATAAGAAGTTGGACCAATCTATCGCCAATTTTATAGGTGCTATAGACACTTTAAAGGTAGATGTTCTGATCAATTAAGCTTTTTTTGCACATTAACATATTTTGATATCAAAAGAAGCCCCATATTTTTCTCATTATTTCTGTAAAATGTTTGGCGCCAGATAAGTTCCACTGAAAATTTACTGAAGCAATACTAGGCATTTTTGTACATATTTCAATGCATTTCTCAATGTGATTTCAAATATGGTAATAACATTCAATAATTTTGACATTTTTGTAACATTTTGTGAAATTTTGGAAATGTCTTCTGCAGATGCCTGCCGCATGGAAAGTATTAAGAGAAGTGAAACGCACATGTACCATCCAATTTTCAAAGGTGATTGGCTTGCTAACATAGCCCTTAGTGCAAACCCTTTACCGCACATGCTGGACAGGTCTGACATTTGTTTGATTGTTTGAATCCTATGACAATCCAGCAAACAGTCGGATCTTGAATTTGACCTTATTTGGTGTTTTTAAACATTGGGTATAAATAAAGTCCAGGACAATAGAAAGTATAGGTTTGATACACTCACCGTAAAAAATCATTAAAATTAAGACAGGGTATTTGATATTTTATGGGTTAATCATGTTTGGGCAAACAAAGCTTTTCTTTTAGTAGATTCATTAACATTGGCCGATCGGTTATTGATATGGACCTATTTCATTTAACGTTAGAGGAACCACAATGGACCAATCACGACATCATCGGCATCATTTTGATGCTATTGGTTTCGCTGCGATATAATGGATTTTGAACTCCGACTGCAAGGTCTTAGGCAGGATTTGAAGGTGTGGGTGTGTAAATTTTTGTAAATTCAAAACATGGGTGTGTAAATTTAAGAATTTTTGTACAAAGTATAGGCCATGTGGACAAAAACTGGGAGTTTATTGACAAATTTGGGAGTGTAAAACACTCCCTACACGGCTGGCTGCCTAAGCCCTTGCTTTAAAGCGTTGAAGCAACACATCCCCAAGTACCATGTGTACATGCATGAATTTAAACTACCCACCCAAGCAAATAGCGCGCTATTCAAACTGCTATCTTAACGAATGACACATATTTCTGATCCTCCTTATATCGATGAGGGTTAAATTTAAAATAAAAATCAATTGTAACAACGGCACAAGATAACCATTCTGAATATAAACTACCTAAGACGTTATTCAAAACACAGGGAAGCATAGAACCAGATGTGCCAATGATCAGATTACGATTTCAAATCACTGCCTCCCTCTTAATTGGAAGATATTACCTATACTGAAATGGTAAACCAGCCAAAGTCTGTGAATCTACTATAGTGCTGACATTAGAGATTAATCTGACTGTATATTTAGAAATGTCAATTTTTTTGTTTATTTTAATTATTTTTTCCCTTCTAAATCTAACCAAAGATCTTGTGTAACATAGTTTCAATTTTTGAAAGTAAAAACATAGTTTCAATTTTTGAAAGTAAAAACATATTTTCAATTTTTGAAAGTAAAAACATATTTTCAATTTTTGAAAGTAAAAACATATTTTCAATTTTTGAAAGTAAAAACATATTTTCAATTTTTGAAAGTAAAAACATATTTTCAATTTTTGAAAGTAAAAACATATTTTCAATTTTTGAAAGTAAAAACATATTTTCAATTTTTGAAAGTAAAAACATATTTTCAATTTTTGAAAGTAAAAACATATTTTCAATTTTTGAAAGTAAAAACATATTTTCAATTTTTGAAAGTAAAAACATATTTTCAATTTTTGAAAGTAAAAACATATTTTCAATTTTTGAAAGTAAAAACATATTTTCAATTTTTGAAAGTAAAAACATATTTTCAATTTTTGAAAGTAAAAACATATTTTCAATTTTTGAAAGTAAAAACATATTTTCAATTTTTGAAAGTAAAAACATATTTTCAATTTTTGAAAGTAAAATACTGCAACAGAGGAAATACTAATGTTTGTTGTTCTTTCACATGATAATAGTTACGGTATAATAATATTGTGCGAATTTATTTCTTACGTATATTGATCTGCAATAGAAAATCAAAATGGTGAATATGTAGGTGAGTGTAAGAAATTGTGTGAGTGACAGTTGCCATTTTTCCAGCTATAATTCTCCCTATCAACCCCCTCCCAAAAGTTGATTGAGGACCAATATTCTTTGCTAAAGAGTATGATTCCTTGAGCTATAATCCTTGTTAAAGGTCAATTTGTCCTCCTTTGAGAATCTGTGTTAAGGGAAGTTTTTGAGAGTGCATTCACACGGATGATTACAACTTTTATACATGAGTGCCCCCCCCCCCCTCCCCCCTGAGCTAGGATGAAGCATCTTTAACACTTTCCATGCTGCTATTAGTTTTACCATATTCAAAACAGATTGTTCAGAAACCTTAGTCTATCTCAAGGATTACTGAACCAATACTAGGCATAGGTGAGAATAAAAAATTACAAAGTAGGTGTTGGTTTGAAGATGCACAACATTTTATAACAAAATCCGACGTTTCATTCTGTCTGTCGACCGAAACGTCGGATTTTGTAATAAAATGTTGTGCATCTTCAAACCAACACCTACTTTGTAGTTTTTTATTCTCACCTATACAATGAAATGCAACGTAGCACCTCTTTTATTAACTATTCAATACTAGGCATGTTTGTACCTATTACAATGCATTTCTCATGGTGATTCCAAATATGATAATGAAATTCAATAATCTCAACATTTTTGAAACTTTTTGTGACATTTTGGATTGTCGTTTGCAGACGCCTGTCACGTGGAAAGTGTTAAGATATACCTGGTATATTTTGTATTGAGAAGCCTTTGATTTTTGTCAAATTTAATTTCCTCAAATCCATTTGGATTTGGCTTCTCATAACATCTGGTAAAATTCTATGCTGTTCAACCACATTTATTTAGCAGAGTACTTAGGACTATAAAGATTAGTAAATTATTAAATTGTCAAAATTAGACAAAAAATACCTTTATTCCTAACCTCCTACCCACATTTTCCAAGGGAATTGCTTTCAACTACAAAAACGTGGACAAAAAGAGTTGTGCAGCCACCAGGGCTTGAACCCACAACCGCTCCACGTGGGCCAACCATACTTTGGCGAGTATAATCGCCCAACTATGTAGCCTGGGGCCATTATTTCATCGAAAAAGTGCCACGCCATGTGGGCACAGACAGACTTTACCATGGACATGTGTGGCACTGGGGGTGGTTAGGGTTAATAAAGGTATATATAGAGTCCAGAGACCTTAGATAATTATATTACACTAAATCAGCCTATCATGAACAAACGTTCATGAACAAAAGTTGTCAGTAAAAAGTTTGTTTATGAAATTGTTTGTCAGTCTTATTTGCATACATTACATTGATACGCAGTTATAGGGAAATACCCACATGACTGTCAACCCGGGGTAGACGATCATGTGCGTCGTAACTCTTTTCATAGTATTGTGTGTACTGATCATATTTAGTAGTATTGCTTTATTCCGTAATGTTTAAAAGTGATTAAAATCATGTCTTGGTCAGTTCACCCCTCGCTAGCTTAGTGGTTGAGAGACATGCTTTGCGATGCAGAGGTCCATGGTTCGATTCCTGCTAGGACCACTTTTTCAACTGATTTATATCCTTTTGTAAAAGTTAGTGTTATAAATAAATTTTAAGTCCACAAAGTGTGTAGTTCCTACGTAGACAACCCTGAGTTGACAGTCACATTGATATGTACACCCCGCCATTTTGCAACATGGATAAATTGCTACTGTAAATTGTCGGAGGACATTTTGGGTATGTAACGTAAAAGTAAATCATTTGTGAAATTAAAGAGGAAATACAGTGTTGTAATGGCTGAAATGGTGTTTTTGTCTAACCACAGTACTCTGTGAAGGCCACCTGCATGGCCATGTTGATTTACTGTATTGTCACGCCTTCTCAAATAACCTCCTGACCATTTATTTCTGAAGTAACGAATGTATGTATCGTTGTTTGAATGTGTTAATACCTGTTGTTATAGTCCGATTCAGAATTCCTTAGCAAAAACTTAGCCACCTCAGACTTCCCACTCAAAACTCCAGCCGGTATTTAATGCCTCTAGCTTCGCTTAGTCATTTTAGCGGGATGCGGATTTTCTACCGTTTTGCGGTTGTAACTGATACAGATACAGAACATGACCCGCATGCAATGTGCAACGCAACATTTTTTAATTTTTTTTTAAATTACAAAATATTTACCAACATTTTGACGGAAAATTTGGAAACAAATCCTGACAATCCATATGGAACGGAGTATGTTTTTTTTTGTGCCTAAGATAGGCACTCGTTATTATGGGATATTAAAAGAAACATTGGTTACTTTTGATCAAGAAGTTTTGGAGTATGTAAAATTAAAGATAATTAACATGAGTTCATTTTATGACTCACTGTTCATTATCACAGAGCAAATCAACGGGACAATTTGTATTTTGTTTGTATTATTTATTTAGGCCTTACGACCCCAAGATAGCCCAAGAAAGCCTCGTTTGAAGCTTATTTCCATTGGGTCCGTTAGGTTTGTGAATAGATACAGACCGGGATGATCCCCTATTCTTTTACGAAAGAGTCTGTAACCTTTAACGTGCTCGGGTATTGCTCTTCCGAAGCACAGGACTACCATTTCTACGTGACTTCCGAACCACAAGGCAATTGAGACAAAGTACCGTGCCCAAGGATACAAACATGTTGGCCGTAGCGGGGCTAGAACTCACAACCTTTGTATTATGAGTCCTGCATGCAATCCACTAGACCACAAATGATAAGGCAGTCATCCAGTTGATGCGCTCTGAATTAACCAAAACATGTTGTTCTATGGAATCCATTGCAGAAGCATGGTTTCAATTGAGACTTAGTAATATGTGACCAGTCACATCAAAAAGGACATGTTGTTGGCAAACACAGTTTTGAGATACAGGCCAAAATATTTGGTGAAATATAAAGAAAAGAATTTATTTTGAGGTTTAAAATTGTTGGAAAGGCTTTATTCTTTTGAATTTGTGTAGCTTTTTTCCTTTTTGTTTTTAGTCATTGAATTTGTGTTTTTCTTCTTTTAAAAATGTGATTTTGAAATACAAGGACACCGTCTTTTAAAGAAGAAAAAAACACGCTAATAACGGACCTTCTTCAAAGGTATATCAACCCATCCAACATATTTTCCAATGTTGCCAAAGCCATATAGGTGACCAAACATGAGTAAATGAGGCACAATGTAGCAGTAGCTAATTTGAATTAAGGGCACAAATGTGGGACAAGGTCAAAAATAGTCAAATTTATAAAAGTCTTATTTCTGATCTATGATACATTGTGTTTCCAACCAAAGATTCAAATTCATGAAAATAAAGAGGTAAACTACATTTTGAGGTGTTTAATTTCCATTACTCCATTGATATGTTAACACAACCAACATTTTAAATGCTCATAACAATATCTATTTCATTTGGTACCAAAATGTTCCATCATGATATCAATAACTCAATCAGGGGTGTGAGAGGCCATAAATAAAAAGAGGAAAACAGACAAAAACGAGGAAAAACAGCGTAAAATTGGGTAAAAATGCCAAATATGGGCCGAAAAGAATAGAAAAGGCTGAAATTTTGGCATCAGAAAAAAATTAAAAAAGAGGAAATCAGCTAAAAAGAGGAACTCTCACACCCCTGCTCAATATTCATATTTCCCTCATTGTGCCTCATTTACTCATGTTAGGTCACGTATGGGCGACCACTTCATGCGTGTGTATTCACACATTTTGTAACATATGTATGTTGCTGTTATATACTGCCATGGTTCACCACGTCTCTTGTGATCAAATAGTATTGTAAAAAGCTGCTACTGTAAATCCACTTAATTTTGCAAGGGATTTAATTTCGTGAATTTTGTGATGTGGATTCACAAAATTAAACACCCGCAAAACTGACGATTTTGCAATCAAAGTTACAGAAAAAATGTCCATATTCGCAAAATTAAATGCCCGCTGAAATAGCAATAATTTTAAATTCGCAAAATGATAGTGTTTTACAGTACTCTTGTTGTTTATGTTCATGAATCAAAGAGAAAATAAGAATAAAATGTTTATTTATTTAATTTATTTTCACATTAATGTTACAGAGGGCAATAAGGCCTAAAAAAAGAGAGGTTTGATTGGCGTAACATAGAAAAAGAAATAGGGTAGGTAGGTCGGATTTTTTTATTTTATTTTTAAATCTTTAAAACGTCTATGAAATGTTATATACCAGCACACATATACCATACAGACATAAACAAATGGCACAAATACACATTTTCACTGTTTTTTGGGGGTTTTTTTTCTCACACACAAACAAATAAATAAATAAATTTTAAAAAATGAAGAAAAAAATGTGTAGGGTCGGCGGTAAAAATAGGGTCGATCGGGTTACGCCAATCAAACGGGGTTTTTTTTGGCTTAAGCACAACAATTTATGTAACACAGATCAATTATATGTGATGCGGTCAATTAAAATGAGTCTGAAGTTGGAAATATCTCATCTTTCGTTTTTGACTTCATTGTTACAATTATTTGCCACATTTTATTTTGCAGAAAACCCCGTTGGATATAAATACTGTGAAACCAATTAATTTTGTGAGGGATTTAATTTCGCGAGGGATGTGGATTCGCAAAATTAAATACCCTCGAAAATAACAATTTTGCATTGAAGGTATTAGATTCGCGAAATTAAATGCAAATAAAAATAGCAGTCTTTTTCAATTCGCGAAATAGGGTATCCGCGAAATAAAGTATCCACAAAATTATATCGTTTACAGTTCTTTTTCAGAGATATGAGCAATTCAACAAAGTGTCTATCCTTTGTTCGGTCATATAACAAAATTAAAATTTTCCGACTACTGACTCATTTTGCCTGATCACATCACATTACAATACATTATGATTATTTAAATTCTCAAGTATTTGCTTTTGTTTTAGACTAGATGTATGTTGAAATATACACCTAACACAAAAAGTTCCAGACCAGGTGCTTTAATGTTAGCTCATTTACAACCAGTAACCAGAATTTTAAACATTGAGATATACACTAAACGAGCAAATTTTCTCTCCACAATATGACACCTTATTTATAAAAATTGACAGGATACTTTTTAAGTTATGATGCTTTTAGTAACTACATCTATTGGGTCGGGGGGGTTGGGGGGTTGGGGGGATTGTTTTTTGTATGGGAAGTCGTTGATTTGTATTGAAAACTACTATCGAGACTGGTCAGGCATGTACAGATGAATGGTGAGCTGGGATTCATGTCACACAAATGGTTACTGCACTGAACACACACTTAGGCAATGATATCCTATTGAAAATCACTATAACCCTAACCGCACTGAATCTCACTAAATCTCACTGCCAGAAACTATCTCCAGGCACGTGCTGCTGCATTGCCGCGATGACGTCACCTACCGCAGGCATATGTGGCCACGGAGTTTGTGGCCGCATAGCCGCTAGGGAGTTAGCTCAGTTGGTAGAGGGACAGAATTGGGTGCGAATGGTCCTGCGATCGAATCCCGGGGGTGCTGGGTGATTTTTCGGGTAACAAAAATAGCACTTTTCCCCCCTCCCCCCCCCCCCCCCCCCCGATACGCACAAAAAACTAGCTTTACTGGTTAGGGTTAACGCAACTTTTTACTAAAATCGTCATAACTTAAAAGTATCCATTCGATCTTCTTTTTTATTCATCGGGTTTACGGGAACAAATAATTGAGATTTTCATCTTTCAAAACCAATAAATTTTACTCACAATTGACCTCTTCTGACCCGTGCTGCTTCCTGTTGAGGGCGCTGTTATGGTGATCATTCGATGTCTATGAATGAGGTGTCGTATTGTGGAGAGGAATTTGCTCGTTTAATGTATATCTCAGTTTTTTTATACCGATTACTGATTTTAAATTGGCTAATATTACAGTACCTGGTCTGGAACGTTATGTGTTAAGTGTAAACCAAATGGGTAGTTACTTATTAACACTTTCCACGCGGCTATTTGTTTTACCATTATACAAAAACCTTTCTTAACTTTCAAGGTCTATCTCAAGGATTACTGAACCAATACTTGGCATGTTTGTACTTATTTCAATGCATTTCTCATGGTGATTCCAAATATGATAATGAAATTCAATAATAATTGTAAATTTTTGAAACATTTTGTGAAATTTTGGAATGTCGTCTGCAGACGCCTGCCGCGTAGAAAGCGTTAATAATTAACCTGCCAAACTGATGGTGTCAATCCCCCAATCTGTAGATATAATTACAGTAAAACATGTTATCCTAAGTATATGCAATCTTATATGTTATATGTTGAATTCATTTGGTGGTTATAAAAGGAGCGACCTATTTTTTATTTCTAGGGTTTGGGGGATATAATTCTTAAATATTTTATATTCTACTCGTGTATAAAGCACCTTAGCAGGCAGAAATACTGTAAAACCGCTTAATTTTGTGAGGTATTTAATTTCGCGAATTTCACGAAAATAAATTCCCCGAAATAAACCATGGTAAAAGCTTAAAATCAAAGTCAAATTTTGGAATGGCAAAATTAAATCCTCGCGAAAATGTTGGCTTTTGATAATTCACAAAATAAAGTACCCGCAAATTGTAAGTGTTTTTACAGTAGTTGGATATAATCATGGGCTTAAATTCAGTGATGGGGTTGAGTGAGGGCGAGCGGTCAGTTAAAGTGAAATGGCCCATTTTCGTTAAACAAAATGTGAGTGTTTATCTCCTTTAGGTTTCAGTGTTAAGGCGATGAAAACCCCACACCCTGCTCTAAGGGTAACTTTCAAATTTGAGATTTTAGCAATTGTCATAAAGAATTACAAATTTACAAAGAGGAATTTCATTTTGATTTTTAGATTTTTTTTTTACTTCAAAATATGTCATTTGATGGTATTTTTGTGAAAACTACTGTCTGTCCATAGAACAGTTGATGGGTTTTTTCATTGCCTAATATAAATGTAATAAAATATGGGTGTATATAAATCTCAATGAAAAAATAGAGATGTGAGATTGTGGGTGGGTGTGTACCAGTACTGTATATATACTGCAATATTTTGTACATGATATGATGAGAAATCTACAAATTTATTATTTATAAAATGAGACGGATACCTAGGAATAAACTTCATACATAGACAGACCGAAGATGTTCATCAGTTGTACACGTTTTGATGGTTCTGTCAGCTGACAAGAGTGTTTCCTTTTAATAAATTTTGTTTATTAAAAAATGTTGCCGTGAAACCACCTGCTCTTTTTGTGCTGTATGTGTCTGGACCCCTTGGCCTTGTTACCATGGGTCGGGGGGAGAGGTGTAGAAGAGGAGAGTGGCACAACTCATGAAAAAGAAACGTAGGAGTGAGAGTGCTTTTTGAGGGAGAAAATAGTGTTTTAGTAATATGGGTCTTTGGGTGAGAGTACATGCATTTGAAAATTAAAAGTGTCATTAGGCCAACAACCAAAAAAGGTTTGTTGCCCTCAGCGATTATTTGTTTAGATTTAAATTTGTCCTTTAACCCTAACTCTACCCCCCCCCCCCCCCCCCCCCACTTTTTTAGAATTTTTTCTTCAACGTGGTAAATCGTCCAAAATATCCCCCCGATCCCCACAGTCTGGGCAGTGTATTGCCCAGACTGAACTTTTTCATCGAAAAACTAACTGATTATGAGTAAGAGCAAGCCTGGATTCAAGGGAAAAACCTGAAAAGAGGCATCGCAGCTGAATAAAGAAAAGAACCGAGCCTCATTAGAATACTCATTGAATGGCTTAATAATTCGACCAATATGTGGATTGGTTTAAAAATTTGAGGTTTTACTAAAATAAGTGTAACATGAGAATGCGATCGTCTATTTTTAAAATTTCCTTTTTTTTTAATGAAAAGCCAAATAATATGTCTTTTAGCATTGCCATTGGTTTTAAATATGCATTCCTGAAAATGTTGTGACGCCTTTGCGAAAAAAAGTGCCCGTTCTTTCCGACTCACCCTTCTTTTCGAGACGAAATACAACTTTTTATAAGAGACAGCAAAATAAAACAAAACAGAATAGGTTCCTGGAATAACAGGCTCAACTTAAATTTAATGAAGTAATTCATTTGAGAGATTTTCAGTCAAAACACAAGACCTATTAAACTTATTTATTAGCTCACTTGGTTACTAAATATAATAAACTCGGCACAAACTGCAGATTTATAATCTAGATCACGATGCGCCGCCATTTTGTTTCTCCACCATGGGGACAAATTTGGAGGTATGTCGGTATTTTTTCGGAAAATGTGTGCGAGCATCCGGAAAGCGGAGCTTTTTCTACGTATTTTGAACCTGCCAACCCGGAGAGAGACGCAGTTCCAGTATGCGAACCCGGCTGCCTTCATTATTTTTCATGTAGCTCCAAAAAAATACCAACATACCTCCAACCCCCCCCCCCCCCCCCCGATTGAAATTCAAAATGGCGCCCGTCACATGTAAAGATACAGGGCAATACATTTCATACCGTCTCTAGTTTTTAAATCTATGGCACAAAGAGAAAGAACCCAAGTTTTGTAGGGACCATGACTGTGAACCTGACCCAACATCAAATCAATTGCGTATTTCATACATACACTTTTTTAAATGATGCCGTTTAAAAAGTTGCAAATTCAATATCTGGGGCGACAGTGACAATGTGACAATGACTGCCGCCAGGACCGTAACCAGGCCCCCCTCCCAAAAATAACCAAAAAAGGCCCAGAATTTGCTAAAAAGGTTAACTTTTGCCAATTTTGTCAATTTTTGATAAAATCCACCCCCCCAAAAAAACAACACCACCTTCCTGTTTTTTGGCCTGACTGCCACGGATATCAAATCCACAGGAGGATATGCACTATCCAATTTGGTATGGGTGTGCATGGACAATTTACAGCCTGTGATAGCAAACAGGGTACTGTAAAAGTGCTAATTTTGTACACGAATAATTTTTCGTGATTTGCCGATTTGTAACCGTTTTTTATTTATTTTTAAATTTGCCATTTGCAGCTCATGACATAGACCTATACGCAACAAAATAAATACATTCACACATTCTTATCTTTGTGGTAGCTGCTCCGAGCGCGAAAATATATGCAGCGTGAAAATTTCCACTTTTACAGTAATTAAAAGTAGCCAAGAAAAATCCCTATACGGTGTATATATATCACATTGTTAACCCTATTGCCTAAAGGGGGTTTGCCTATATAAAATTATCAGATGGATCATATCAGAATTGTGAGACCCTGGGGTCACACACACGAATAACACCTTGGACACAACAAAGGTGAGAGTGTAAAAGTCATATACAGCGCCACACCACACCAAGTCATGCTACATAAAAACACATTTTTTGTCACCGTATACAGTGTTCCACAGGCTTCCCGCATCAGCTTGCTGTCATGTTTTGGGTTGCGTGGGAACGTTACGGTAAAAAAATGCGACTAGATTCATAGTTTTGTTAGCTACAAAATCTTGGAATTCCTTTTCTTGTACCAATTTTAGTTTACATTCAAAAAGCACTCTACAGTACTGTTAGTTATACAATAATACTTAAATTTTGTGTCACACTTACTACATTAAGTGTATACGCACACACACAGACAATAATAATATATACATGATATATAATATACTTTTACAATAGATCTATTATAATAAGGCAGCCTTTGCGTGGTGAATGGACTGCAGCACCGCATTTACAGTTGCATGATTTCAGGCATACTCTACAGTCAATAAGAGCATTAATGTACTGCAACAGACATATCATTGTAATAAAGTTGGTTTACGATAGATAATGAGTGCAGCAACAAGGTAGCCATTTTGGAGCAAATTATTTAAACATTAATGTGTATTGTCGCAGCAATAGGTCGGCCTGATCATCCGGGTACTTTTTACCATTTGCCGTTGACAACCAACCAGACGTTTTAACATACCTATCAGTTTTACGCTCTAACTATAGAGTAGATCAACCCAAGCGACCGCGTCACGCTGTGTAAGAGGCCTTTATGTACCTCTTTGGTTTGTGGTCAACGTCATGTGACGTCACTCTGGGCTGACCTATAGGGTGCAGTTGTCGGTAAAATTCATTCAAATTCATCAGGCATAAAAAACAGGGGGAAAAAATACAATTTTACAGTAATTGTTCTACATAAATGATAAAATCAGTATTCAATCTTAACCACAACAGTCATTTTGAAGCATTAAAAAAGTATCTTTTGTTGGTATTAAGATCTCAATTTTTTCTTTGAGAGACAACTGCACCCTTTTGCTGCGACTCTACACATTTGACAAATTCCATAATCAGTAGGAAAAAATGCAAACGATGTTATATTGATTTATAATTAACTAGCGGTGTCAATCTGCTATCAGAATATCATGATAATTTAATTTGATGTTTGATATATTACATCTTAAACAAATATTGATTCAGACCAATCACAAGTCAATATAGATGCAGATATACAGGACACATTTTGCCTTTGAGCAATCACAATATATGATAGATGTTGATGAGTTGTAACAATGGCCTTCACCCAACCACAATCAATGGTAGTCCATGATGGATATTAATGATCAGATATACATCTGGATTCAGACCAATCACATGCCACCATAGATGCATCGGATAGGCAAAGATACATTTGGCATTTGACTTTGAATCAATCAGATTCCATGATTAATTTTATAATAAGTTTACTAAGATTGAAATTGTACTAATAAAAACACAGAATTTCAACAATTTACAGTGATTTAGTGATAAATATGAATAGGCAATAACATATTGGCCAATCAGAATCCATGATAGATGTTGATAATAGGCAGTGATAAAACTGGCTTTATACCAATCGAAATCTGTGATATAATCAACAGTGACACATTTGGCTTTGGATCAATCAGCATTCATGATAGCTTTTATAGGGTATGCAAAACTGGCTTCAGACCAATCAGAATCCAACATAGATATGCTGATGGTGACAAAATTGGCTTTATAGACCAATCAAAATCCAAGAGAGATGTTGATGCCACAAATTTGGCTTTAGACCAATCAGAATCCAGGATAGAAGTTGATATGCAGTAGACCAATCAGAATGTTCTTTAAAAGATTAAATGTTGACGGGTAATGAAATATTTTGCTTTAAACAAAACATAATCCACTAGTTGATGTTTACAAAAAAAGTAAGTTTAGGCTGCGGGGAAAAAACAAAACCCTGTTGTACGGGTCTAACCGACACATTTTTCTTCTTCAAATTTGCCGGATTTGTTGGTGTTTTTTAAGAAACAAATTTGATATTTTATTTGACTATTTTGAAAAATGTTGAAATGTTGCCTGTACAACAGTTTTTTTGGGTTTTTTGCCATATAACAAATCTGTGATTGATATAGATGATAAAAGGATAATCTAAAGGATAATTCTGCCTTTTCTGGTGTTATAATGGACACATACAAATAATGATCAGTTACATCAATGTTGCCTGATAAAAACAAAGTATAAAATTGGGGATCTATGAGTGAGATACAACGTTCTGCTCAATGTATTTACCTCATAGAATATGGTATATTGCTACGGACCATACCAAGACAAAAAGGATGCATATGATAAGGCAACTATGTGCGAGATACAACTATGTACCTTGAGTAATAAAATGTGAGTAAAATTACCATGTCGAATCAAACGTGCACTCTCATACTTTTGAACATGGTTCCCATTCCTGGTTCAGAATAAACTGGGTAAACATGAATAGTTAATGGCAAATAAAACACACCATTGCAAAGTCTAGTTCTGCTCTATTCATTTATGTTATTTTTTTCACTAACGATTCATGTTATCATATTACTTTTAAAAGCTCCAAAACATAAAAATATAATGCATTGTGGGAAGGTTATGATTTCTGTTCAGTCTAAAACCTGCTAGATTTATTGCACCTGTGTGTGAAATACACTTTTGAATGCTCGCTTTGAACCGTTAGGCCTATCATGCATGAATATGCTCCATACAGACATGGATCGATTACCAATCCTTTGTGAGTATTTCTGTAGATGTGGATACATTTAAGACAATAGCCAGTAGTATGGCCAGCAAGAAAAGGTCCTTCCCACAATGCATTATGATTTCATGCTTTTAAATTTCTCAACAGAAGTAATTAGATAAGGTAATTTGGTCGGACACAATGGTTTCTGGGAAGATACCTATATCTTCTCTTATTTAGTACAGTGTTATTAACTGGTGGGAATGTGGTATATCATTTCTACTGCACATTAGGGTATCTGCTGGGTACACTTTTTTGGCTGCAAAAAAAAAAGAGAGGTGATCTATTTGTATACATAAAAAGTTGTGAATTTGGTAAAGCTATGTTAAAATATGATAAAAAGCAGTGGTAAAAAGGTTTTCTAGAATAAGGCGATAAAAACCCAAAACCTGTTGTACGGGCAAACGGACTTCTTTGGGTCGGGGCTGACAGTCTGGCTTTTTTGGGGTCTTTTTTTCTTTACTTATTTTTCCTTAAAAATGACCGTAAAATATCCAAACAAAATCTGTAAACATGTTGCCTTTCAAAAAATTTAGGATGGTATTCATTTGAACATGAACATTTTATTCTCCAATTTCTAAAAGAAAAAGGGTAAGTCAGGCAAAATGAGGGTTAGTCGGGCAAAAAAGGGTTAGTCGGGCAAAATAAGGGTTAGTCAGGCCCGTACAAGAGGATGTTTTTTTGTCGCCTTGACACCACAAAACAGTCCTACTGGTATCCCACATATCATGGACACTCTATGTCTATGCCAACATTCTCATGTCGAGGGTTGAGCGCCCGAAGGTCGTAACTCAATTTTTGGGCAAATTGATATTTTGGTACAAAAATAATCCATATAACCTAGATTTTCAGAACCATAAAGAGATAACTCATTAACCACTCTTAATTTGACTAAAATTAGAGCTATAAGTTGGGTGCTACAGGGTATTGTAATGAGTCCCAAATTTTAAAGTTGATTATCTCAAAATATAATTTGTTGAGTTAAGGCCTTCTGGCGCTCAACCCTCGAAGTGAGGCTCGTCAATACTCCTGTTGTTGAGCATCTGCCGACGCGCAACAGCAGGAGTATGACACGCCTTAAGGTGATGAAAAAAACCCCACGCTGTTCTACAGGTGAACGAACCTTTCAGGTAGGGTCAGTCTATCTGGCTTTTTTGTTTGTTTTTGTTTTAGATGTTTTTGTGTTTTTTTTCTCTCATAAATTTCCAAAAAAAATCCAGATGTTTTAACAATTTTTATTTATTTATTTTAAAAATTAACAAATTTTCAAAAGAATTAAAAAATGTTTAAAAATGTTTTCTCTTCAAAAAAAAGAAAGAAATGGGTCAGTTGGGACTGTAGAACATGTGTTTTTTGCTCAATCCCTTGCATTACAGTTATACACATGATATTGGTTACTAGGATAACATTTGAGGATGTCACCCTCTAATTGAGGCAACACAGGATAAAAGACGAGTCCTAAAGAACGGGCACTTTTTTCACAAAACCAATGGTAGGTAGCACTCGCTATAAAGAGACCTATAATCTGGCTTTCAGTCAACAGAAGAATTTTTAAAAATTGACCATTGCATTATCATGTTACACTGATTTTAGGAAAGCCCCAAATTTTGAGGCCAATCCACAGGATGGTCGAATTATTAAGCCATTCATTACCATATTCTAACGAGGCTCCCTCTCTGAATCAGCTGAGATGCCTCTATTCACTTTTCTTTCTTGAATTCAGGCTTTATAATTCCACAGTTCTTTCCAGTCAATTTAAGATTTTGATTACAACATTCATGTGCTTTTTCATGTTTTTCACTATTTTCATTAATTGGCATCTCTGAATTAGCCAGTCAACAATAATATGCTTATTGCCATTCCGTGGATTGGCTTTAAATACTGTGTTCTACTAAAATTGTTGTAACATTATGACGCAATTTTTTTGTGTTTTTTGAATGAAAGCCAAATATGCGGTCATTGGTTTTGAATATACAGGCCTGAGTGCCCGTTCTTCCGGACTCACCCTGTATATTATGTAAACAAAAATTGAAAGGTTTATCTCAGCCATTCAGTTTTGATCATACTGGTCACATTTATGTGAAATCATTGAGACTTTTCATAAGATTGTTGTAAACTAAGCCGCAACAGAAATGTAGCACTTTTTTTTCAAGGATTATTGACAAACAAACAAACAAACACCCTCATTTAAGATCATCTGTTTCACAAAATGTCTGAGATAAACCTGATTTGTTTTACTGATATACACTTCAAATTATAATACTTCAAAAAATCTGCATAACAATTCTCTTGGAGGAAATACATAAACAATGAGATGAAATAATAGATAAAAAGAACAAAGCGATACAATTGTGAGAGATAAAATTGGCAAATTCACAGGCAATATAATTCAACAAAAGTGATAGTATGTACATAGTTTGGCTATGTTTTTTTTAATACAATATGTGCAACTATAAGGTTTGGGACATTGATAAGAAGGGTCATAATGATTTGGACTAAATTCCAATCTATGCAACTGAACGTTTGAATCCCCAGAAGTGTGTACCAGAAGCTTGTTTAAAAGTGGTTGAGTTTTTAGATTGGCCAATGGTGGAATCGACCACCACTATAACCAGTACATGGCAGACGATGCCGGGCATGGGCTCGTTCACGAATATTCAAGGTTAAATTATGCGCACAAAGTTATGAGATCAAGCGAACGTGACGAATGGTTAACAACAGATTAAATCTAAAAATGATACTGACACTGGAGTTGATTATCCAACTCCAGCGGTGAAAAAGTTTCAACGTGTGATTCATATAATCAAATCCATTTTTACATTGAAACCAACAGAGATTCAAAATGCACGGCCATTCGTGTCCACCGTCATCTGGTGCATGATATGCATGCAGGATGACTCCCACAATACAACAAGAGATGTGTGTTGGAAATAGCAGGAATTAAGTCCAAAGTTTAACGACCGAATGGTTTGATGTACAACATGTACAACAAGTATTATAAATAAATCTATAGGGTATATAATTGGGGGCACACATAACTATGCTAAAGGCTCCTTGGATCCTTGGAATTTGGTCTTGCTGGTATAACCCAATTTGTTCACAAAAATTTCTATTAGATAAAAATGCATATTATCTATATGGGGAGGCAAACAAAAACTAGAAACATGTTCAACAAGCAGACTGTTTTTGTAGGGTTATATTTAAGAATCACAAAATTTTATAAAAAAGGTACATTTTTCTAACATTCAAATACGAATGTAAATCATTTTTACACAATAAGAAAGAAAATAATTCTGAAATATATGCTGAAAATGTTGTAGCGTGAGAATGTAGCGCGAACATTTCCATGTTTACAGTATGCAGCATTTCCTTGCCAGAGCCAGCCTTCTTCTTTGATCACACGGGTCCACATGCCATCTAATTGGAGTTATTGCAAGATATAATGTTTTGCAATCACTATTGATGACCCCGCAGATCCCCTTTTGAGATTGACAACAAAGCAAAACGCTTTAACAAAATCAGTTTGTACGCTCTACTCAACCATACATTACAGCGATCCAAGTGAATGCATGGAGTCTTGTAAGCAAATCATAAAAAACAAACACGGTTTGCGGACAAAAACATGTGAAAACCGACATTTTGTGTAAAGATGATTAGATACGCATGTAGAGGAAACCCTTGTGCAAATATTTTGCGCGATGATCCTTGTCGAGGATTTGGAAACAGGTATATATGTATTTTGGTTGTTTTTTCTGTCGTCTGAGCTGTGTTTGTTGTCAAAGGTATGTGACGACATTCCGGGTCACCTATAGTTTACCAGTAATCAGTTCCAGATTGGCGAGAAATATACGGCTTTTACTTCTCCGCGCAAAAGTAATTGAAGCATACGCACGCAATTTTGGCATTTTAGAGGGAAGTAGTGCGAATTACTGATCCTCAGGTGTTGGATAATTCCCGACACCAAGGGACCAGTAATTAACACTACTTACCTGATATACGCTCGAAAAATACAAGCTTAGCGCACTACTGACGCAATTGACCAATCAAATTCAGCAATTAGCTAATGCATATTTATGAGGTATAGTGATATCGACTATAAGCTGTACAGAGCCTCCATATGTTGCAACTGCTTTGCATGTTACTAAAATACAAATTATACATACTCTTAGTTCACTTTGAGTTTGAGAGGTCGGTGAGGCGAGAGCGTATTTCAGCGATCAGAGCTGAATTTCCTGCCCTATTCTTCTTTGGTCGTATCTGAGTACATATCCCGTTGCATCGGAGTTACCTGCGCAATATTACGATGAGATTGATAGAATGTTCCACGTTCTTTACACGTTCAGACAGCATGGTGTATTATACTTGGCCTTCATGCGACAAAAAAAACCACTCTTGTTCTACGGGCCAGACGGACTCTTTTGTTTTCAGATTCATTTTTTTATTTTATACAAAATTGATTTGTTGTTGAGAATTTTGAATATTTTTGAAATGTTTTGATTTTTTTTTTAACAATTAAGAAATTGTTGAAATTCACCAACAATTTGAAAAACAACAAAAATACAACCGACTGATCGACCCTACCTGACAAGTTCCGTTTGCCCATAGAACAGGGTGTTCTTGTTGTTGTCGTAAAAATATTTTAAGCTTGGATATACCATCTGAAATCCCTTCAAAAAGGGTGCAGCTGCAAAGGAGATTTGTCCTGTTTGACACCCTCCTGCCCAATGATTACTGAAGGCCAGATTTGGTTTGCGATAACACCATCAGCAATAAAAAAAATTAGAAGAATTCTGGACACTGCTGAGTAACGTTTTACAAATAAATTGTTTTCCCTCTATGGATTGGTGTGCACCTGATGCATAGGTATTGTTATAAGTACTGTTGCCATAGTGATCGTTGTCATGTACGCTATCGTCAATTCTCCGTCCGGCACTGGTACTTGTCGAGCTGTTCAATGGGCGATTGCCTAAACAGAAGAAAAAAATTGCAAAGTATAGTAACATCTATGTATATTATCATTTTCTACACGGCTATTGGTTTTACCATATATATACAAAATTTGAATTTCAAGGTCTATGTCAAGGATTACTGAACCAATACTAGGCATGTTTGTATTTTTTTCAAATATGGTAATGAAATTCAATAGTTTTGACATTTTTGAAACATTTTGTGACATTTGGAATGTCGTCTATAGACACCTGCCGCTTGGAAAGTGTTAACACAGTGCTTGTTTTTTTTGGTCAAATCAGATGTATTTTGGAGCTAAACGATAAACAAGGAAAGAATGGGGGGAAAAGCTGTGAAGGTCAACTGAAGAAGTTATTTGGCAATTTCTTTTTGAAGGCAGAGGAGACTCCCTTTTCCAGGTTTCTTCAACTGTAAAAGTGGAAGTATTTGCACAACATTTGTTTTCGCGCTAAAATCAGCAAGAGCGAAAATAAAAATGTGCAAATATATTTATTTTGTATGTAGGTCTAGGTAAGGAAGCTCAAAATTGCAAAAATAAAAACGAGCAAAATTGTTCAAAACTTTCACTTTTAACAGTATTTAAATAATCATGTAATAGCAAATCACTGTATCGCATCGATCGCAATGGTGCAAAATTGCAGCCCTTAAATCAAGTTGCTATCGCGATTCACCAAAAATTGCACCGTGACTTGCACCTTGACCTCAAAAGTAGGGTGCAATTTTGCACCTCAAGAAAAAATGGAAAATGTCAGCACTACCTCCAGCAGACTTATAATGAGCCCTTTGTCCACTAAACAGGCAGCTCCTGGTAGATTTAGTTCCCAAGTTTGTTGTGAAGGTTCTCTTGATGCCCATCAGACCTCCAGATATTATTATTTTTCTATAATTTATATTTTGATGTTGTTCTCTATGTTTGGGCTTTTATCTTATTATTATGTCACTTTCATTGGCATTTTTAACCTCTGCCCATTTGTGTGTCTTGTTTTATGCGTTATTTCTGAGTTGCAGTGAACCAATTGATTGGCCTTTCAGAGCTCTCTTTCGAGAGTTACCAGTTTGATTTTTAATCACTCTGGTCATTAACCTTGTTAATGTCTGTTGGGCTATTGTTCACATTTGCGCTTTATATACAAAAAAGAAAAAAGAAAAGCCAAGTCTCGCCACAACAAGACCCAGACAATTCCCTGTTTGCAGCACAAGGAAACAAAGGTATTGTGGAGAAAGTTTTTCCATATATCTTCAAAAATGTAGAAAGACTGAGTAGGGCATTGCTACTCCCATTTGAGCAGATGTGGATATCAGGTTATATATTTGAAAGGCTAATCTGCTTAATTTTAACATGATTTGATGTGGTCTTGGTCTATTGATAACACCTACCCTTTCCAGGGAATTGATGGCCTAAAGAATGCCTTCACTTTTAGTTCCCACTTCTGCTCTCATCCCCAACCAACCCCTTCACACTCACTTCGTCGCTGTTCTGACATTCCGGCACATCGCTTTACTTATTTCTGTTGTAATGTGCCGGTACGTCAGAACAGCGACGACTTGCTCCAAGGGATTCCATTTCTGTTTCATCTTGATATATTTCTTGTGTTCTTGTTCCAACTATGTAGCTGCCCCATGGCATTGATTGTCACAAAGCACACCTTCACAACCCCAATCCCACTGCACCCCATCCCACTGCACCAAACACATCCCACTACACCCCACCCCACCCAAACCATCCAACCCATTCCTACACAGGCTACCCTGTCTGTATTTTGTTCGTCTTGATATATATTTGTTGTGTCCTAGCTCTCTAACGATTCACCTGTCCTAATAAGACTGTGGTCTCAAAGTACATCCTCATAATCCCTACCCCACCCACCCATCCATCTCTACACACTTACTTGCTCCCAGGCTCTGTCTGATTCTGCTTCATCTTGATATATTTTTTGTGTTCAAGCTCTAAAGATTTCACCTGTTCTAATAAGGCAGTGGTGGTCTCAAAGCACACCCTCACATCCTCTATTGCTATGGGTGGTTGGACAATAGGGGTCCCTTGGTACACCGACAGGGCTGCACAGGATTCTGAAAAAACAAAAACAACAGAACTCTTGTTGTATAAGTTCATGTTTGTTATAAATCAATTAAGATAAAGGATATAGGCAAAACTACTGTTCACTGTTAATACCATCCCAAAACAGTGAACAGTAGTTCACTCAAGCTGAATAGTTCCTTTTACCATACATCATTTTTGCTTCATAAACATCACAAACAGTTGATATATATAAATATTTAGTGGAAAAAGCAGGGCACATCAAATTTCATGTATACATAACACTTCATGAACATGGTCAGTGATTTTACTGATTTTCAAAAGAGAATTTCGGTCAAACTTGGAATTAGCCTGTTGTCTATGTGGGTGTGTGTGTGTGGGGGGGGGGGGAGGGGTGGTCCTGTGTGCATGAAAGAGGTCCTCAGTCACTCTTCACAGCAATGACCTAGACCAGTGGTTCTCAACCTTTTTGGCCCACGACCCCTTTTAACATTCTTGGTCAGTACCATGACCCCTCCCAAATGGAACAAAACCCAGATTTAATCAAACTGAAACTGCTTGGTTATATGTTGCGAGCGTAGCGAGCAGGAAATTTAGCATATTTGAAAGTTTCTTTTGACTTTTTAAGCCTTTTTTAGAGCAAAATATCAAAATGGTTCCCCCAAAAATAATATTTATGACCTCTTCATGACCCCCTGGAAAACCCAAAACGACCCCCAGGTTGAGGACCCCTGACCTAGACCATCAAAAAACCAAAAAAGTAAGGGTAGACAATTGGTACCCTGGCAGTTAGTCCGCTAGAGGGCCTTTTCAAATGGAAGAGTAACTGAGGGCCTCTTTCATGCACATGGGACCTTCAACAGACAATGGACAAAATGTTCACAAAATAGTAATGTCTATCAGAAACATCCAAATCTTAAAATAAAAGATTCCTAATAAGGAAGCTAAATATGTACATGTTAGAATCATAAGCAAAACTATTCATAGCTAATAAAGAAATGCAATTTTACCGGTATTAATCATTCTGAGACACTCTGTATTTTGAGGTGCTGATTCTCCATTTCAATTTAACAATGTGTTGAGATAGGTAAAGTTATTTTCTCAAATCTCTCAAAATGTCAAAAGTTGATGCAAAACAACTGTTTGATTTTTCCCTCCACTGAAAAAAACCCCAAAACTATTAATAAAAATGTCATTAAAGAGAGTTGGAGATCTTTCAGAATGATTCCTTTGAGAATCAATTTCTGGTCGAACTTTGGTTCGGATAATATTAAAAAATAAATATTTAAATAGATACAACATGGAATTAAATTAAACAGATATGTTGTGGGGAAAAAAGATGTAAACATATGTGCAGTATCTTGGTTAGGCAAAAAAGAAAGAAAAGAGGTCTGTCTCATAAACATTTGGGAAAATAGCTATGCTATGCATTTTTCTTTTGATTTTTTTAAATAGAAAAATAGCTTTCCTTAATGCGGAAATTCATTTTTTATTGTGTTTGTGGCCCACTTTTCTTATTTTTGACTTCTTTTTTTCCGGACAAAAAATAAATAAAAAGAAGCCCAAAATGCGGCAAAAGTGACTCAACATAATTATGTGAGCTAAGGCCAAACAAAGAAGAAGGTCTGTCTCAGAAACATTGTGCAAAAAAGCTAAAGCTATGAGGTATGCGATTTTTTTTTTGTTGCTTATCCAAGCTTACGGAGAACTTTTTTTAACTTTTTTTTAAAATCCAAAAACCCCCCAAAAAAAAAAATCCAAAAAAGAAAGAAAAAAAGAAGGTTTAAGCCCCCAGCGCATAGACCTACGCGCCGTAGCTCATTTCACATACCAATGCGGGCGGGCTTCTGAGACAGAACTTCTTCTTTGTTTGGCCTAACCCTAACCCAAACCCTAATGAGACATATTGTCTTCTTTTTTCTTGGCCTTACATAGGAATACGGTGTTAGATTTACCTGATAATTTATTTAATTTCTCTATATGTTCCATGAATAATGAGTGTATTCTTTCCATCTCTCTGTCCGGATCTATGTCCAACGTGATGCTGTTTGGTAAACCCCTGAAAATGCAAAGTGATAACAAAAGTTGCTGGTGTTGTTTCAAAACTTTCCTCCGAATAAACATACTACACTTAGGCAAAAAAAGAAAAGAAGTTTGTCTCAAATGACATGAGAGACTGAAAATCTAATGCGGTCAGCGGATTTTTTCTTCTTTTCAATTTAGACCTGATCGTCATTTGTTTGGCTAAAAGTGGATTTTGCAAGGTTTTTTTTGAGAAAATTGAAGAAAAAAACACAATAAAAATAAAAGCTAACGCGGGCGGTTTCGGAAATGCACGCGGGTCATTTCAGGCAAACTTCATTTTTTTTGCCTTATAAGCACTGGGCTAACTCAGATGTTACACTCTGTTCAGGATCAGTTGAAACCAGTGATGACAATGTTACCCTCAGCAACGGGTTAAGTTGTAGTGTGCTTGAACAAGAAATGCCTGTTTGTTACGGACAAGGAAGGTCAACCTTTCCATCCCCCAAAAAACAAAAGGGTTGAACATCCATAGTGCACATAACATAGGCTTAACTTCCCAGCCCTGATTGGTTAACACAAAATTTGTGATTTCTAGCATATGTAGTGTGCTGATTGTAAATAACCTACAATCATGGACAAAAATAGTTGAAACACTTGATGCAACCCATTCATGCTCGCAATTCAGATCAAACTTGGGACAAAGCACTGTTTAATAGAAAGCAGAAGTCTCCCCCTTTCTTATATCCTTCCCCACCCCCATCAATCAATGTTGGGGGAACTACCAAGGCTTCTGATAACATAACTCTGATCCACATTGCCTCAGGAGAGAGGGGGCGCTTTTCTCCCTGATATTTTAGCAGCTTTAGGTGTATCAACCTTTTTTCCATGATTGTAGATAAGTTGGACACTGTGTCCTGGAGAGTACTTGCGATTCATAAATTCAAAGAGTGTCAGTTCACGAAAGTGGACATGATATAAGCTATTATTTCCAGAAGGATCACCACATAGGGTATAGGCACCATTTGTGAAAGAATCAAATCCTCGGAAGTATGCATGAGGTCATGTTGAAGGTTACATTAGACACGGTACAGATATTAGTGACTTACCCTGTAACTCTGGTACAGCCTGGCTCCGTTTCTGCAGTGGCTTTACAGCTGAAGAAAAGAAATGCAACAAATAACAGAATTATAGTATTATAATTGTTACCTGAGACGTGTTATCTGGCTGACGAATGGCAAGCAAAGTGGTGCCAAAAAGGGTCCCAGAGGTAAGCTTACAGTTGTGGGTAAAATATTCTTCTAATATGTGACATTAGCATGTTTTAAAAATATAGCAATCAACTATCAAAACAAATTATCTGTCATATAATCTCTGTCAGCTGAAGTTGGGAGACGTCAGCATATATCAAGTGCCGATATTCTTTTTTGATCTTGTGATGTCTGAATATCATAATGCACAAATATCATAAGGCCTTTACAAGAATACAAGCTGATGTCACCTGCCACCTTGAGGCGACAGAGGTGACAGAGAATTCACCTGTCACTTTGAGGTGAAACAGATGTCACCTGCCACTTAGAAGTTAGAGGTGACACAGATTTCACCTGCCACTTTGAGGTGAAACAGATGTCACCTGCCACTTAGAAGTTAGAGGTGACACAGATTTCACCTGCCACTTTGAGGTGACACAGAATTCACCTGCCACTTTGAGGTGACACAGAATTCACCTGCCACTTTGAGGTGAAACAGATGTCACCTACCACTTAGAGGCGACACAGATTTCACTTGCCACTTTGAGGTGACACAGAATTCACCTGCCACTAAGAGGTGACACAGAATTCACCTGCCACTTTGAGGTGAAACAGATGTCACCTACCACTTAGAGGCGACACAGATTTCACTTGCCACTTTGAGGTGACACAGAATTCACCTGCCACTTTGAGGTTACACAGAATTCACCTGCCACTTTGAGGTGAAACAGATGTCACCTGCTACTTAGAGGCGACACATATTTCACCTGCCACTTTGAGGTGACACAGAATTGACCTGCCACTTTGAGGTGAAACAGATGTCACCTGCCACTTAGAGGCGACACAGATTTCACTTGCCACTTTGAGTGAGGTGATACAGAACTGACCTGCCACTTTGAGGTGAAACAGATGTCACCTGCCACTTAGAGGCGACACAGATTTCACTCGCCACTTTGAGGTGACACAGAATTGACCTGCCACTTTGAGGTGAAACAGATGTCACCTGCCACTTAGAGGCGACACTTGCCCACTTTGAGGTGACACAGAAGTCACCTGCCACTTTGAGGTGACACAGATGTCACCTGCCACTTAGAGGCGACACAGATTTCACTTGCCACTTTGAGGTGACACAGAATTGACCTGCCACTTTGAGGTGAAACAGATGTCACCTGCCACTTTGAGGTGACACAGATGTTGACGCAAAGTTCTTACCAAATCCAATGTCCATTCTTGAATGCAGCAGGGTGGTAGTACTGTAACCTATTCGTATTGGTCTTACATATGTTGGATAAGATGTCAAGCCTGAATGAAGGGTTAATGACAAACAAAAGAGAATAAGAATACAAGGAAAGAACATATAAAAAAAGGTTGAAATCAAAAATGGTTGAAAGGTTGAAACCAGCCACATTTTACCATTTTCACGCAACGTTTTAACACACATAAAGGCGCCCGATGCATCTCTTTTTCATGGCGCGCATCTGTTGCGTTGCTGAATATTTCCAATCTGGTGCAGCCCAACCCACTAACGCAAAACGCATGGCACAAAGCAGTGCAGTTTGATGCGCAAGGGCTTGCGTTGCATTATTAATCATTGTGGACAATCAATGGCAGATTTTGGATTTTGGGGCCAATGCTACTTCTAGAGTAGTGGTTCTCAACCTTTTTAGCCCACGACCCCTTTTGACATTCTTGGTCAGTACCGTGACCCCCCCCCCCCCCAAAAAAAAACCCCAACAACAAACAAACAAACAAACAAAAACAAAAAACCAATTTATTCTAACTGAAACTGCGTAGCAAGCAGAAAATTTAGCATTTTTCTAAGCCTTTTTAGAACGAAATATTAAAATAGTTCCCCAAAAAGCTATAGTTATTACCCCTTCAGCACCCCCTGGAACACCCCAAACGACCCCATGGGGTCACGACCCCATGGGGTCACGACCCCCAGGTTGAGAACCCCTGTTCTCGAGTTTAGTATTCATTAGTCTTACCATTCTTTTTCCTCCACACAGTTGTTGGCTTGTATGTACAGTGCCCTCTCTGGTTGCACTACTTGGAACATCTACACATGCAATAATGTATAATCATATAAATGAACAATTTCAATATCATCATCTTAATACGAAATAGATTAGTAACTTGACTTGCCAATTTGTTTACACAGACGTTCACAGTAACCTTAAATATTGTATTTCAACACATGGGTTACTCAATACTATGCTATGCAACATGTGCCGCCATCAAAAAGACCTCCCTTTCTAAGCTTGTTGAAAATATTTCATTTTTGAACAACATATATTATTTAATCAATAACATACCAAAGAATACACACAAAAGTCATCATATGCGACTTAATGAGTAAATGAGGCGCGATGCAGCAACCCTTGCCCCTTCTATCCTTGTTTTTTGCTTCAAAATTTGAAAATGTTTAATAAAAGTATATATAAGTATACATTTAGAGAAAGTAAATTGAACGTGGTATCTGATTATGACTTCAGTTTGCCACATAAATACCCATATTTCAAAAATTAACAAAAAAGGTGATTTTTGACCCTCATTTTGGTATAATGGTAAAACTAATAGCCGCATGGAAAGTGTTAATTCATACATAATATTAACATGATATCAATAACTCAATATGCATATTCCCTCATTGTGCCTCATTTATTCCTGTTGGGTCCAATAATAACAAAAGAGATCAAATCAAGCTGGCTAATTTTGTCAATTTGTATTAGATTAATCTGGGGTTTTTTTCTGGCCAGAAAAATTGATGTTATTAATGTGATATGACCACTCTTGCCTTCTCAAACTCTGAGGATTACTATAAGCACTTGTAGTCTTCATATTTCAGGTTTGAAACAAGGTAACTATGTTTTGAATTCCTTGCATTTGTGTGCTTTAACGATGTCACGCTCAAAATAGACTGTAAACTCTACAATCTGTAAGGAAGCGTTATTGCTATCTTGGCTTTTGAAATGTCTCATACATAAGATGGATTTTTGGAGCAAGCATACATGTGCAACCTTTTCTACCACCCGGGTCTCATTGTGATTTTGAGATCCATTCACGGGCCCCAGTGATTGTCAAACATTCCCAAACACATCCGGAGGAGGGGTAATTTCCTCTTTTTACTCGCTGTTGCTGCTGCAAGCGCTATTTTAACCAGGGATTTTAACATGCAATCACACCTCGCGCTATATTTACTAAATGCAGCGCATCACCCTACTAGCTCTGCTGGCATTGCCTAGAACTCCCATTATTTGCCCACCCTGTGTTTTAGATGAATCCAAGTTCTAGATTTGAAACACTTAAGCAGGTCAATTATCTACCAATATGAGCAGTTTGTCTTTGGTCTGGTCAGTACAGTAGAGGTGCCATGCCAGTGATATTATACTAGTAGTCTGTACATGCTGATATGATGTACATTACATGTATCAGTGTATGGTTGGTGTAGGCAAGGCAGTGTATGGTTGGTGTAGGCAATGCATACACAATGCCTTGATGTAGGGGAGGGGTGGGTAGATAGGGTTGATGAAGGCGTGGGACTATAGGTGGCTCTGTAGCAGAGCTACACCCTACTAATTATAAGGAGCACACCACTAAATCAATCCGCCATTTGTGAAACCTAGGGTGTTCCGGTTAAAACGGGCCGCATCAATCATGTCTATGGGAATTTTGGGATTGCCTCGCAGGCCGAATGCGGCCTGCATGTTGCACACGCTTGATTTAGAACATCACCCAAGATGCATCACGGCATGAGCTTCGCAGTACGCACTCCTTCAATGCCACTTTATAGACCATTTCAAATCCTAAAATACTTGATTGCTTTCCGATTTTATGGCACCAGTTTGATGACTTGTAAGTCACCAAAAGAAAAACAAATGTGTTTTCACCCGGTGTCTTTAATAACCCGTGTGTGGATTGCGCTGGTGTTGGTGAGAGATTTTCTTCCTCACAAAGTTATATTTTTCGGTGTTTCGGTAACAAAAAGGTATGATAAAGGAGATTCAGGGTAAATCATTCACATTTTACCTCCAGCTAGATTAATTTTGAAGTTGCCATTGTTGATAAAAAACAAAATAGTCTCGCTACTACTTCTCATTGGTGTACGCTTGTAATGTAAACAAAGTAAAGCACTAAGCGGACAACCGATGCTATGAATGTGATCAACCGCTTCATTACCCTGCGTACGCACCTAGTCCATGTGACCTGTTTTTCGGAAGTGTTCCCATCTTTATTTGAAATGGTCTATATTATTATTATTATTAAGGCACTTTATAGAGCGCTCTTCAAAAAGCACAGTGCTTTTAAGCTCCCAAACAGCAACACAACAAACACAAAATACAAAAACAAAATTACACATTTGGAAATAAATAGGTCTTCAGAAAACTCTTAAAAAGCAGACACAGTCCCAGCCTCTCTGACATAAACAGGAAGCTTATTCCAGAGCGGAGGCCCGCAAACAGTGAAGCAACAATCACCAGCTCTTTTGTGATAACGAACCGTATTGAGCTTTTTGTTATGTCAGATGAGGAGCGAAGTCTCTATAGTCTATTTGGCCATCATGAGACAGTGACGTAACTGCGTATTCTACTAATTGCAGCACATAACGCGAGCGTCTAGTCGAGGCGCTGGCGTATACACATGTGCGTTGAAAGACAGAAGATACATACGCGTGCGTAAAAGCTGCGCATGTTATGTTACGTCACTGTCCAGAGGAAGGCAAACAGAGTATAGCTGTACTCTTTATACTTACAAATTTCATCTGGAATGATTCCTCTTCAAGTCTCTCCACCGCAAGGATGTTGGACACGGGGATCACGCACAACGGCTGCGACGAGTCTATATTCCAAAAATAGCAGCAAGTTGGTTGTTCGTGAGTGTCTATTCGGTGAGTGCGAGATTAGTAGAGGTGATAATCGGCAGACAGACAGACAGACATGCAAAACATGCAAAACGTGCAAGGTGGTTAGTTACCATGGTTACCAAGATACCAAAATTACCCGAAAAAGGGTCATTTTTGTTACCCTGTCAAATTCAGCAGTTTTTATTGCTTAATTTGTAATTTAAAGGATGGGTTTTAGGGTTTGGTTAGGGCTAGGTTAAGGGTTTGGTTTAGAGTTACGGTTAGGGTAACATATAGAATAAATTGTTTGGTTTGCAGAATTTGACAGGATAACTTGTGTTTCCAGACCATGAAAAGATAGGGTGAAGGGTGAAAGAACCAACACCAAATAGTGGCGAAAAGGTGAAAGTGTTACAATACCATGTTCAGTATCAGTTGGATTAGGCTTCAGTTTCAACTCACTTCTTGCATTTTTGTTTCCCAAGGTTGAGCATCAACTTCAACTGAACATGGTAGAGTGTGAGATGAAAGAAGGGATATCACGCAGCCTATTTAGAGCACACAATGCCTTTTAGTTGCCTAGCAGGGGGACATTTTGCCCCTATCTAAAACGTCACAAAAATAACTGACAAACGGTAAATGTTCACCTTACTTGTGCCACAAAGAGTACAAATAAACCTTGAAGTGGTGCGTTAACACTTTCCACACGGCAGACAACAGTTCCAAAATTTTACAAATGTTTCGAAAGTATCAAAACTATTGAATTTCATGACCATATGCCACATGATCAAGCGGAATCAGTCATATGTCGGGAATATTGATTTAGAGTTATAGATAAAAAGAAATTACACATTCTTATGTTTTGCTTTGTTTTCTCAGTTGGTAAATTGTTTGTAACTTAAAAACTAGAAATTTGATTTTAGTGGGGTTTGGACCATACTGTAGCATTTTCCACCTGCTTTTAAATGATGGACACATATCAAAATTGCTGACATGTGACTCAATCCGCTTGATCACTTCACATATTTGGAATAATCTTGAGAAATGCATTAAAATAAGTACAAACATGCCTTGTATTAGTTCAGTAATCCTTGAGATAAACCTTGAAAGTTGGGAATGGTTTCTGAACAATCTGTTGTGTATATATGGTAAAACCAATAGCAGCGTGGAACGTGTTAAGGGTTAGGAATTCTTAGTAGTTGTTTGGTTTAACATGAATTCACTACAGATATTTCAAGACAACAAAACTCAAATCTACTCAATATACTGGACACACGGAACAAAGAGATGAAAACTGCTACCCTGTCAACTCTGAAACTTTGACAACCCCTCCCCCCCCCTCCCTCCAGTATTGAGGGATACTTTTTGTGAGGGTAATATAGCTTTAGGGCAAATTATTTTGAGAAGAGCAAAAATGGGAACATGTGTGTGGATACAACGCATGGTACAAACTCAGAGTAGACCATACAAAAAACCCAGGTACAAACATGCCAAGTCTAAATTGTAACAACAAAATATTATTACTTGTGATTTGGAGGGAGAAAAATCAAATACTATAATTTAATAAATAAAGTGATATTTTCTGGAAAATGTAATAAATTCACAAATTCTGAGGTTTTGGGGCCCACGGATCATGGTTCTTATGTTGGATGGGAGTTGAATTATAATTGACCTTTGACCTTCTTGTTATCGCTCAGATTAAGTTCCCTATCTTATAACTATAGATTTGACATACTATGTGACCATGCATCACTTACAAACCTCTAATAGTTCTCTGATACGGCATAAAGCACAAGACGGCCATCGTAAACACAAAATGGATGTCAAAATTTGCTCTTTTACACTTATTTTGCCATGATTGAGGTACATCTGGCTTTTAAAAAACTAAAATTAATTTTGGCTATACGTTATTTATCGTCCCATACGCAATAAACGTATACTCTTAAAGAGCTCAACAAATGAAAGTCATACACTTTGTTTATGTCCTACATAGTGACTTCCAATTAAAAAATAATAATTGGAGGTCACTCTACAGGACATAAACAAATTGTATAACTTTCATTTGTTGAGCTCTTTTAGTTGTTATGAGCATGCACACATCAGTGTTTAATACCTCTATTTTCACGCTGTTTAGGTCTGTCATGAGGGACAATGTATTTTTGAGGTCTTTGTTAAAGGAGGTGTCAACCCTGTTTAGCGCCAAATTTATCAAGCACTGTAACTTTTAAACTATAAATGTGATGTACATAAAAGTATACATTTATTGTTAATGAAATGAGTCAGAGAATCCATTTTTGGTATCAAATTTCACAAAAAATAGTGATTTTTACATTTTTGCCCAAAAAACACTTTTATGGCGCCAAATATTTTCAGACAACCTAACAAAATCAGTTTTTGAATAAAAAATTCTAAAATGTCACCAATAATTAGTTTTTTATCTCCAAAATCACATTTTGGCACTTTTTGGTCAATATTATTTTTCAAATCTAAAATTTGTAATCCAAAAAACCAAAAAAACGATCCTAGATAATTGACTTTAGATGATTTTGGTGAAATTTTGAAATTTTTAATCAAAAAATGATTTTGTTAGGTTGTCTGAAAATTGTTGGCACCAAAAAAATGTATACTTTTATGTACATTACATTATTAGTTTAAAAGTTAACTCATGTCCATGCTTTTTAAGTTGGGATATTGGTCGCGGCTTGTTATGTTTTTGGGGGTTATGGAACTTCCAGTAGCTGTGCTGCTTCGCTGTTGTCAAGGGCCAACATTTGTATAACAAATAATTTTCTAATAAAGCATGCCACAATGCTAGCAAGTAAGTAAACAACCTAAAAATGCTTACCTACAATGACATAAACACATAACATAAAGATCAAAAGTCACATATTCACTCAAGCATACAACAGAGCTTGCAAGTAAATACACAACCCATCAAACGATCACTAGAAATCGGACAGAATCACAAACATGACAACAAACATGAACGCCACGATTCAAAGTTTCCATTTTCAAAATCATCACTCAAACACGGTGCAGATTAGCATGTACGCATTAGGCAACTTACTTCTATTGTTTAAAGCGCTGATATACTGTTTTTAGAGCAGTTTGCCGGATATTTTGTATTCTAAGCTGTGAAAAGTGTTTGAAAAATTGGTTTTCTCAGAACAAAGGAAGACATTTAATATTTAATAGCGATCACTTATTTAACTTGCCGTCATTCATTATGAAAATTCTTAATAAAGAAAGTAAAAATACATGCACAATATTAAGATTTGTTTTCCACCCAATTTCTTTACTGGGAAAGAGGTCATCAATCAATTTGAGCTATATTCTATTTGACATATTTATTCAATATTCAGAATGTAAGAAACAGGCGTGAGGTTGACCTTTCATGAAAGAAAAAAACCACCTGAAAACCTGAAAAAGGTGTGTAAAAATTAGGCAAACGTTTTCCAGCACCCTCTGAAAACCAGAGACACTGCATGCATTGAAACAAAAATCATCCCATATTCAGTCAGGTTAAAACCTGAAAATTCTCCTGCCTACAATGTAGTGATCAATTCATTGCCTTAAAGGAGAGGTCCTGCAAGCACAACATTGTGCATTACATCTTAGAAAAATACTTATTGAGCTCAAATTTGTAATTATATAGAACAAAACACCACACTTATGACAAAAACGAATAAAAACCACCATCTATCATAATGCAATTTTTAAAATTTGCGGCTATCAAAGGTCCTGGTGTCGATGAAGTCACAGTTTTACAATGCACATGCGCAAATTTGAGTGCCAATAACCATGACGTCATTGCAACCGGGACTTTCAATCGCCGCAAATTTTTAATTTTGCATGTTGAGAGATGGCCGTTTTTATTCGTTTTTGTGACTAGTATGATGTTTTGTTCTATATAGTTACGCAATTTCGACTCGATTATTATTTTTCTAACAAAAAATGCACAATGTTGTGCTTGCAGGACCCCTCCTTTAAAATCCACCTTTTGCCTGAAAATATTACAACCTTTAAACAACATGCAATGTGATGTATCAAATGTAGGGGAGAATGATGTGAAAATAAAGTAAAAATCTTAATGACAAAAACTATAAAAATGGAATCAGATGAAACCAAAATAATCAATGCAATGAAAAGTGTCGGGAGTATATTTAGGCCAAGAAAAAAAATCTGTCTCACATACCCGTGGGGAAAAGTATGTGGAGTCACTTTTGCCGCATAACCCTATGCAATGAGCCCACTTTTTTTGGGGGGGCGGGGGGGGGGGGGGGGGGGGGGGTGGGGTGTGGGTGTTCTTTTTTTTTTAGTTTTAAAAAAAAGGGCTCCGAAAGGGGGGGGGGGGGAAGAGAACTGAAAATACCACCCAAAAAAAGAATTTCTGCATTTAACATAGCTATTTTTCTAACGCATATAGCATAGCTATTTTCCCAAATGTATGTGAGACAGACCTTCTTTTCTATTTGCCTTAGGGGGTATGAGGTTATAGAATGTGATTTGCCGCATTGAAAGGTACACATTGGGGACACAATACATTTCAAATTGAGTTATTTGCGCAAGGATTATTTCCTGTATCAAGTTGTGCAATTCATTTTTGGAGCTATAATAATTGCATCTATTCTTTTTATTAGAAATAAGAAACAAAAACCTTTTAAGGGGGTTGTTAATCCAAATATGGGGGGGGGGGGAGGGGTTCCACGTTGAAGAAAAAAATCTGAAAAAAGTGGTGGGGGGGGGGGGGGGCGGTAGAGTTAGGGTTAAATAAGATTTTTAAGGCAAAATCAGATAATTATTCAAAATTAGGTATACCCTAAAAGACTCAAACAAAAAAACCTCCTATGACAAATACTATTTCTTTTTGCTTGATGGGAAAATTATCTTATGGAAAATATACATTTAAAATATTCCAAATATAAAGGTTTACAGGGGCCTTTCCCCAAAAAATAATACTCCCCCCCCCCCCCCTCCCTTCCCCCGACAAATCTCTTAAGTACTAGCTAAAATACCCATACAGTATCTTTCAAAAAAAAAGTATCCATTCTTTGTATTTTGTAATCAGCAATATATACAAAAATAAGCCTTTTTACTATGAGTCGTTGATAATTGCTGATGTGTACAGCTCAATTCTATCAAAGGAGATACTGTATTAGTGGCAATTTTCGCGTACGGATATTTTTCACGATTTACTAGTTTTTGGAAGTCTTTAAATTCGCGGTTTCTACATTATTATAATGTTACTCTATCGCAAAAGAATATTTTCGCCCGTTTATATTTTCGCGTTTTCATATCCACTGACAAAATTTGCGAAAAATAAAACCTCTCGAAAAATGACCACCTATACAGTAGATTGTCAAAGATTGATCCTCAAGGAATCATCCACAGACACCATTCGGACATCGGTCAATGATGAATAAATACAGAGATAAATCCTTTCCAGATCAATCAAAATTAACAACTCCTCGTTAAAAGGCTTACATTTCGGAGTACCTTATGTTCTAATACTAACCTTTACATTTGGCATACGACAACTCGTGATTGGTCAGTTTGAACCACCTCTTCTTGAAATTCTTCACACCTACGCCCATCTTCTTTCTGCCCTGTGCTCTTTTTGTCATAAAACTGTCAAATATATACATATATCAAGAATAAGCCAGTTGTTTCATCATATATTCTATCCCACAACATTTCAAGAAAATAATTCCAGGATGATTTAACATTTTCAGATAGGGTGACAACAAAAAACCCTATTCTTAAATATCAAATTTGTGTTTAAAAAAGAGGTTTAAACAATTTGTAAAAATGGGTCGGTCAGGGCTGTAGAGCAGGGGTTTTTTCCTTTGTGAAACCTTTTTATATATATTTTTTTTTTGCAGAAAGATATGAATGCACAATTACAGAACCCAACAAATTGAATGACAAGCCACAAAACTACATTGTGTATTTGGCAAAAAGAGAAAAAATGGTGTGTGCTGCCCCCGGGATCGAACCTGGGCCGTCACAGCCGGAGTCACAGTGATTGTGCATTACGTTTCCGGGGTAAGGCTCCTAAAAATTAAATTGTCAGAGCCCATATGTACCTTTGCGTGATTGCGCAATGAGATATGACACTGGGGAATGGGGGTCCACCGGCGCAATGCTTCTGTTGGATTTAGCAGGGTTAGTGTTATATAAACATGAAAAAGTGGTTCAATAAGCCTAAGCCCTCATGGGTGGTTTTTGGCAATCAAACTAACCGGGGGAAAGACGGGACAAAAAAATGATGTGTGCCGCTCCCGGGGATCGAACCCGGGCGGCGGCAGCCGGAGTCATGGTGATCATGTATATATGCTAATAGGGTGAGGCTCCCAAAATGTTCGGGGCACAAGGGGGTGCTTATGCTGGATTCTGTTTAGCAGGGTTAGGGTTATAGCCATATAATGCTGATCTTTTTCAATTTTTTACACATTTTTTCCCTCTCTTATAAGGTCAAACAAAAAAATAGGTTTGTTTCAAAGCTTGCGCGCGCATTGGTTTTGAAATGCCAAAATACCGCGTCTGAATTGCAGGAAATTGTAAAATCAATTTTTATTTTCCCTACAAATTTTTATTTCAAGTTTTTATCAAAAATATTGGCAGATTTTCCTTTTCTCAAACTTTTACATGACTCAGTTCTTCAAAAAACGCTGCAAAATTGTTTTTTACACAACTACATCACAATATTCATTTCAAATAGAAAAAAAAATATCAGTAAGTGTCAACGGTTGCAAATAGTAAGAGCACACAAATAAAAAAATTGTAAAAAAAAAAAAAAAGGAAGACAAAAAATCGCGCGCGTCGCCCGATTTTGAAGCCTTCGCAAGCTTTGAGACAAACCTTTTTGTTTTGTTTTGCCTACTGAAATTTGACTGATCAGAAAAGACTTTCAATAATCATAAATCTATCTTGACTGTATGTTCTTTGAAAAACCATCACAGAACTTTACTAAATCATAATAGAAATCTGCTTCCAATTTACAGAATTTGTCATCATATTTGTTTCAATTTTCAGTTGCGATGAAAGCCGGAAACACTGAAAAAGCTATTCACTGGAATTCTATTTATGAATGAAAACACTCAGAAAAAAAGTTGTTGGAATGTGTTATTTCAACCTATTTAAACCAAGATTTTGAAGTGATGAGGAATCGTATATCTCTTGGAAACTAAGAGGATCTTTACAATTTATTTTTGAAAAAAATGCAAATCTGGAAGAAAATCTGCTTTCAAAGTAAAAAATCAAGGATAAAGGGTGTCACTTGGAAAAGATTGCATAATATGACTTGAAAATGTGACCTGATCTTACAAGTTGTGACATTTTTAAATTCACTAGAGTGGTCCAAAAAATGTTTACACTTTTTAAGATGCATATTTCTCGAAATGGACAAGACATCAAATAATTTTATTAATATTATCTTAAACGACATTATCTTAGTGATTTATGGTGAAAACGGCGTTGCAAATGAAGCATAAATAAAGAAATGGTGACGGTTTAAAGAATAATGGTCAAAAACCAGTTTGTCCAGGTGTTACGCAAGTCTATGGGATATTGTCAACTCAATAGTACTGCGTTCACAATTTCCTGCAATAGTATGTAGGCCCTAATTGTAACTGTAAACAAAGGGGAGGTACTCAACCATGAAGCAAGCGATTGTAACAAAAGTGGTGTCATTTTAGCGAGGAGGAAATTAGCTAATCCACTGATGCATGAAAGGATACAAACAGGTCTCAAATAAATGAGAACTAGGTGGCTCAAAAAACTTATTTTTTAGGAGTTTATATGGAACATCCATGACTGCCATAGGCTTACGTGGACAAACTTGTATTTGACAAGTTTTCTTTAAATTGACGCTATTTCTTAATTTGAGCTTTAATTTCAACGCCGTTTTCACAATATATACCAACAAGATATTTTAGTTTAGGAATATCTTAAAATAATTTAAACATGTTTCCCCAATTTTGATATATTTGCCTCTAAAAAGTGTAAACCTTTTTTGGACCACTCTGTATAGTCACTAGCAGAGAAGTTCACCACTGGCCCCAAGTGCATGCCCTAAACATTGTAACATTTTGATACCATAGATATAATCAGGGCAATCTAATGCGTGCGCTGGTCAGCTCAAAGTCGTGCTATTCTACTCCAATAATGGCATCCACACTTCTGTGTTTACGCTCGAAAGCAGTCGTAACAGAAAAAACCTGAACTTCTTTGCTGCGAACTATTATAATTATAGACGCTATTTAGCACTTCTCCGATTAGTTGCCATCCTAGTCCGGATCAGTAATTTAGGCAAAGTGTCAAAATATGGGGGTGTAAGTTAAAACGTCGGGTGTGCAAATTTGACAACAAAAAGTGCAAATTTATTATTTAAAGGTATATGACCCGATCACATTTTCGTAACACAGAATTATTTCAAACATACGGAGATTTTCATATCATATGAAAGCTCGTATTTTTCTCATCATCATACTGAAATTTGACGGCCTAAATCGGTATAATTACGGAGAAATCGATGAAATAACGTCGAATTACCGCGAATGGTGGTAACCACCGATATAGTTTGTGTACTACTCAATGGGTACAGTTCACAGCATCTTGTGCGTCTAAAATAAGAACCATTAGAGCTATGCAACTCAAACTTTGGAACACGACTTTTTTAAGGATGACCTTTCATGTAGAATAGAAAACTTCAAGTTGAAAATCGGAATGTGATCGGGTCATCTACCTTTAAGTTGAGTGTATAATTTCCAAAAACGGTCGTCCAAAATATGCAAACAAAACATTCCCTTCACTCCTGGCTGCCTAAACCCTTGGTCCAGATTCATCTAAATTGGATCGCCCACGTCGCAATTGTGATTTCAAAGCGTAAAGAACTTACCCCTCTTTTAAGACAATTGGCGCTTCTATCGTTTTGGCCCTGGCAAGACTAGATGATGACACCACATCTAAAAACTGAATGAGTGAAGAGCAATTCAGTAAAGACAGTCATTAAGTCTGTAGAAAATCATTACGAATTATGCAAAGTATGCTTAACAAATCTAGTAATATATTTCACTCATTGATGAATTAGCATACTCGTCATTGGATTTCATCAGAAAATCATCATGAATTATGCAAAGTACAGGGTGTCTCAAAAAAAATTACAACGCACCATTAGGCGATCATAACTTTATAATTAAGTATCTGAATTTTACAATTCAAACGGTAAAATGAGGCCAAATTAGTTGGCTACAATTGGAAGAAAACAGCGTTTACCTTTGTTCAGTAATTACGCAGATATCTGTGATTACATAAGAGTAGTCACGGAACACTTCCATCCAAGTTTGCATATTTTGACAGATTTTCACTTGCGCGGCTGGTTACTTACTCATTAATGTTCAATTAGCCAGAACTGTTTAATACTATGATAAAAAAAGTTCAATTTGTGATCTAAGAATACTAAATAATCGATCATAATACTCATAACACCCAGAAAACCAAAAACAATACAACTCTTTGGAAGGAGAAAGATATGACCATACTCTTTTAATGTAAACAAAACATTTATTTTGTTTTAAATTGCGATACTAATAATTTGACCATCATGCGCAAAATTGGCGATAATTTTATAATATACACGATTTCAGCCGTCAAGTTGAAAATGTGAAGACTAGAAGCTTGATAAATTGTATGCGCGATGTTATTAGTTTTGAACTTGGTTTAATACCGACAATGTTCATATTTACTAAAATTACTAAAATTACTATATATAATTTTGTTTCCAATTGTTATGAAAAGATTGAACTTATCGTACACATTTTAAATTTTACTGTTCTTAAGTATAAAATGTGATGAAAATAGTCTAGACAACTTTTATTTTATATTTTGTGTAAAACTTTGGTCTCATCTGGCATATTATTTGGTGTAAAATAAAATCTAGAACCATAAAAACACGTTAATCCATGTCATTTTGTAGAGAAGTATTGATTTCATGTATATATGTGCTGTCTGAATTACTCAATATGAGCAAACTTGGCTGGAAGTGTTCCCAGACTAATGTTACGTAATTGCTCATTTCTCTGGAATTTCTGAACCGAATCACATCCGGTTTTCTTTAAAGTATATAGCTAACTATGTTGCCTTAATTTTGTCGTTTGATTTGTTTTATTCTGATACTTATTCAGAAAGTAACAATCCTCTAAAGGTGCGTTGTAATTTTTGTTTGTTTTTAGACACCCTGTATGCTTGACAAAACCAGTAATATATTCACTCATTGATGAATAACCCTACAAATCGTTGAATTTCCATCAGAATGGTGCTTGATCCACTCTGACAGGAAATTTATTTATTGACGTCTTTCAATTTATTCTATATACATGATTGAGGGGTAATATCAATATTCATCACATGGCATAAGTAGGCACGTTTAAACCAATTCAGTCACCTTCGAGAATGCAAATTAGGCGGCTTTTAAAAAAATAACAAACAAAAAAGTCCTATACCAGCGGAAAGCTCAAAGTTCAGCCAACAAGAAGTTTAAATCACACAAAGAGTCGAACATATGCGTTATAAACACTAAATTTAATATTCAATGCTATTTAAACTGTTAAAATAACAAAAAAATATCATAATTCCTTGGTGATTTGTCATCGAGTAACTCACCCGTCTGATGCCCTCTACGTGTTCCCTGTTTAATAACGTTGCATATAATGGAGCCATGTATTCCTCCTTCACGTTGGCATTCTAGCGGGACAAAATAAAAATAACCAGGAAAAACAAATGATCACAAACAGGGACATATTATGTGATCTTTTCAAGGGGCGCCCTCTGTTCATGATTTATTTTAGAAAGTAGATTTTCTTGCAGATTTACATTTCTGATCATACATCATAAATATATTCTGAGTAACAGAGCAATACGATTCCTAATTACTTACAAAATAATGGTTTCAAGAGTGAAAATAAACTGTCAGGTCTGCGCGACAACTTATTTGTCACTCTAAATTCACTCTAAAACCATGATTTTGAAGTAATTAGGAATCGAATCACTCTGTAACTCAGAATATATTTATGAAATAAATCTACTTTCTAAAACAAATCATGAAAAGAGGGCGCTCCTCCCTGGAAAAGATCACATAATATGCCTTTAATGCTTCCATACAATCACAATTCCATTCAACTCAATTTTTACTTCCATAAAAATAATACATCAAACGATACATGATCAGCACAAAGAAAGCTTGTACGCACAAATATCTCCAGTCAATGGAACAAACATAATCATTTCCACTTTGAACAATTCATATGCACCAGGCATGACTCAGCAAAGAAAAGGGATGATATGAATTACTCTGAAGTCTACTAAAGTTCAGTCAGTTTCAAATTGGTGAACCCGCTTCCAGCGGCGAATTAATACAGAAGAGAGTCGCAATAAGCTTGCAAGAAGCAAGATGGCCCATTGTGAATCGTATGCGCGCATGTTCCAAAATAGCGCTTGTACGCCTGGATTACTTTTACACGCAGAGAGATAAAACAACATATTTGGAACTGATTTGAACTATACCACTTGATGAGATCACCTTTTCCGGAAATGTCACAACCTGTCGGTTCCAAGTCACAAAACCTGCTGATGAAAATGCAGTCACAATGAAGAACTCTATGTCATCTTCATCTAGTTTTGCGATCAAATTAAATATGAAATTTATCAAGCGCTGTAACTTTTGAACTATTATTGTGACGTATATAAAGTATACAATTTTGGAATGGAAATGATGAGTCAGAGAAACCATTTTTGATATCAAATTTTTGAGGTAAAAAATAAATAAATAAAAAACGTAAAAACTAAAAGAAATATGAACAATTGAAAAATGCGCTCCTAGAGAAGTGTTTTTAGATGATTTTGGTGCAATTTTGGTGCAGTTTTTACCTAAAACTGATTTTGCTGCATTGTTCAACAAAAAGAAAATTAGTGAAATTTGATACCACAAATGGATTCTCTGACTCATATCCATTCCAAAAATGTATACTTTAATATACATCACATTACATTAATATTTCAAAAGTGCCAGCGCTTGATAAATGTCATATTTTTTTGGTTAACACCCCCTTAATTTTAAATCATGTGACTGACAAAACAGATGAACACATTCTATCAGACATTTTGTTCCTCTTCTTTACTATCTTAGATGATTATTATGGGTATATTATGTGATCTTTTCCAGGGAGACGCTCTCAATCCTCGAAAAAAAATTGGAAGCAGATTTTCTTGCAGATTTACTTTTCTGATCATAAATCATAAATATATTCTAAGTTACAGAGCGATACGATTCCTAATAACCTCAAAATCATATAGTTTTAGAGTGAATTTAGAGTAAAATTTGAAAAAATAGATTGTACCGCTCGGTACAATCTATTTTCAAACCATGAATATGAAGTAATTAGGAATCGTATTGATCTGTAACTTAGATGATCTTTATGATTTATGATCAAAAATGCAAATCTGCAAGAAAATCTGCTTTCATAGTAAAAATCAATGATAGAGGGCGCTACTTGGAAAAGATCACATAATATGCCTTTAAAGTGTGTGTCAAGCTATAACACAACTTGCTTACCAATTTGTCTAAGTTGACATGGTTGCCGAGCGTCTGCACTGCTTTGGAAACCATCTTAAGGGTCCTGGCAACGTTCTCATCCTGTGAAACAAGCAACATAGAGGGAGCCGTTATCATGCAAGATCTTGAAAATAATAAAGCTTATCTTGTATTTTAGTCTCTGGACTGAGTCAACATAGGTCATCGCATGTGATGGTAGCCAGCACGTCATGATAGGTAAAATTGGAGAACCTTAGCAATTATCTATGATGAAAATTACAAAATTTTGGAATGAAAAAAATATATAAAAAATTGCTGTATAACCCTAACTCAAGATCACCACACGGCAACAGATTTCTTTTCCGACACCCAAAATTCACCAGAAAGGTCACTCGACCGGATTTGAGCCACGGACCTCCAGCACCCCAACCCAGATCCTAGCCACTACACCACCGCTGCCAGTCAACACTCAGCGAGTATATTCGCCTCGTTATATAGCCTGGATCCGTTTTGTACCCCAAAAACCCGCACGTCAGGTTATAAAAACATTTTTTCCGCACAGTTGCCGTGTGGTGAAGTAGAGTTAGGGTTAAAGCCTGCAACTCCATTGCAATAATGCACCTCAACCCATGGTAAATAATGCCTAGTATTCACGAGCCTTATAAGGCTAGAAATTGAAGTTGATAACTTATTTTGGCATTTTTAGTTTGTCATCTGACACCAAATTTTTGGTTGTCTCAGACAAACAAAACAAGCCAAACAAGCCATATTTCCATCACTGCTTAGGCCGACGAAAAAAGAAGGTCTGTCTCACATACATTTGGGAAAATAGCTATGCGATATGCATTTTTTTACAAACATTATTTTTAGAAAAAATAGCTATGCTAAATGCGGAAATTCTTAATTTATTGTGCTTTGGAGTCCAATTTGTGTTGTCAATTTTTTTTCTTCTTTCAATTATATTATTTTTTTCTTTCTATTTTGTTTTCTATTTAAAAAAAAAAACTCTAGTAAGTTTCGGTGATACTCGGCAACCTTGTGACTGAGACGCACATTCAACTAACTTTGTGAAGTTAAGCGATAAAGAGAACACAAGCATACAATGTGCATTGATCATATCTGATTACTTTTATTAAAAAGACAAAAGCATAACCATTGACTATATTTTGATTTTTATAAGAAAAAAATAAAAATAAAAAATCGCATAGAACAAGCTCTTTTTTTGGTAAAAAATAAATAAATCGCATAGCTCATAGCTATTTAGCCAAAAGGCGCTGAGACAAAGTATTTAATTAATTTTTTGGCCTTATGCGCACGGGGTATGCGAGACAGATCTTCTTCTGTTTGTAGGCTTCATAACTGCACTTCACTTACTGGGTTATCGTTGCGTAAATTGAAAAGCTTTGGTGATAATATTGCAGGTGCAAAGAAACGGAGGAAGACAAAACCACTAACGGCAGAGTATCGGGCGTACGGATCATCTACAGAAAGAACATACAAAAATACATATATGTGATGTGATCTGTGAAAATCCGTCTAATGTCGCAAAATGTGAACTAGGGATTATGGGTAAAGTGTTTAAAATTTTTTTTTTTAAAAAAGGCATGTTTGTACTTACTTAAATGCATTTCTCATGGTGTTTCCAAATATGGTCATGAAATTCAATAATTATAACATTTTTAAAAAACATTTTGTGACATTTTGGAATGTCGTCTGCAGACGCCTGCCGCGTGGATAGTGTGTTGAAGGCCTAAAAAACCTGTTTGGGGGAAGTTTAGGTAACTAATTATGTAAATCAAAACCAGATTTCCAGATGGAAATAAACTGTCGGAGTCTGTGCCGACAACTTATTTTTATTCTAAATTCACTCTAAAACCATGATTTTGAGGTAATTAGGAATCGTATCCCTCTGTAACTTGGAATATATTCATGATTTATGATGAGAAATGTAAATCTGCAATAAAATCTGCTTCCAATTTTTTTCTCGAGGATTGAGGGCTTCCCCTGGAAAAGATCACATAATATACCTTTAAACTATCAGGGGAGAAAAACAGGTCAAACTTTGAGGAAATATCACTGTTCTCATGGAAATTCTGTAGCCCTATTTTTCAGAGAATTTTGTTTTCATAGTGATTGATATGTACATCACCAAAATATCATCTTCATAATTGATCATTATTTTCAGGCCTAATATAGAAGTATAATACGTTTGGGTCTTGCAAATGCAAATTCCTATTGAATTTGAAGAAAGTACATAATGACATTAGACAATTGTGTGTCATTTTAGACAATAAACCAATGTTTGTCATTTAGATATTAACCAGTGTTAGTAATTGTGTTTATCTAAACTGCTCAAAAAAAGTTTGGAAATTTGTTGTCTATGACTATATCAAGTGTTTATCTAAACTGCTCAAAAAAGGTTCGGAAATTGGTTGTCTATGACTACCACGAAATATTTGACAACATTTCCAAATTTATTTTGAGCAGTTTAAATTATGCAATAAATCCTGATTGTAAAACTTACATAAAACAAACCATTTTCATTAACCGTCTGGGGTCTACCTGTCTATCTTACAGTGGTTCTGATTGGTTTATTACAAGATGTACTCATATGAATAGCCAATTCAAATGCAGCTTGTAAAATGTTTCACTCTCATCTTTATCAGGGATACAATTATTCTAACAATGTCTCTCATTGGTGCAATAAATGATGTATCCATCTTTTTAACCAATCGGCCGGTAATACTCAGGGGGTTAAATGGCCTTACCTGGGAAGAATTTCTGTGCTGCTTCCTTGAGATAGAAGAATATTTCACACATTCCAGTTGGACATGCCATTGCAGAGTGGACGATGGCCTGATACGCTTGTTCTACGTAACCTTCCAAGTTGGCCTGAAATAGTCAATCATTTCAATAGAAAAACTAGTTTGTCTCAGAAGACCACACACATATACATAGCTTTTAAAATTCATGCATAACTTCCCCCCCACCCCCCATTTTTTCTTAAACTTGTGAAAATGATGGTGTGACTGTATGGAATGTTTTTCCCCACAATATTAAAACTCAAGAAAAACAACTGATGCCAGTGATTTATTGGACTATGCTTCTTCAAATTTTATTTTCACATTGTGAAGTACCATATTAGCTTCATTTTCTTGCTTCACAATGCCCCTCTCATGTAAAAAAATAAAATTGTTCAAATGAAACATTCTTGCTAAATTTTACTTAGTCTGAAATGTCAATGTTGAAATAACGGATTTGAAAAATCTTGCTGAAATTCAAAATTCGCTTTGAATTTCATGAAATGCTTTCAATGTTTAAATAACTTATTTTGAAAATTCTTGCTGAAATTCTTATGAACATTTTGGTAAATTTATCACAACAATTTCTGAAATTTTCAAAAAAAATGTTTTAAACATTTTTTAAATTTCACCAATGTTATAAAAACAAATTTCAAAGATATGTTCATGTTCTAAAAAATGTCACATTTCCCCCAAAAAAATTGCTAAACAAAGATATGAAAAATATATGGGTCGGACTGGCTCATAGAACAGGTTTTGGTTCTCACCATATTCGTTTCCAGACTTTCCCCGTCCTTCAACTTTGCCGGATCCACCTCACACGGTTTCTTGTTCTCGAAGATGTCATCAAGAAGGTCCTGTAAGGTGTCGTACAAGTAGTAGAGACCGTCTATTCTCATGAACTCGTCCACACACTTGGAAGCTAAGGTATTGCCACGGAATATAGTATTTGGATCGCTACTACATGATGGGTAGTAAGTAAAGAGATAGTAGGGTATTATTACTGGGTAGTGCATAAACACATCAAAATAGTTGGGCTTACATGATCAACTTCCCTCCACCCCCAACTACCTCCCATATGAAACGCAAATTCCATGCATCTAATGACAATCACTAGGAACATTCAAAATGATCATTTTGTGCCGGGAAAGATAAGATTTTAACACACGAAATGGAAATCTTAGCCCTAACCCTGGTGACATGGTTTTAGGAAAAAAAACAGGGGAGAAAAGCGGGTCATATTAGGTAGGGGTGGGGGTGGTGAATGGCTCCACCAGCGCACCAAGAATTGAATCCACATCTCCTGCCTGACAGGGGAGTCAAGGAGTCAGCTTCGTACACTTCGTCAGCTTTCCACACGGCTATTGGTTTTACCAATATACAAAACAGATTTTTCAGAATCCTTTCAAGGTCTATTTCAAGGATTTACTGAACCAATACTAGGCATGTTTGTACTTATTTTAATGCATACCTCAAGGTGACTCCAAATATGGTAAAGAATTTCAATAATTTTGAAATTTTTTGAAATATTTTGCGAAATGTTGGAATTTGGAATGTCGTCTGCAGACGCCTGCCGTGTTGAAAGTGTTTAGATTTGTGTCCACATAATTGAAGAGGTATTTTGCAAAAGGGCCTACATCCACTTTGGCTCTTATTGAGAAAAAGTCAAAAAACTGTTTCTAAATATTCAAGTTGAGCAATTGAAAAACTGAATGGATTATGAAAGAGGTACACTACATACTAATTGAAATTGATATACATTTTAAATGTGCTAGTTTTAATTTTTTTTAAAATCATGTTTACATTTTTTGAAAATTTGGATGTAGGCCCTTTTGCAACAAAACTCCATCTGTTTGTACATAAAGAAAAAATACCACACACAAAAAATCATTTATTTTAATCATTGAAAATAAATAAGTTTGATATTGAAATGTATAGGTCACAATCATATGTTTCAAGGAAATAAAGTCATTTTTTTCAAAAATACCTACATCTCATTGTAAACAGCCATTGAAGTTGTTGTTTTGTTGCAAAAGGGCCTGTATCCCGATATAATTCTGGATACAGGCCCTTTTGCAACAAAACAACAATTTTAATGGCTGTTTACAATGAGATGTAGGTCTTTTTGAAAAAAATGACTTTGTTTCCTTGAAACATATGATTTTTCCCTATACATTTCTATATCAAACTCATTTTTTGAAAAAATGCACCATAGCCCTTTTGCAAAATACCTCTTCATTATTATGATAGCCTGCATGAGCGTGCCAGGAAATAGACTGGGAAAATGCGGCCTACCAGAACCTACAGTTTGATCAGTTCCAAATTGGCAAAGTCTACTTACAGTGGCGAATGAATACAGAAGGACTCCAAAATCGTGGCCATAATGGTGTAAGCTTACTTCAGCGGGCGGAGAGATAAAAACCGAATGTCTTGCCAATTTGGAACTTATTGAACTATATAGTAGAGTAGTATTTTGTATGCCGTTATGGTTAAATCCTTAATGTTTCTCTCAATAAAGAAAGCACATTTTAAACCAAAGATGCACAACTCACTGGGGGACAAATCACTAGACTCTATCCTTCATGTCTTCCCTACTTTGACACACGGCTCCTGCCATTTTAAAAGATGGTGGCCATGTAGAGGGACGCGGAGACTCTGTCTAACAAATCACTACACTTACGATGTTCTTGAGACTTCGTAGTCTGTGAGGCATTTCAGCATCGGTACTGTCATTTGACAGTGGTGAAATAACCTGACAAGCGCCCTTGCAGCTTGTAATTTGTCTTTCACAAGTTCCCCTAGCATGTGAATGGCACTGGCTGATGTAGGCTGAAAATGTCAAATATAAGGGTGTAAAGGTGTTAGGAAATAGATAGATAGGCTGGGAAATTGTGATTTCTACGCTGATTTTTGTTGTTGAAAATCGTTTAATTTTTTTGAAAAAGAAATGATTTATTTTATGGCCTTTACTAGACTAGGTCCCCACTCCCTCTAGAGTTCAGCCTAAGCCATTACCTGGACGTGTATGGAAGCCAACATGATTTCCCTGAGTTGTTCATAGTACTGCGATGGGAAGACATGGTCTTCAATATATCGGATTCTTACTCGTAGTGATCCGATGTCCGTTCTGTGGTTGTTGGTTTTGTACGATTCCCTTGGTTGCAAAAAGTACCTGCCATCAATTCATGGTGAAGAAAAGAGTGGTTAGGCCAAACAAAAAAACAAGTTTGTTTCCAGTAGTGCATGCTCATTTCATTGAGACGTTTGATTCGTGCGCATTTTTTTCTTCTTCAAGATATAGATGGAAACGGACAGAGAAAAATAAAGACAATAATATGAATTTAGGAGTCATTTCCACTCGTAAAATCTGAATGCCTTGTTCAATTTTGATAAATATGGTGTCATTTCAAAGCTTAGAAAATCCTCTGAGAGCACACATATTAAAACTCAAAATTGACTTCACCTGCAAAACCCCATCTTGTGATGTGCTGCATCACATATGTGAATACCCTCACCAGATCATCACTCACCATGCTTTATGCGGTTCTCTGGATATATTTATTGCACCCCCTCCCATCCTGGGAGCTGACCATGCTTTATGCGGTTGTCTTATCTGGCTATATCTATTGCACCCCCCCCCCCCACCTCCATCCTGGGAGCTGATCATCACTCACCATGCTTTATGCGGTTCTCTGGATATATTTATTGCACCTATTGGTAGTCTTATTTCTCCTATAAAAACATCGCCTCCCAGGGAAGACCATGAATTCCATAATGATATTCTAAAAGGGAAAAAACAACCAGTGAATCGGGATCATCATACGTTCCATCATCATAACACACTCTCTGGGAACTTTAAACATCTTTAAAGGTGATCTACTACTCTGGGTTTCTAGCCACATCCAGTTCTCTTGGGAATTTGCAATTTCTCCATGTTAACGCTGTACAGTCTGTCACCAAGTGAACAGGTGTATGCCCTGTTCGTGTGTGGTGAACTACCAAAGTGGTTGGTCAGCTTTAAACACATGTTTGGTTATAAATAAACAACCCTACCTCTCAGGTAGGGTTGGTTGGTTAGGCAAAACAAAAATTGCGGGAACTTTTTGTGAATTTTGAAAAAACTATCGACATTTTCAAAACATTTCATTGAAACAATTTCAAAAATGTTCAAACATTTCCCCAAAAAATTTTCTATTTTTTTTTTGTCTCACTAAGAATGAGAATAAAGGTATTTTTTTATTGTTGCTATTCCACTGAAATGAATACTTCTTTTGTTACTTATATACATGTATATTTCATCTCTGAATAGAAATATACTCATGTTATGGTCCAATTCAAAGCCCATGCATACCTTAACTCTAATTTGTTCAAGTCCTCGTCTACTGGAGTAAACTGATGTCTTTCTGCTGACGTCTTTGTTAACTAGAAGGAGGGTAAAAAATAGAAATAAAAACAAGTCGATAATAGTGATGTCATTTCCTGGGTATTTTACTACACATGGCACATTTATTTTGTACCGTTTGTATAACGTAAAAACGATGATCGCAATTTATCATGATCGCCGCTGAAAAGAAAATAGAAAACAGAAAAGAAACATCGTCGTAAAAGATGGCAGTCGCTGGTAGCGCAGCGGCGGTTAGATCAACAATTGTTTACCTGATGATAAGTGCGACAAAAACTGTGTCATTACTGGAATGTTTGTCTCTCATTTGTTTGATTCATCCGACTTTGGTGTATAAGGTAAGTTAAAATTCAACAAGGAATACAAACTCCTCGTGTGTGACACATACTCAGTGGCGTACCCAGCTTTTGGAAACTGAGGGGCCACAACATAGTTGTACCGACGAAAGGCATGATGTACCGTCAATTTTTTTTTACAGACTCCAAAAGTAAAAGTTGCCAAATTTTTCCCCGTCAGCAGCTGAAATCTTGATAAGTGGGGTGGGGTAGGAGTAACGTTGTCCTCAAAATCGGCTTAAAAAAGCTCATGGTCAAAATCAGAAATGTATCGACGGAAGCTCGTGTGCACCGACGGGGTTATATCAGCCGTACGCCACTGCACGTACTTCCGGGATACGATCATGTGCCTAGTTGTTACAAAATACAAGTTTATTCAGCATACACTGTAAAAGTGGATATTTTCATGCATGTAATTTTTTCGCGCTTTGCACATTTTGAACAATTTTACTTGTTTATATTTTCACAATTTTGAGCTTCCTTGCATAGACCTACATACAAAATGAGTATATTTGCATGTTTGTATTTTCGCGCTTGCTGTTTTAGAGCGAAAAATGTCCACTTTTAAGTTTGACGGTAAAGCAAAACTTTTACAAACATAAGAGGCATAGATTATGTAGACATGGATGGAGAAATAGGCATTTTCTTTTGAAACTAAGCTCAACTCAGTTCAAAATTGCTCAACACAAAAGCCTGTGTAGTCTTTTGAAATTGTCACTCAAAATTCATAAATACCAGATTTACAAGATGCGTTAAATACCAATTGTCCAATTGTAAAGATGTCCTTACTGTCTATTGCATTCATGGGTTCACGCACAGGTGGAACAAAAAACTGGATAAAGTAGTATAAAACTTCACAAATAGTGTTACATCAATCAGATTGGTGAATCATTTTAACATTTGTTTTCTGAGCATTCTGAATCTGGACAAACCTACAAATAAAATCAACTAACTCTCATTATGTGATGACAGATCTCATATTGTTATTGATACTATATCCTTGTACTGTTTGTACTCTTACCTCAAATTGAAAGGTTTCATCAAACTGGGGTGTGACGGTTTTCTTCCGTACTTTAGTCCTTTTGGATTCATGTCTGTGTGACGACAAAAGAAAAACAAGAACAGTCATCCATCATGATCAGAATCCGCAGTTGAAGTAGATATTAACAAAATTAATAACCATGATGATGTGACCAAATAATTTGCACAATATCTAATACCTATTTGAATCTACCGCCCTGTACTAGAAATAATTGTGAGATAGGCTTTTACGACGGGTATTCATAATATAAGTTAAAAGTTTTAACGGGTTCGCCGTCGGACAAGTTTTAATCTGTCAAGCTTTCGCCAGGATTAGCTCTGACTTCTTCAGGACCAAATTATTATAATATTAAACAAAACATAGAGATTGCCACTTCTCTTGTTATCATCATTTGAGCTGCCCCTTGCCCGATGATTTGATAGTAGGTGCCATTTCCTACTTGTGAAAGAATTGGTGGCTCTGAAAAGAGCCGTTCAGATGGATTGCCACTAGAAATAATGTTGGCATTTCTACTTGCTTCAATGCATTGAGTGTATACACAGCTGGTAAGGCCAAACAAAGAAGATAGTCGGTCTCAGAAACATTTTGCAAATAAGCTAAGTGCTGTGCGATTTTTTTATTTTTTATTAGAAAATAGGCTATGCGGTATGCGATGTTTTGTTTGTGTTGTTGCTAATCCAAGCTTCAGAGAACTTTTTTAAAACTTTTTTCTAAAAATCAAATATTGAATGGAGGAATACCTACGCGCTGTAGCTCATTTCACATACCAATGCTGGCGGGCTTCTGAGACAGACTATCTATTTTGTTTGGCCTAACGTTTAATGATAACGATATAAGAGAACAAAATCAGCCATGGCTTTACATTGTGATGTGTAAAAGCTGCTTCAAATTCTATACTCTATTTGTCTTCCTCTGGACAGTGACATAACTTTACAGGCATTTACGCACAGGTATGTATCCTCCGTCTTTCTACGCTCGTGTGTATACGCCAGCGCCTCGAGTAGGTGTGGGCGCTTATGTGCTGCAATTAGTAGAATACGCAGTTACGTGACTGTTTTGCTAGATAAATATATTATAGTGCTGGGCGGGAAATTTGAACATGTATCATCAGCCACAAGTTGTGTTTGGGCATATTGCTATGGTAACTAATCCTATTATGGTAATACTTCTTTACAGTGAATGTCACAATACACAATACGAAGTAAACATTTACATATAAATGATATCAATTATATGAAATCAAAAGTAGAAAATGTCGTAATTTTCAGTATAAATACATGTACCGTATTATCCCTATTAAGCGCCCAGGACCTTATAAGCGCCCACCCTTGTTTTTCTCAATGACTACCAACAAACAATCCCTCATAAGCGCCCACCTTTTCAAATGGTCAGCATCCTCAAATGACCACTTGTACATATATTTCATTTAGTACATGAAATGGTCAGCCAATTGTACATTTTCGTTAGTACGTCAAGTGGTCAGCCTTCTCAAATGACCACTTGTACATTGTATTTAGTATATCAAATGGTCAGCATCTTCAAATGACCACTTGTACATTTTATTTAGTACGATAAATGAGTTTAAAAAAGGTAAAATAATAAGCCCCTACCCAAAATGACTTTGCTAACCGCCCTGGGCGCTTAATATGGATAATACGGTACTTAAAATCACAGCTTTTCCTACTTTGGACTTCATATTATTTATATAATTTAATGCCCACGCACCTTTTCTGTTTTATTCTATCCTACAATAATTTATACGTCATGCCTATGGCTTTGCTTCTCTAAACTGGTATCAATTTTTGATTTATATAATATTTTAGTTTATTTTTCGGTGGGACATTCACCAGTGTTTGTTAATAATAATAATAATAATAATAATAATAATAATAATAATAATAATAACAACATTTATATAGCGTCCAAAATGTGAATCCCTGGGCGCTTAACAGCAAAAGGCCCCATCCAAAAGATAAAAGAAAACTACATTAAAAAGAAAAACATCAATAACTATCAATACACTTCATAATCCAAGCCTTAAAAACTACACAAAATCAAGCAAACTACCATGAATTAACAAAATGTAAAATATTAAAGAACAATATATCAGTAGCAGGACAAATATACAATTGTAAAATGTAAGTAAATATATGCACAGCAATCTTAAATAACGATAATTTAGACTACATAATAAGATTTGCACAATTTGAAGCACCAAGTATATATGTGGGCATAATACTGTTAAACGTGACTATACAAAACTCGTAAAAATTGTTGTGACCGGCCGGTTAATTGTTATTGTCTAATTTGCCGTATTATCAGCAAGACCGGTGGCCTAGTGGTTAAGGCGCCTGCCTAGAGTTCAGGAGACCGGGTTTAAGTCCCCACCAGTGAATGTCCTTGCTTATTTTTCGTGGGACATTCACCGGTGTTTGTCTAATTATAAACACCGTGGGTTGGTAAACTGCTTTATATTATATATACAGGCTGTAACAAAAAAAGTTATACAGTTTTGAATAAAATATTAGAAATATCTCCCGTAGAATTTCTGTTTCGAGTTTTAATGGCGTGCAAGAGGAATTTTCTTAGCTTTCGATTAAGCTTTGTTTCATGACAATCGATGGCCGGTAAGCAGAGATATGATCAATTGTCTAAAGTAGTCATGAAATCACCTGGGCCACTTTGGTTTAATCAATGGTAAAATCACTGGGATGAATATGAATGGAATCGAACTAGGAGCATAGCAGTAGAGCGCTCTTGTTAGACAACAATAGTTCGTTTCAAGTGGTTAAAAGTAATACAAAGAAGGTAAGGTCTTTACAAATATTATTTATTTATTTTATGAATTTATTTATTCAAATGAAATAAAATTATTTGAAAAAGAAATTATATTGTTCTCTCTAATGTTCCTTGCATGATACCATACCCATTTCATTTATACAAGCAAGATTGTATGATATTATTGTGAAAGTGGCCCAACCCGATTTCTAGACGACTTAGTAGATTAGTCATAAATTTTAAACGCAAGTAGTTAAAAAGACCAACTAAAATGATTCTGATAGCCAAAACGAAACTTAACACTTAGTGTAAGAGATTTTGACATTGCATGATTTTAACATTGAATTAAAAATAAAATTGCGAGTGTATAACTTTTTTTGTTACAGTCTGTATATTTACCTTTATTGTTCAGCGTGACAACACTGTGCTTGATCTTATTCTTACCTTGACGCGGAACATAGCATGACGGTGGCATAGGGATCGCATCGTCCTTGTACTATGGTTAGACCACTACCTTCCAAAACCCTAGTTTTGTGTAAGAAACATAAGGAACACTTTATTATTATAGTTATTGTATCCTTGCATATAAGCTATTATATTACAACAACAAACATTTTTTTGGTTGTATTTCTTCTTGTTTTTGCTTTTTTATTCTTCTCCTCCTTTTTTTGGTTTTTATTGTATTGATTTTTATCCTCATAAGTATATCCTTTTCTTATTTTATCATTTTAACAACCTTAATAATAAATGTTCATAAAAATACGCCCCCCGGCCATTACTTACTTGACCACTAAGGAGCTACCCGGCTGCCCTGAGTCGGTTGAAACAATCTCTATAAGTTTAATTTCAATGTGAACTTGTCCCTGTATAGGTTTAAATGAAATTAATAGTAACAGAGAGTTAATCACAAACATACAAAGAAAATACCAGTGATGGAGTACTTGATTCCGGACTCGAGACCAGTCTGGAGTCTCTTTTAAAGGACTTGGAGTTGAAGGACTCAGACTCAGACTCTGGCACAAGGACACGGAAACTGAGCTCGAGTCCTGTCCGAGTCCAGTAAATATTGGCTTATTTTGTATGCAGTAATCAAATACTTTAAATTTAGTCATCCTATCTTCAATAGTTAAGAAATAATGTCATAAATCATCATAAATCATCATAAATGCATCTGAACAGCTTAAATATGCTGTTGAAAATAGTGATTGATAACTGTTACAAGCATTAAAACACAAATGTAGGAAACTATAAATAATGTATGACTTAATAATCATATTCAATACGATGTTACAAATGGTCTTCAACAAAAACGAAGACATTTCTACGAAAAGAGGATATATTACAATGGCAACTTGCAGCTTCAAAGAGCTCTCTCTTTAATTTAACCCTATAACCTCACAGAGTGGAATTAGGGATGAAACTGTAAGGAAAATAAATTGGCAAAATGGCAGGGGAATCTTTGCTCTGCCAGCATATCAAATTTGTCCTTTCTCAATCTATCAACATCTGAACACTTTTTGAATCTCTGAATCAATTCCTTATTCTTCGGCCTATAATTCAAAATGGTATCAACATTTGTCCATGAATGGGAAGATTCCAATTGTGTTATTATGCTGACAACTGACATGTTGGCCTATAGATAGTAAAATATATAACACGTTATCAGAACTTAAAATACATAAAGGACTCGGGTATCGGACTCGCTGACTCGCACAGTAAGGACTCTGTCTCGGACTCGAGAGGTAAGGATTCTTTTAAAATGAAACTTTTCAAATACAAAATAAGATTCATACGAGGGTCATTCAGTAAGTTATGAAAGTGATTATGGTATGGGATGCATGAGTGATTCTATTGAGGGATAGTGTGATCAATACAAAGTATGAACCTTTATCTTTCAAACAATACAGTTTTGGATTTCTAAGAGTGAACTATGACGTCATAGCATTGTCTCAAAGTAAGTACACTTGGGACACTACTAAATCAGTTATTTGGCGGGAAATTTGAATTGTTTGTATGAAACATGTGGTAAGAAGATTGCATAACATGACACCAGAAGCAGGTAAATCCCAAGTTTTTTCGCGTGAAAGTATGATAAAAAAGACAATAACTTTAATCCCTGTGTAATTTGATATATGTAGTATGAGAGGAAAAATTATGGAGAGGCAATCGAATAAAAAGTATACAAATATCAGTATTTCAAATAGCCAATTTTCATTGAAAAATGCCCAGTCAGTGAATCACTAATATTGCGGAAAATCAAATAATTTAGGAAAAATACAAGCAATTAACCAGTTTGGGAGATTCTGTATGATAGTTAACTAATTATCTGAACTTATTCGCACGAAACCTGCAGAAAATATGCGCATGCGCAGACGGCAGATCATTCTGAACTGGGCCAAAAATGGGTAAAATCATGAAATTTACCAGAAAAAAGCTTACTGTGCCTTCAAATTCTAATAAAAAATAATGAAAAATGCTTAAATCAATATGTACAAATATTGTGATAGTCAAAATAAAGATATGCATGAATGTATCAATCAAAGATGGCTGCCACAACATCTCTTATTACTGTTATCTTTAGAGCTACTAGATATGTATTGTTAAAGTAATCGTCACATAATTTCAATGGTTTGAGGAAATTTTATGAACAGCTCCTCTTGAAATCCCCACTATTATTGCTTTACATTCCACACCAATTTACTAAATTATAATCCCTCCATTGTTCTTTATCCTTTGTTGTTTTCTAAGGTATATTATTGCGGATTTTGTTAAATAAAAGCGTATTTGAGATGGTCCCTTCTTGTTTGTATTAAGGAATTCAGATCTAAAAAAGAGTGTCAAACAGAGATAAGTGTGTGTTCTAACTATGTGCCAAGTGTTATCTTTTTATGCTTGCATTGCCGAGGTATACGCAAATGTATCAATCAACCCATATTCAACATATTACATATCCAGTCAAATAATTGACAGATTTCAGTCAGTGTCTGAAACCTATTGTGTTTATGTTAATGACGTTACATTACCAAAGGTATCTAACAATCCAAAAGGGTATTGTTTGAAAGACAAAGGTTCATACTTTGTATTGATCACATTATCCCTCAATAGAATCATTCATGCATCCCATACCATGTTCACTTTCATTATTTATTGAACGACCCTCGTATAAATGCAACAATTGGTTATCAAGACAAGCATTGTTTTCTAAAAAATATAAAAATAAATAAAATATAATCAGACTGTCTCCGTTGATTAATTCAAGATTTTATTGTAATATATTGAGTTAAAAGCCGGCTTAGCTATTCCATTAAGTGTAATAGCTGTGAATTCTCAGAAACAGGGAGTTTGACCTTTTCAAGATATTACATGTAGGCTATATATCGAAAATAATTGTTGTTGTTGAAAGAAAACAGGTTAGGAAATGATACCTCACGTCATGCGATACTGTAAAACGGCTTAATTTCGCTAGCGATTTAATTTCGCTTATTTCGCTAGGAGATCAAATTCGCCAAATTAAATTGCCGCCAATTAAATTATTTATGATGGTTATATATAGGAAGATGATACAAATTAGTGAAATTAAATTGCCGCAAAAAAGTTTACCAAAATGCTAATTCGCTAAATTAAGTTGCCGTGAAATAATTAAGTTGTTTACAGTATTAGGTCCTACTGTCCTTAACCCTTTGAACCCGAAAGGCCGAAAAATCGGCCTATTTAAGAACGCGCTGTGACCCGATAGGCCGATAAATCGGCCTGAGCGATCAGGTGACACATTTATCATATGACTGAGTGGTCATGTGACTTGAAAGTCATGTCATGTTTACCCGATGTGAAATACATTGTTTCACAAGGTTTTCGTTGTGATTTGATGTCATTTAGCTGAAGAAAATAGTCAAAAATAGCGCGAAATTGGATGAATATGCAACCCAATATGGCGCAGATGATTCTCAGGTAGACAGGGATGCATTGTTTTACGGTCATGATTGGCAATTTTGGCGATAAAATCGGACGTTTTTATGTTATAAAGAGGTTACGTTATACGTGTAGTACAATGGCATACTGCCCTCTATCATCGGTAACATATATTACGGATGATATAGGTGTACTATATTTAGCATTTTACCCCGGAGAAGTCAGGTTGTGTGTACCGAACCCTTATAATAACTTCGGGTTCAAAGGGTTAAATTGATGTCTTACTACACACATGTACACTGCCGCGCAAAAGTATTTCTCCCCCTGGAAGCTTGCAAGTTATCACTGTGTTGTCGACAAAGTATTAAACCATCAGACCCAATTACCATTTCATTGTGTTCATTGTACATTTTATACCAATAAATTCATGTTTCCTATTCAGATTCATGAATTAAAAGCATTACAATTCATGATTTTATAGAGCAAGTCAAAATTCCAATGTAAAATCGCTGTAGTACATCACCTCATGCATATCAATTAGCTCATTATCGGCAGTGTAACGCTATGGGAATTTTCAACTGAGACCAACTGGTGATGGAAAACTCCACGTGCAGAAATTTATAAATGATAATTAGCATGCGCAGTTTATTGGAATATCCGAGAAATCACCACTAAATTTCGATACTTGAATTCTATTTTGAAAAGTAAATAAGCTTACTTTTTGTCCAATTTTCTTACCCACATGACAGCATAATAATTTTGCAAGTTATTAGTAGCTGCTGTATTTCGACTTATTACGTCAACCATTTATTTTTTCCATTCGCACATGATTTCATGTTCCACACACGTTCGATCCAAAATGTGCACAAATTTGGGGACCAACCAATTTACTGCCATTGCGTTGCACGCCAAAAATAAATACTGGGAATTATGAACTTTTATGGTTCCGATTCTACTTGCTAGACTCTAGCGCACGTGGTAAAGATCAAACCACATTATCAGAGTTAAAAAGCAGACTGTCAAAAGATTAACAACATCGATTGTGTTTACATTTAATAGAGACAGTTTCGAAAGGTACGATTGAAAAATAAAGAATTTAACTTGACGTTTCATCCAATTTTCGGCTCATAAAATAGTCGATACACAGGTTGATTTGACCAGTATTTCGATGTGTTCAGATGACAAAATGAAATATTTCAACATTTCTTCAAAAAAACATGCGATTCCGAGCGAAAAACATGCGATTCCGAGAAATCACAGGTGATTTTTCTGAAAGCGAGAAATGCTACCAAAAGTGAGAATCATGCAGTGAAAACCGAGATTGCGTTTTCTTCCGGGCCTTACATTTACCCGGGGTTAATTGCAGCATGGGATAGAAGTTATACCTATAGTCTATTTGGCCATCACGAGACAGTGACGTAACTGCGTATTCTACTAATTGCAGCAACGCGCACGCCTACTCAAGGCGCTGGCATAATAGGCATATACACACGAGCGTTGAAAGATGGAAGATACATACGCATGCTTGTTACGTCACTGTCCAGAGGAAGCCAAATAGAGTTTATAGAAGTTCTGCTGGCTGTGTGGTTGTATGTCATGTAGTAGGTTTAGGGTTAAATATATAATGGACCAAATTGAAGGATTGTCAAAAAACATGGCGAAAAAGTTTGGAATTACCGAGCATACACATAATGTGCCCAACAACAACACGATTGGTCTATTACAAACTGAAGTGCGTCATATGATCATCACGCTGCGACGTGAGGGAAATATCACACACTCTGTTGCTCACACGTTATACCAGCGGCGTGTGATGGTGCGTGAATTAGGTTATCTTTATTCATAAGCCTGATCATGCACAGCAACGTTTTAAAACTTTATTTTTGTAGTCTTCACATTTAGTGTCATGTGAGTTAATAGCTAGTGAAGACTGGATGGGATCAGACTAGGACACATACCATAGTCAGGTTGTAGCTAGACCAGATTGAGTGCCGGGCAATTTTACTGTCAGCGAAAGGAGTAAGTGTAGCAAACGATGTGCAGTGGATCATGGAATGGGGTCTCGAGGCCTTCTTAATGTTTTTAAGGGGTTATAAATGCACTTCGAGAGTTCCTGCCACATAATTTCTTGTTTTTTGGGCCCGTTTAATGATTTTTTCCACAAATTGTATATAAAAAAAATTATAAACAATTTAGTGCCGGATTTTTGGTGTATCCTTGGTGTAATTCATTCATGAGTTAGACTGGTATTAAGACTCTACTTTAACACAGTTTTACACAGATTTCGTGCTAGGCTAATTCTGTGCAGAATTACATGAAGGATAAACCGGATTTTTTACCTTTATTTTTTAAGAGTGCCAGACACTGGGCACCACTTCCGGACAGCCCGTCCTGCGTAGCTACAACCCTGACCATAGTACAGATTCAAGCTCACCTGGACTTCTGAATCTGGATCCACAGGTTGTAAAGGAAACCACTGATCCTTATTCTGCAGCCTATGCAATTCAATTTATTTATTTTTTTGTGATTTTTTGTTGTTGTTGGCTTATCCAAGCTTACGGAGAACTTTTTAAAACTTTTTTTTAAAAATCTAAAAATCTTTTTAAAAAATCAAAAAAAAAGAAGACATTTTTTAGCCCCCAGCGCATAGACCTACGCGCCGTAGCTCATTTCACATACCAATGCGGGCGGGCTTCTGAGACAGACCTTCTTGTTTGGCCTTAGCACCCATGTGTGTCAATAGATAGTGAAGACTGGACGGGTTCAGACTAGGATGCTTATACCATAGTACAGATTCAAGCTCACCTGGACTTCTGAATCAGGATCCACAGGTTGTAAAGGAAACCACTGATCCTTATTCTGCAGCCTATGCAATTCATCTCTCCGTAACGCCACCTTTCCCACAACGCTGCTCGATCTCTTCAGCCAATCTTTCTCGTGTAGATAGAACGATATAGTGCGGAACAGTCTGGGCACATCGAAGGTGTATTCCTCTGACCAGAACGGACTGAAATGAAAGATAAAATACTTGATTCAATGAACTTTGAATGAAGGTTTCACTTTGGAAAACAATGTTCTGTCAAAACATCATATGTTTTTCCGGACCTGTAAAATATATAAACTAAAACTACCTAACGGTTTTGCATATAGGCAGTGTTGCTTTATACATGTTCAAGGGCAAGAGCACTTACAAGGTGCTGATATATGTGTATTTGGCCCTTAAACATGTTTAGAGCAGACTACCTAAAGGTTATACATACATAGGAAGTTTTACTTTATACATGCTGATGGGCCAGATAGATGTACAATTTTACATGTACAAAGTTTTGACAGAACAGCGACGAAATATAATATAGTTGGTGTAGGCACAGATTTTTGTTTGGCATGTCATTATTGGGACAATCATCTTCAAGTATATCAGGCCAAAAAAATTAAATACTTTGTCTCAGCGGCCCCTGCGCATTACTTGCGATTTATTCCTTTTCAATTCCCCCCCCTTTATTTTCTTTTCATTTTTCCGATTAAAAAGCAAACTAGTCAGTTTCAGTGATACTCGGCAACCTTGTGACTGAGAACACACATTCAACTAACTTTGTGAAGTTAAGAGATAAAGAGAACACATGCATACAATGAGCATTAAATATTAAAATATAGAGCGCATAGACCATAGCTTATTTTGGTAAAAAAAATAAATAAAAAAATAGCATTTTGTTGGCCTAATATAATGGCCTCCTTCAGCTTTCACAGACAGACAGACTGAAGAAATATATGTGATAGCAAGGTTTGTAATACCTTTTTTGTGTTTGTTGTGTGGCAATCTGGTTTCGAATCGACAAGGTGGGGCTTTTCAAGGAGCTCCAGAGCAGAGCTGGAAAAAATATTCATTTTCCCAAGAAGCACTAAAATGTTCCCTAATCTTTTATATTTAAAAAAATAATAACTGCTCTCCAATGCAAAAATGTACCTTTAAACACCAACATCTCTCTTCAATACCAAAATGTTCCTCCAAATGCCAAGCTTTCCCGATTCTTCATTCCCCCCCCCCCCCCCCCCCTCCATGCTCCAAGATACAGATCCCCTTTACAGTGAAGGTCTGCATACAGTTTCTATAGTTTGATCAGTTCCAAATTGGCGAGAAATATTCAGTAATTATCTCTCAGCGCACAAAAAAAATCCAAGCGTTCGCGAGCAATTATGGTCACACTCACGCAATTTTGGCTGCACACACGCGCGCCCACGTCATTCTGTATTCATTCGCTGCTGTAAGTGGGCTTCGCCAATTTGTAAATAATCAAACTATAATCAGTTTACACAAAACAAAAAAAGTAACCTAGTTCAGTCCATGGCAGTTGACATTGGTATGACTGAACAAGGCTTCCTGCTAGAAGGCAAATAGCTCAAAATGAGTAGAGGTTTTCATCGGTTTTTGATGGAGGAAAAACAATTTTCAAAAGTGAGGACTACTTACCATTGTGTTTTATCTTTAACTTCTGTTTTGTACACCTCCTCTTGGTCCAGCTTAATAGTGCAATATATCTCTTTAGCAGAGGTCAAATTCTTAGCTTCACCTTGACATATGAAAAAGACACCCAAGAAATATTATACATTAAATATATCAGGCCTTCTTAAATGGCGGCCCGCGGGCCAAATCAGACCCCGGGGCCCTCAAGAGTGGCCCGTATACATTATTTAAAAAAAATAAAACGAGGAGAAATAAACAAACATTGGCTTCAATGTCACACCATTTCAGCCACTAAACCTGCACTTGACATGTTAAGTTGTATATATTATATTAAATTTTGAATGCATCTTCATTGTTTTGATTTACCCTAACTATGTGCAAAATTGGTTTCGGAAAAGAGTAAAACCTGAGAGCTTCAAACGAGGCTCAGCCCCCTGGACCCCGCCGGATGGTCTTGTGATCTTCCAGTTCTATCAGTTTAGGCAAAATAAAAAAATAGCATGTTTAGCGAAGAACGCACTACACATCTAGTCCACATGACCATTTTTTCCGATGTTTTCCGAACTCAATTTGAAATGGTTTATATAAAAGAAATATAACAGTAAACAGATACTGACTGGAATGTTTTGATTTTAACCTAAAATCAAAACAGAAATTTGTCGATCACAGCGTCATGACAAGGAGTATATAATAGGAGGGGACACTTAGCTCATTTGCATATTTGCTCATTAATATTATTAACCCCGCGAACCCAGTCAAAGGTTGCAGATAATGCCCTCTGGAGAGTCGAAGGGACTTTTCTATTGTTCTCCAACGACAGCACATGAAGCCTGTTGTACAGAGTTGGCGATGAGCGATTGAGAAGTATAACAAAAGCATACATATCGTAACATGAATAATACAATGCAACACGTCACACAACGTTCAGTCGAGCAATAATTGTGGACCGTATAAACAGTATCAACACGCCATTTGTTGTGTTCGAAAATGTCAACGTTTTTACCATTCTTTCCAAAATAAGGAGTATAATCACATTACAAACACATTATGTGCGAGAGTAACATATAAATATGGTATAAAATGTCAAAAATGGCACGATAAAAATCTGTTCGTTATAAATAAAAGAATAAATGGTTAAATAATAAACTATCACAATTACACTCGTCGATCTCTGTGGCGTGCATACATTGGCCATATCGTTTGCAATCGGTAATCGCGTGTTCGAATCTCTGTGTATTCCTTGTTGTTCTTTCTTTATTTTTTTTCTTCATTTTCTATTTTTTTAAACTTGATTGTGGATTAATGTAACATCATTTATATGTCAATTTTTATAATTTATAAAGGCCGCCAATGCGTTTATAGTTTTTTTCTATTCTTTTTTTAAATCTATTTTTCTATCTATAATTTATCTCTGGATTTATTTAACTTCATAATCTAAACAATTAAAATGCGTAAACAATATATTATTGCTCGATAAAGGTGATTGAAGTTGAGTTCAGTTTGATAATGATAGCGAAACTTGTTGTAAAACCATTTTACCAGTGTGCCCATCAATTTTTTCTTTGCACACTTTGTTTAAATACATTCAGAGATGCCATTTTTATAGCTTGTTATAGCTAGGCTAATATACAATTTCAAGCTGTTTGGATACACGAAGTAAACACATTTCCAAAACAGGCCATAGCCAACATGAGAAATGAGACCGTTACCAATGTTAAATTTACCATGATTACCATTTTTCTTTTTTTTAAATCTGTACAACCGATGAATTTCTAGAAAATCTTTGGTACAACTTCATTTCAGGAAAGTTAATAGTTCTTGTAGCAAATTTAGCTAGCTTTAATAAACAGACAATAGACAACTATCGATAGACGCGATCAAGTCTTGTACCTTTGAAGGGTGATTAGAGGTAATACTGGTAATCCACGTATCGGCCATTCGGCCGTAATTTGGCAAAACAGCGTAAGTCGAAATATTGACATTTTGAGTTAAATGCATTTTTGGGGAAATCGAGGGCGCTCTTTTCATTTGTGATAGTCTCAAAAGCCCTCGACGTACCGTTTTAAAGATAGCATAGCGTATCTCAGCCTTGTTTTGCAACCGTTAGCATTTCAATATGGTAAAACAGCGTAACTCGTATTACGTGTTTCAAAATCTAGTCATTTCTTGGCAAAATAGCGTATCTCTAAGTTACGCGCCTTTGCCAAACAGCGATTTTGCTACGAGATACGCGGGTTTGGCGAAAAATAGTAACCAAAGAATTACACGTAAATTGAGTTACGCTGTTTTTGCAAGATTAACTCTGCGTATAATTAGATGTCGATTTGGCAAACCCGCGTATCTGGTTAAAATCAGCTGTATCTTTAGTAAAAACAGTTTATTTTACTTAAGATTTTAAAAATAAAGAAAATGTAACATCATGCACGTTTTCCTTTTAAATGAACTTACTCTGTAAATAATTTTTAAAAAAGCAAACACTAACACTTTAAAGTGCTCATATCTCAAAAACGTAATTTTCAAGTTACGCTGATTTGCCAAATTACGGCCGCATTGGAGAGCTAAAGTTGGTTCAGAATTTAAAAAGACCAACACCACTAGATATCTTACTCTGTGCAACACACATGTTGATGGATATTCGTTTGAAAATGACCCGCCAATGTATAGCCCGTCATTATGTTAACAGAGTAATGCTTGTATTCAAAGGGTTGGCTTGTTGAAGGTCGTACATTTACTTGATCTGAACAACGAATAATATGGGAGCGAAAACCTTTTGTTCAGGCACGCATGAGTAAAGTGGATTCCCTCTATAATGAGCCAACATTTTAATTTCAGTGCCATGAAAAAGGTTACAGGGGACATTCTCGCTTCGACGATGCTCCTATGGGGAAAGGTCAACTGAAAGCCCGGTTCGATGGTAGACTCCGGCGCCACTTGGCCATTGAGTGGAACAAAAAAATCAGCGATAAGTGATGTTTTATCTTAGGAGATATGTACACATTTTCTCATAATACTTTATGCTGCTACGCTTCCAATCATTAGATGGTTGGTTATAGCATAAGCACGCGCAAAGTACACTCCGTCTCATTTAGGCCCACAGGCCGGGCAGGCTAGAGAAGTGCTTAAACCGGGACTATATTAACAATACACTCAACTTGAAAAAAAATGAAACACCGGATTCTACTGTCGCTCTGTTACGGTCGTATATTCGGCCCCTGGATTCCACCGTCACTCTGTTGCAAAATTCGCCACAACAGTGTGGGCAACTTATATAGTTTTATTGACTATACATGTACATATCCCGGGGGGTCAGTGAACTTACCAAGCGGGTACACATGCGCGTCCAAGCACCTCTGAAATGGACCCAAAATGGAGTAACCCAGAACACTATTTTGATACCCCTAAATGGAGTAACATACATGTATACAAACCCTACCCTAAACGGCGTTACCGACACAGGCGACACTCAATAATGCTCAGTTATGTGGTGCTTTGTTTACATCGAAATTGGGGAAGGCTTGAAAAATCAGCAACTTTTTTTAAATACCAGGGATATACAATTAAAGAAGGGAAATATTGAAGATTTTTTTCAACATTTTGCATGTTTATTGAAAAATCACACATATATACAACAATAAGTACCCCTAAATGTCGATACCTCGATGCTAAAAGTGCGATGCCCACCAAAAAAGTACCTCTTTTTCAGAAAGACGTCGATGACGTCGTGTGGTAAAATCTGGACCCTTTTCGACATTTTTTTGGGACGCGGATGCGTACCCGCTTGGTATGTTCACCGACCCCGGGGTACATATGCCTTTCGTCGGTACAACTCAGACTTATTACTGTATGATTAGTCCACCCCCTCCCTATGGCCCTGTTTAAAGCTGGCTACACCACTGATTCGCGCATGTTGGATGTGCCGGCCCGCCGCGCCCGTGTCCGCATTGCGGCGTTTTTGGTCACTCTCGATCATAGTTTGGCGTGGCCCCTGGCTACACTGCGCCATTATCATCACATCAAACCACTTCTGGATGTGTATCATAGCAATGCATTGTCGGCTGCTTTAGTCAAAATCAAATATTATATACCAAGGGATATACAACTGTCACTGGATATATACCAACTTGACTATCTGTGATACCATTGAACCGTCAAAGAATGACACACGGCTGAACCTTTTCCGTGAACTTTTCTTGATTGAGCTTTTCGACTCCAAACTGGCTGGAGCCTGGGGGTTAGATCTACGGTTGATTAGCACATTACAAGAAGTTGTGTCACTTGTATAGCAGCACATACAGTTAAGCCCACAATTATTCATACCCCTTGAAAAATATGAGTTTTTTGCGTTTTTCTCATATCTATACCAGCTGGAGTGGTGGAACTTTTGCTTTACACTAAAGACAATTAGTTTGCAAGTACAAATCAATATATCTGGGCTCAACATTTTTTTTTGCAAACTAATTGGCTTTAGTGTAAAGCGAAAGTTCCACCACTCCAGCTGGTATAGATATGAGAAAAACGCAAAAAATGCATAGTTTTCAAGGGGTATGAATAATTGTGGGCTTAACTGTACATACTCATTAGGAATTTGTCCACGATTTTAGTGGACAAATCCAAAGCGATCGGACGCATGCATAGACAAAAATTGGTGTCCCCTTGACTCTCCAGAGGGCCTTTTAGATATTCAGACGATGGCGGACATAGGTTCGTGTGACAAATATTCTAGGTGAAATTCGATGTGGGAACGCTCGGACTATTATAGGGAACGATCATATTACTGACTTCAACAGCGCTCGCACATCGTTCGGGGACCGTTTGATAATCACTCAGGTCGTGTCAGTATGAAATTAGGTAAGACATTCCGACATAACATTGAAACCAACGGAGATTCAAAACTTACGGCCGTTCGTGTCCACTATATATGCCTATATGGTCTGGTTCTTTTCGGACATTAGCGATTGACTCGGTTACGCACGATACGCACCAATCGCATGGAAATCTGGGAATTGTATAGTACGCTGTGATTGACAAATTTTTGTTTTGATTATAGCTAGGATTTAATTGTAATTATGAATAGGCCTAGGCATGATAGGCCTGGGACTCGGACGCCAACCTAATAGTAATACTTGTCTAATTTAGTAATTAAATTGGTACCAAAATAAAAAGAAGATATCTTCGCAAAATTACTTCAGTAACTGTAGCAAGACGGTCAGGAAATGTTATATGAAACCTTCTCACTTGCCAAATCTATTTGAATAATATCCCTACGACAAATCAAATCACGTAATTCACGCATAAAAAATAAAATAAGCTTACTTCACAAAATAAATAAAACGGGAGTTTTAGGCAGGAATGTTATGCGAACATAATTCGGTATGTCAGTCGACCATAGCGCGAATTCTGATCATGAAATATATTTCTCCAATTTGGACGAATTCCTGCTGTCCATCTCTTTTGAGAACAGACTCAAAACTTACCGATAAATATTCCTAAACTTTCTAATACCCTCACATCCGGTATTTCTGTATCCTCCGCCATTACCACTAATTTAGTGAATTGTAAACGCGATTTATTACTTCGCCAAGTCGCTGTGAGCGACTGCAGATTGTATTATTTGATTGGTTAAATTTTTCTACGAACCAATCATATTCAATTTTAATGGTAAGTTTGTACACTGGCTTCGCGGAGCGCTATGAAATATTATGAAGTCTAAAACGTTTGACCAGTTTTCCAGACAGTAGAGGATACAAACGTGGGCATGAGGCAATCTAGTGCCAGAGATTTGTTATTTACAAAACAAAACAGGTGTCTTTAGGGAAGTTAGGGTAACAAGCTAATAACAAGAATTTTGGTCAAACTTACTTTTTTTCTTGAGTGAGATTGACTGGGGCAAAATTTGATGACAAATTGAAAAGAAAATAGCAGTTGGGTCACTTGGTGCATAGTGTCGGCGTAACATAACTACTACTGTGTGCCAGCTTCCCCTCCCACACCCTGCTCCCTTTCTGAGAGTGTGCATTCCAGTGTCCGACGACCGTTTCAACAAACTAAAACAAACAAATAGACGGCAAACAAACAATTGGGTCATACTTTCTATAGTATCAATTTATTCTATTCATTATTAAACATTTTATCCTCTTTATCTAGTGCCAGAGATAAAGCCAGTGTCATCAGCTGTGCTGTTTTGCTGGCATTTGTATACCATGAATAAATAAAAATAAATAAATAAATGATCGATATTTTTGAGATCAACTTTTGAGACAAGTTGTCAAATTGACAGTCCCATCCGGAGGAAAAAAATGTTGGTGCCCAAGATTCGCAATAGCAAATACGGTTGTCTTTAGGAATCTTAGCTTGAGATCTGTGGACAAGTCCCTGCTGAGTATATTCTGGGTGGTTGTTATACGAGGGTCATTCAATAAGTTCTACCTCCTCACTCATAACATCGCTAATATGAATGTCAGCTTATAGCTCTGAATCATAGCTACACATTTATAGTAAATGCTAATTGATACCTATTTCATTTTTGTCATGATGCAATCAAAGCCAGAGAGAGATTTTGGACAACGGACACAGAAAATTACCCCAACGATAAATACATGTTTTTTTCGTTTTCTCTCCGTATTGTATGATTAGGTATAACCGCCCGATTTAAGTACTGAAAATAGAAAACAATTGATGATTTCTTAATATAATGCTATATCATGTATAAATCAGATTGTAGGCAATACTAAGCTTTGTAGCTTGCAAATAGTATAATATCAACTCGAATGTATTGACACGCCTTTAGCATACTGGAATACTGATATTCAGTCAAATGTTTGTTGTTATATACAAGTCAAGCCACAATGCCTCGAATGTTAAATCTTAACATGATAGTAAGTTTATCAGTTTTCTTAATACGCAATATTTAGAATAGTTAATCAGGTAGTCAGTGATAGAAAAACATATCTTCGAGAGACTTGAAATATATCCATTTAGTCCTGTGTAATGAAGATCTCTTAGTTCCTATGAAAAGCAAATATGACTTTTGCAGCCGTTCTCTAGGGTAGGGTTAAAATTGATGGCTGTCCTAGTCTGGTTCTGGCTAATTCACTAGAGGGCATTTTCTGTCACTTGTATTGTTTAAAGTCTGTTCAAGATCTATTTGTAACTTAGAACGATTGTATTTGACCGATATGTACATTTTGTCTCTTAGAATTGGCCAAATGAATAGCACTTGGGAGACATTTGGCTGGTTTTTTACCAGTTTCCGTCGCACTAAATGGAAGTGTGGTTTTGACTGCATATCCAGAATGGTACAATGAGTATTCAGACCAATCTGCTATGATTTTGTAGCTGAGATTCAAAGCTTCAATTGTGGAATATATCATAATGACTGGCTTGTATAATAGCAAAGTTATGAGGTAGGAGGTAGAACTTATTGAATGACCCTCGTAGAATTATAGATGTCATAACATTTGAAAATAAATATGTTGGAACGGGAAAAAATAAATCATGTTTTTTTAAAGTTATTTTGGAGTTGATAAACCAGGGAGGTGTCAATTTCAAATAGACACCTCCCTGGATAAACACTGTTGACTGTCCTTGGAGGGCATTATATATAGGCCTACTCCCGATTTATTTATGTTTGATTACATCATTATTTTTGACACCCTTTTTTAAGCTCCCCCTCCCCCCTTTTTTTGAGCTTTAAAACTTGTACTCCCTCACATTTTTCAGCAACCACCAAAATATTTATGAACGGTCCCCTTTCAAAAATCTGGGTTTGATTTTAAGTACTCTCAAGAAACCTCAGTAATAAAAAAAGACTTACAAAGACTCAGTGGCGTAAGTAGGGTCTTCACTAGTTGGAGGTGCATGGGGGGGGGGGGGGGGGGGGGGCATGTGGTTAGGGGAGGGGCAGGCCTGTGATCAGGGGCATAACTGACAATCTTTGTTAATATACAGAGTTCATCATTTCATTGGGTGGGGGGCATGCTTTCTGGCAGAATGGGACAAACCGCAAATGCTCCCCTGCCCCCCTCTACATGTAGTGTCTGACACCCTGGCAAAGTCTTCAAGTCTGCTCTTCTTTTTTTTCTCCATTTTTAAGTTAGGATAGGTAACTAGCAATTTATTTTCTTTGGCCTAACAATACTATTTACACAGGAAGCAAATATATATTATATTGATTTAATACTAAATCAAATAAATTTATATAAGACCAAATACATATAATAACTAGTTTCTCATCCTAACTGGGGAGGTCACCACGCGCCTGATTTGTGAGTGCAGAAAAGACAGTAGCCTGCAGTTAGATGGAGATAACAGTCCATGACATTTGGTTCATGCAAGTTTGTGAAAAGGCCCCACACTGCTAAAAGGGGTACTAACAGGTGTGTTGAAGGTTGCACCCTCAATTATGAAGGTTGCACCCTCAATTAGGATAAAAACTGGGATTTCTACATTTAACAATTGTATTACAAACCCAAACTTACAGCTGTAAGGATTAAGATAAATCAGCCATGTTTGTGCAATAAATTTTGGTTAATAATTTCAAAACTAAAAATGTTTATGTATAATAAAAAAATAGATGATTTTTGTGCAATTTCGACATTTTTTAACAAAAACTGATTTTGTTACGTTCACCGAAAGTTTTGAGCAAAAAAGGGATTTCTTGGGTCAAATAAAAAAAAACCACTGCATTTTAAGTGAGATTTGATACCAAAAATGGATTCTCTGACACTACCCTTAACCCCCTCAGCACTACCTGCCTATCTAACAACGTTTATGATTGGTTAATTTTAAGATATACCCATTCATACTGCTTCCTAAATATTTCACTTTAATCTCTAACAATTAGGGGGGTCTTTCAAGATCCTTTAACGACCATGTGTTACCCTCTGAATACGGAGAGAGAACACTGGGGGGATGTGAGACGGATCTCTTTTCTTTCTTGGCCTTTTACAGTGCGATCTATACCCTCATCCAATATTTTGCTGACACACAACCCTGATCAACTTATACACAAAATGTGTATTTAAAATCAAAATGTTTCATCACTTACCAGGCAGGCGCGGATCCAGGGCGCCCAAAAAAATGAAATTGTGCTGGTACCATCCAAGCGGTTCGCAGCTAGCACCGCCCTCCGAGCTATGCTCGGACAGGGGGGAGTTTGAGGGGGATGGCCCCCCTGAGAATTAGATTTGTTTTCAATTTTCAAACTCATTTGGTGCGATCTGGTGTATACTTTTGACCAACATTTTATCAAAAATCCACCTCTTCATTTCCAATAAAATTTTGTTTTATATCAATGCACGAAAGAATTTGAGCATTATATATATACTGATATATTCTTGATTTAAGTATAGATGGTTTAAAAGCTCGAACAAGGGAGTCTGACGGGGGATGTGCCCCCTCAGAATTGGATTTGTTTTTAAATATTCGAACTCATTTGGTGCGATCTGGTGTATACTTTTGACCAACATTTTATGATTTAAGTATAGATAGTTTAAAAGCTCGAACAGGGGGGAGTCTGAGGGGGGATGTGCCCTCCTCAGAATTGGATTTTTTTTTCAATTTTCGAACTCATTTGGTGCGATCTGGTGTATACTTTTGACCAACATTTTATCGAAAAGCCACCTCTTTATTTCCAATAAATATGTTGTTTTTATCAATGCAAGGAAAAAGGTGAGCATATAATATACTGATATTTTCTTCATTTAAGCTCGCAGCAGGGGGAATTGGATTTTTTTCTTCAATTTTCGAACCCATTTGGTGCGATTTGGTATATTCTTTTGAGCAATATTTTATTGTAAAGCAATCACTTTATTTCTAAGCAATATTGGCTTTTTATATAGACCTATGCTAGAAAGAAGTTAAACTATATAGTTACGTCCAAAATATCAGATTTCTCGTCAACGTACGTTCGCGTATGTATCCCGACCAACTTCCAATAAACTTCAATCGTTCTTATGTCCCTTGCATGCCTCCCCTCCCGCCTTGTTGTACCCCTCCTCCCCCACTCTTTTCTTTTTGCTTTTTTTTGTTCGTCCCCTCTTCTTCCTCTCTCTTTCCCCTTTCCTTTTTTTGGTGGGGGGGGGGGGGGGGGGGGTGGGCTTGTCGAGCCCCCAACCCCTGTATCCGCACCTGTTTCCAGGTATTTATGGCAGATTTATTTAACACTTTCCACGCGGCTATTAGTTTTACCATAAATACACAACAGATTTCTCAGAAAGCTTTCCTAACTTTCAAAGCCTATCTCAAGAATTGCTGAACCAATACTAGGCATGCTTGTACTTATTTTGATGCATTTCTCATGGGGATTCAAAATATGGGAAAAGTGTACTTTAGGTCCCAGATACTAGTATACCAGTATCATTCAAACATTTTTATGTTCCTGTATCGGGTGATAAATGATTTAATGTTTTAGTATTGGGCGATACTGGTGCACATGGTACCAGTGTGATTTGTCCCAGTATTGAACGATACTGGTACGTAATTGTGTTCCAGTATCGCCCGATACTGGAACATTTTATATGGCCCAGTATCGTCCGATACTGGACCACTGATTTTCTACCAGTATCGTTCCAATACTAGTACAGTCTAGAATCTGGGACCTAAAGTACACTTTTCCCTAAATATATGGTAATGAAATTTAATTATTTTGACATTTTTGAAACATTTTGAGAAATGTTGGCATGTCGTCTGGAGACGCCTGCCGTGTGGAAAGTGTTAAAGAATCAAGCGATATCACATAATCACTAAAAAAAAGAAATTCCGCTTTCCGTATATAATACTTCACAAGCAGTTTTTTGTAAGCAAATTTATGCAAACAGCATAACAGCCTGTTGTATTTTACTTGCAAATGCATGAAACATGAGGAAACATGAGGAACAAAACATATGCATCTATTGACCTTAATTCATACACGACAATACAAATCAAAATTTACATTTCTGTGCATACTTTTACCGTACCGACCGGTGTCTCCTGTGTAGTTGGAGACTTTTATTCAGGCACACTGTTTTACACAGTAAAGCATGTATACATACAAACACTATACAACAATTATAGCTGCAAACTGTATTTATATTTTGTGATAGGTAAGGCTATATTAAACAAATCTTTTGTCTCAAAGTTCCCTCTTTTTTTCTTCTTTTTAAAAAAATAAAAATAAAAAATCCTAAAATGTCACCGATTTTTCAGATTTTCATTGATTACATCATTTTAAATATAAAAGGTCACTTTTACAAGGATTTCAATATTTTATATTTAAAAAAAAAAGTCTTAAAAAAACCGCATTCAGCATTAGGGTTTTAAAAACTGAAGAGCTTTGAGACAAAAGATTTTTTAAATATAGCCTAATACTCTATTGGTGCTCCTAAAATCTACCACTTTTTAATAAATCTACACCCAACAGAGGTTACTTTTACTGAAGTATGAATAGCCGCATATGTTCTATAGAACATATCAAGCACACAATCCAATACTGTATATGTATAAGTGGGAATTTTCACATACATATATTTTCGCGATTTTATTTTGGAAAATGTGCAAGTCTTTTATTTCACGGTTTCCACATTATTTATAATGTAACTCAACTACAATAGAATATTTTTGTGTATTTATATTTTCACGTTTTCATGTCCACTTGTATAATTCGCGAAAATAAAACCCTCACAAAAATTACCACGTAAACAGTACACTATCATATTGCAGGCTTAGTACCAGAAGGCCGTATCTCTAAATAGCTGCCAGTTGTTAAACATTGGAATGGATAGTAAGCTGAGCAATTGGTATACATTAAATGTAGCTCAGAGGAGCTATAGTAGATATGGTATTTTTTGTTCAGATACTTAGTAATGTGAAAGTCACTATCTATAACAGCTGCCATATGTTATACACTTGTGGTGGTATATGGTGCACCCTTGTGAAAATGTAACCTTGCACATGGCAGCTATTGTAGATAGGGCATTTAGGCTCTTAAACCTCGATACAAACAATGATTTACATAACCCCCCCCCCCCCAAAAAAAACCCCAAAAAAACCACCAAAACAGCTGCCATATATTATACATTTGTGGTGGTATATGGTGCACCCTTGTCAAAATGCAACTTTACACATGGCAGCCATGTAGATAGGGCATTTAGGCTCTAAACCCTCGCTACGAACAATAATTTACATTACAACCCCCTCCCCCAAAACAAACCCAAACCCAAAACAGCTGCACGCATTCTACATCATTAAACTTTTCAATCGTTTAGACGTATAATATTTTCATAAAGGCGATTGGTGCACCCTTGTGAAAATGCATCCTTAACAAATGGCAGCCCTTGTAGATAGGGCATTTAGGCTCTTAACCCTCGATATGAACAATGATTTACATTACAACCTCCCCCCCCCCCCCCCCCAAAAAAAAACCCCACAACAACCCCCAAACCCAAAACAGCTGCACGCATTCTACATCATTAAACTTTTCAACCGTTTAGACGTATAATATTTTCATATCAAGGCACCATCCTTTCCAAACCACACACCATACACAATTATCAAAATAGATTTACTATACCATTATACATTGATATTCAGAGGTGCTATATATATCATATATTATTTACATACACAATTGCTGATGGAGTAATATGTTCACCAATATATACTATGGTTAAATTATATACAGGCAATAATTGTACTGATATACTGCTAATCGGGCGAGATTTCAAACTCGACAGATCCTGTGTTTGGGATTAACGGCCATTTTGAAGGGAACATTAAAGGGGCATTAAGAGATGTGGTGGAGGCAGCACCCTCAATTACAAAAATGTATGATAAAAACTTGGATTTGTATATCTTTACAATTGTATTACATGTATGAACTTACACCTATAAGGATTAAGAAAAATCAGACCTCTTTGTAGCCGCAACCAGCATTTTACATGGTTAGGGGTGGTATTCCAACATATTTAAAACATTGTTTAAATCAAGTTTTGCTGGGTGTTTTTTTAGTAGAAACAACAATAATGGCAATTTTTAATGTTCATCTTGAATTCTGAAGTAAATTCATTAAAATTAAAAAAAATCAACATACAATTGTGTCCCTTTAATCTCTATACAAGTGTCTCTTGTCTCTAGAAAAAAAGCAATCTTAACATTTCACTTTCTATTGACGGTGACGACTTTGACAAAAATTAAAAATTTAATATGATCCAAAATGACCTCCCGCTGACAGCTTTGAAACGTGAAGTTTCTCATCTCATATTGCAGCTATGACCAGGATTGTAGCTAGAGTAATTGAGGACCCTAGATCTAAAAGGGGGTTAAGTCACAATCTTGTGAAATTGTAGTTAGTATCAGTTTTCTGCTACAAGGAGGATCTCTGCACCCTCTGTTCAAATGTTAAAGTTAAGTCATGCGGTAAAGCTGTGTAAGAGTCCATGGGAGGTAAAACCCGAGTAGGTCAAGTCCACACATGGACACAATGAAACCCAGTTTTTTCCATTTTTCTCAATGTGACTTAACCCCCTTTTAGATCTAGGGTCCTCAATTTTAGTGCCAGGCTCTTAATTTCCCTGCCACGAGTATTACGATGTAAGCTTACTGAATTTATTGACCAAATATTGATGTATTATGTGAACAAAATGGAAAAATGACATATACAATACTCATTTTTACTTCCAAGTTCCTTCCACACTTTAAAGCTCATTCACTACATTTGTTGGTGAATTAGTGCCGGGCGGGAGGGCTTTCATTGACTGTGAGGGCGGGCACAAATTACTAGTCCCAGGCGGGCCCGCCCGATGCCGCCCACCTTATCTACAACCCTGGCTATGACCCCAGTTTGGTTTTACTGTTTTCTGCATTTATTTCCTTTCACCCTATCACACTATAACATTGCATGACAGATAACCTTTGACCTTAATATATGACCTTTGACTCCATTAACATATAATGAATTCAAGTTGCATCTCCGACCTTAATTTGGAAGCAAGATGGTTTTTGGTTTGAAAAAGATAAATAGACATTAATCGCATTATCACCACTTGGAGAAAATCAACTGATTTTGTCACCTGAGTCTGCCCTATAACAAACAGGCCCGGGGGGGGGGGGGGGGGGGGGGGGGGGGGGGGGTACTCACCCAAGACGGTATACGGGGGTGTGCCGCTCTAATGGGTAGCTTTTTGGGCACAAAATCCCTAAACATGGGGTATGATTTTGTGCTGAAAATCCCTAATAATGGGGTCACTTTTTACAAATGGGTCTATTTTCGCGAAGTTTTTGTCTATTTTCGCGAAAATTTGCAAAAATTAGGTCTATTTTCCTGATAATTTGCAAAAATTTGGTCTAAAATGAAGCAAAAACCCTAAAAATGGGTACCGATTTTTCCAAAATCACCCCTAAAAGTGGGTATGGGTTTTGAATCTCCAGCGGCACACCCCCGACCAAACCAAATCCGAGTACCCCCCGGGCAAACAGGACACTAATGAGAATCTTTTAGCCAGCTTTGGCAAGAAATTTGGATATAAATAATACTTTTATATAAAAAATGCCATGCATTTAGGGTACATTGGCGTATACTGTTTCATATAAATTCTGCTATGCCAGGGATAATATGCACAGCTGTGCAGGTAACACAAACATAATTTATCAAGATACTACATGATGCATGTACATGGGTGTCAGAAAAACGGGCACTTTATCGCAAAATCGCCACGGATATTTCAGCCCCGCATATTCAAAAGCAATGATAGTTGCTACAAAAGGTTGCATATTTGGCTTTCATTTAAACTAACAAAAAAAAATCAATTTGCCCACTGCGTCATAATGTCACATCAATTTTAGTAGAGCCCGGTATTTTAACACTTAAAATTCATAACAAATTTGGAATCACCATGTGAAATGCATTGAAATAAGTACAAACATGCCAAGTATTGATTCAATAATTCTTTGGATAGACCTTGAAAGTTGGGAAATGTTCCTGAAAAATCAGTTTTGAATAATATGGTAAAACTAATACTAATAGCTGCGTGGAAAGTGTTAAAGCCGATCCCCTGGATGGCAATAAAACATATTGTCATGGCTGGCTGATTCAGAGATGCCATTACGTATGAAACTGGTGAAAACCTGATAAGGCGCATTAATTTTGGATACAAAATCATCGACAATAAATAAAACTGAGAATTTCAGTATGAAAAGTCTGCATTCAAGAAACAAATTAAGTTATCAAACTAAATTTAGTTCACATGGCTCATACAAAGCACTCTACATAACCATTTTGTAATTAAGAATCTTGACAGGTTGAAAGAGAACTACAGTCACGACTATATAGAAAATGAGTCGCAATTAATGCTATATATCTGCCTTACTGTATAGATGAGGTGACATTTGTTGACATTTAGGATGCCCTCTGTTGGTTTGAGACAAAACACACCGGGCAAGAGTTCCTATAGTTTACATAGGCCAGATCAGGTTTTCTAACTAGATTGTGGTGTCACAGCAAATTGTTATCAAAACTGTCTTTAAACTTGCTTAGGAATGCTATAAGCTATCGCATTTCACAAAAAAACCTAAAACTAAATGAGTTTTACAATTCATTAAAAAGAAATTTCATGTTGTCTTCATTAAGTTTACTGTATATTCTGCCTGGGGGGAAACAACAGAGGGGGTCCCATTTGTAAATAAATGACATCATAGGTCACCTCTATAAGTATAACAAAGAAGATGTCTACCTCTATAAGTAGACATTTTCAGGCCATACATATAAATATTCACGTAACAAACAGATTGTTCCAAGAACAAGATCATTTACATGTTTTGGAAGTTAAACAATTTTTTTACCAAATAAGCCTACAACAAGATTAAGTTCAAAACTTAAACCCAAACAAGCAGCCAACAATGACAGCTGTAACTGCAGATCTAACCGACAGTGCCCACTAGATGGGAAATGCCTCACTACTAGTGTTATATACCAGGCCACGGTTACCCGCCAGGATAACATGAACATGGAAACTTATGTAGGACTTACATGCAACAGTTTCAAATCGCGCTATTCTGGACACATCTCCAGTTTTAAGAACAAAGAAAGGAAGTGTGCCACAACATTAAGTGAACATATTTGGGATTTGAAGGATCAAGTATGGGCCTATCAATATTCAAGTGTACTTGACAATACGCCTCTTGATTGACATCTTGTGATCAATGAACATTATATAAACTTTCAGGTTATCTTTTTATGTGAAATCAATCATGTGTATACATGATTGCACTGGTAGTCTGGTGCCTATATGTTAATGTGTACCATAATTCTGTATCAAGTTTCTGATGAGTGAGGACCTAACGGTCCTTACGAAACAGATCTGTAAAACCATGTAGCAGGATCAAGTCCAAATTTAATCTATTATTTCAGTGGCATCTGCACAAGTCATTTTCTTTCACAAAATGTCTGGGCTCATACACAAACACAACGACACTAAATATGGTACAGCTTACATGTATACATTATGTGACCATCGTATATAGCAAAACAGCTAAGAACTATATTTTTTTCTCTAATTACTATCATCATTAGTATTTATATAGCAACATGAACCCAGACATTTCCTGAAAGAAAATGACTTGTGCACATGCCATTGAAATAGTAGATTTATCTTTTATCATAAAAATAATGCCGTTGTTAGATTTATTATAATCAAATAACAACAAATTTCCCCCTTTATAAAATCGGCAAAGAAACAGTTCAAATATTTAGTGTATATCTGGAGAGCAAAATTCTGGGGAAAAAAAGGTTTCTGGAATTTCCAAAATTAGGGTCATTATTCATTTGTACAGTGAACACTTTTTGACAGTTTTCAAAGTTAGGGTAGGTCGGATATGGGCAAAAAATAAAATAAATGTATACCTCGCTACTCGAGCGAGCAGATCTGCTATCATTTTGTAATTTTATTGAATTTACAGAGTGCGCACAATATATCCGTGTCAGAAAATAACAACTTGAGCACAGGAATTGTCCCCAACCATTTTGCTAGATCATTATTTACATTGATTTTGGATTGATTTGCCAAAATTGATAGGTTGTAGTATTTTTGGATGTTTTCAGCTTATTTATAACTTGATCTCAACTGACCTTTGACCTTAATATGTGACCTTTGACTTTGGCATATGACGGTTGCCATGTTGCATGTATGATCCAAGTCTGGGTCGGTTGGGCCCGTTTGTTGTTGTTACCCAACCATTATAAATACGTCTGTAAATTTTAAAACTGATAATAACATGTTAATTATGCCTGTTTATAGACCTAATGACTAATGACGGTGATTTTGACGTCACATTTGTTATAATTTATCAATTATTTCTTGGTTTCATGAGAAAAGTGCTCTTTTTTACAATTATTTGGATTGAAGCATATCATTACATATTGATTTAACTAAACATTGTGTTACGATGCCTGGATCGTTATCTATTGATAGCTGGAAAGTGCAAAGGGTCTTTGTCTTCAGGAACAATGCTGGGTCATTAATACTGTCAACAATTAGGCAAATTAGGGGTAAAAATATACATAAATTAATCATCCTCTTCCTCTGTAACATCTGTACATATGTGACCATACATGAGTTAACGAGGCACAATTGCAGCAGTAGCTTATTGGATTGCGGAGCACAAATGAAGGACAAGGCCAGGTCAGAATATGTAAAATTCATAAAAAGTCTTATTTCTGATATTGGATGTATCTTCTATCTACTAACCAAAGACTCGGCAAATTCATGAAAATAAAAAGTTAGACAACCTTTTGAGGTATTTCATTTTCATTTACTCCATTGATTTGTTAATAAAACCAAAACTTTAAATGCCCATAACATAAATTTGTTTTGCGACGAAAGGATTTTCAATCATCTGTAACTTTGGTTCGGAATGTAATATAACATTGACTGTGGGGCCAAAGTGTCCTTAACCTATACATAAAAATGGGATGGGCCAGTTTTGATTGCACCAAATGCTTGTTTGTAGCGATAGTAAGGCCCCAAAAAAGCGTTTGCTTGTCCTCGTCCGACCAACTCCTACGGGCCCGACCGTGACGTTTTGAACTCTTTTTATCCTATTTTTTTCTCAAAAAAAACAAACAAAAATAATCACATTTTTTTCGTTGGTGAAAAAAAAAATCATAAAAATGGAAGAAAAACAAGTTTTGAAACACCACTTTTTTAACATTGAGATATTTGTCTTTTGCATATGTACTTTTTTGGAGGGCATTTATGGATTTATGGACAAGCAAACCATTTATTTTTGGGGGCCTAATGAATGGTTAGGTAACCATCATTCAGGGAATAAGGAAGAAGAAAGTAAAAAAAAAAAAAAAAAGTTTTAAGTTTCTTTTTGAAAATGATTCATTATTATTCTATGCTTCATTTAATCATGAACCAAGCTCTAACAATTTACTATTGTTTACCTCTAAGAAACAGTCCACTCATATGTTCACTATATGGTCATTTCCCCGCCTAAGACGGTATACGGGGGTGTGCCGCTCTAATGGGTAGCTTTTTTGGCTAAAAATCCCTAAACATGGGGTATGATTTTGTGCTGGAAAACCCCTGCAAAATTGTTGTCTATTTTCGCGAAAATGTGCAAAAGTTTGCGAAAATTGGGTCTAAATTGAAGCAAAACCCCTAGAAATGGGTACCATTTTTTCCAAAATTACCCCTAAAAATGGGTAGGGGTTTTGAATCTCCAGCGGTACACCCCCGACCAAACCAAATCCGAGTACCCCCCCCCCCCCCCGGGTCATTTCCCTCCAGTTTGTCATGATTCTGTCATTTTTCCAGACGCAAAGCGGCCCTAGTTATTTTTACGACCATAGTTTAGACAATTGCTGTTATACCACCGATTTGAACAAAACAAAATGCAATTCGTAGCTGAGAAAATTGCCTTTGCAACCAAATAATTTTCAAAAACATTAATGACATCAGGAATATGCCTCCAAGCTGTTTTTTTATATTTTAAAATGTTGTTTTTTTGTGTTACCGTATGTATACCCTAAATCTATGTTTAGATCTAACTATATGCTAGTGATTCCTATGCATTTCGCTTTCTTAGGAATTTTGGATTTTGAAAAATTGGCTGATTATGACAGACTATTTTGCAAATATGGTACAAAAATCATCACTTATAACCCTAACCCTATTACACCACACAGCAACAACACGGCCAGCCTGTTTTTATAACCCGGCGTGCTAGTTTTGGGCTACATACGAGGTGAAATACACTGAGCTGAGTAGCCTTGACAGCTGTGGTGTAGTGGAATGGAGATGGGCTTTGGTGCTGGAGGCCCGTGGTTCAAATCCCCGTGGGGGGGGGGGGGGGGGGGTGATCTTTCGGGTGAATTTGTTCGTCGGAAAAAAAATCTGTTGCCGTGTGGTGTTATAGAGTTAGGGTTATGAAAATCTTCAAAATCACTGACCATGTTCAGCAAAAAGGTCTATTGAATTGTTACTTAAGTCATTTGCTGTGCTCTGTTCAAATTTATTGAATGTCAAATGTTTGTAAAGAAATAGTTGTATAAGGTAAAGGATCATTATAAAGAAATAGTTGTATAAAGGATCGTTCAGCATGACTGACTTAACATGTTAATACGATCCTTTCTTTGATGGCTTAAGTGTTGTGAGATGAATCATGTTGATTACGCTGCAAATTGGAACTACAGGTTTTCATTGATTTTCTGTCACGCCACACCTGATCATGTAATAGAGATATCTTGATGAATTAGGCAAAACAAATAATTTGTTGAATTGACATATTGTTTGACTCTCTGAGATCAAATTTAGTAAATTTATAGTATAGTTACAATAAAAAAATAAAAAATAAAAATCCAGCCCGTGCTACCCTTATTTTCAATGGCATGTTGTTTTTTGTTGTTGGCCTAAGTAGGGAACATTTCTACCAACCAGTAGATATAAGATTTCAAAACACAATTGTTTTCATATTTTAACCAAACAAATCTGTAATGCCCATACTAAATCTTGAATACCCATAACAGATACGGAGGTACCATTTGTATAACCTGCAAGCACTATATATAAATGCTCATTGTTATGTTATGTTATAAAAGTAGTACTGTAAAAATGGAAATGTTCGTGTTTTTTTCGCGCTCGACACAGCTACAGCAAAAATAATAACACCGTATATATATATATATATTTTGCATATAGGTCTATGTGATGAAGCTGCAAATCGCGGATTTAAAAACACGCACAATGGTTCAAAAAAGGGCAAAGTGCAAACATTTAATTGCGCAAAAATTACCACTTTTACAGTATACAGTTGATACCTGAACACTTGTGTCCCATGTTCAATTTTGACCGGTAAAATGTACAAACAAAAAATTTCGGGCGGGACTACATTTTCCGGGACAAACATTAGCTCTTAAAACAGAGAAAAGGAATGACTATCGTGGATTGGTACATTATATTGTATACATTTAACAAAATATCTTAACTTAAATACAAACACTTTATATCAACTTACATGTGCGACATATATAACCATACTTTTTGTGCCAAAGTGTGTTCACATAATTTCTTCTGTTGATAAATGATATAGATATCGCTAGATAGGAGAATGAATTTGTGATATTCTCACTGAAAAACTAAACACCTTAAAATCTGGACATAATACACTTAGGCTATTTAAAAAAAATTCTTTTGTCTCAAAGCTCTTCAGTTTTTCAAAACCTAATTAAATGCGGAATGCATTTTTTTTTTTAATTTTAAAAATATAAAATATTGAAATCCTTGTAAAAGTGACCTTTTGTATTTAAAATGATGTGATCAATGAAAATCTGAAAAATCTATGTAATTATGAGGGTTTTTGGTTTTTTTGAATTTTTTAAAAAAAATTTGTAAATTTTTTTTTAAAAAAAATCTTTTTTTCTCTAACTCGCATCAATTAATGCGCGCGGGAGCTTTGAGACGAATGATTTTTTTAAAATATAGCCTTATACATTCACGTTCAGATGTATTTTACACAATATCAATGGGATTATGAACAATCTTGGGGCATCAATGGGCAAGGCATTCCTTTTAGTAGTTATTTCAGTCATATATTCAATGTGTTTCATTTTTACACAGATTTCAGAGTGGCCAAAACTGTTTTGGTGATAATATCACGAAACTACTCTCACAGTCTACACCTGTATACACTGTACATGTGCATTGTTACTATAGGCGACGATAAACCCTTTCAGATAGGGTCGGTCGGTCAGGTGTTTTTTGTGGGGTTTTCCCCAAAAAATGTCTGGAATTTTTTGTGAATTTTCAACATTTTTCGGGAAAAGGAAAAGAAAGAAGAAAAAAAAGACAGAAAAAAAAATCATCATTTTTCTAAAGAAATGGGTCAGTTGGGCCCGTACAACAAGGATTATTTCCGCTGCCTTACAGACAATAATGGATTATGTGTGCATGTGTAATGTAATCAATTTTGATCTTTAGTTAAGGGAAATACTGTAAAACCAGAAATGTTTGCTTGCATTTAAATTTCGCGAGGAGCACTTACTCATGAACATTTTTTGTCACGAATATTTCCAATCTACCTAAGCAGTGCAATGTAAAGTTACACAATGTTATTCTAAAGTTCATATTCGCCAAATTGTCATGCCGTGAATTGGACCAGTATTGCTGATTCGTGAAATTTTAATTAAACTCAAACATTTCTGGTTTTACAGTAGTGGACTTAAGGTTCCAAGAAGCTATCATATCTTTGATGAAATAAAATGCGTCGTATGTAACACTGGTTTTTTTATAGTTCAATCATTTCCAAATTGGCGAGAAATATTCGGTATATATCTCTCCGCATGCAAAAGTACTCCAAGCGTACATGCGTGATATTGGCCATACGAACATGGTTTTGGTCGCATGCACGCTTCACTCACTGCTGTAAGAAAGGCTTTGCCGATTTGGAACTGATCAGACTATACCATATAATTTATGCATGATGGGGACCTATAGTACACTCTATCCAAGTCCAGTGTGCATATATTAAACATCGTACAGAACAACTACTGTTACACCGTGCATTATATATAACCACAAAAAAGGTTAATTTTTTTGTTTTATTTGTACATGGTCCACAATAACACCAGTGAATCCATCACCACTTGTAGTACAATTTTGGTTCATATCCTAATAGGGAGTGTTCATTATATACCTCGGTGGGGGTGGGAAAATATGGGGTGGGTGTTGGAAAATATGGGGGGGGGGGGGTTGACCAGAAAGACAAAAATTGGTCCCAAAAATTGTTGTTTTCCCTTTGTGTGTGGTTTCTGTTTTGTATTGTTTGTTTGTTATGCTTGTAGTTGTCTGTCTATGTACAACAAGGTTTAAAAGATGCATCCACCCAAGCGAGATTGGGAAGCTGTTAGGGGATATACAGTCATCACAATAAGTAACTGACTATGTAATAAATGTGCTGATAACTCTAAAAGTATAACTCCTACATAAACATATTAAATTATAAACATGTTGAGAAATTTCTCTTCTTGAATTTGAGATATTACACACTAAGAATGGCTGATTATTAACCCTTACAGCCCCGCACCCCATGAAATCCCATTTCCCAGCCTGTCGGTTCCACCTGGCGTTGAGGTTTTTGGGTGAAATAATGGCCCGGGCTACATAGCTGGGCGAGTCTTCCCCCGTGGCTCAATTGGTAGAGTGTTCGACTTGTAACCGAGAGGTCTTGGGTTCAAACCCCGGGGCGTGGCACCTCTTGTTGTGTGTGCTTTTTTTGCTTGAAAAAAAATTCGTTGGAAAATCCACCGGGAGTGTTAGGGTTAAGGAACGATTTTTTTTCTTCTTTTTAATTTTCACTTTTTTTCTCTAATTTTACCTTGATTAACCCTTACAGCCCCGCACCCCATGAAATCCCATTTCCCAGCCTGTCGGTTCCACCTGGCGCTGAGGTTTTTGGGTGAAATAATGGCCCCGGGCTACATAGCTTCCCCCGTGGCTCAGTTGGTAGAGCGTTCGACTTGTAACCGAGAGGTCGTGGGTTCAAACCCTGGGGCGTGGCACCTCTTGTTGTGTGTGCTTTTTTTGCTTGAAAAAAATTTCGTTGGAAAATCCACCGGGAGTGTTAGGGTTAAGGAAGTTACAATCCCAAATGTACTGTCAAGTCTAATTTTCATTTTCAACACGGGGACTCAGACCGGCAAATTATTGACTACTGGTAGTGGTAGTGCCAATCCACCCGTCGATGGCTTGGTTGTTGGATAGTCGGCCGGTGGCATTGTTACGGTTGATCAATACGGCACACATGATTTACCTGCCATACTCTCCCCGTGTTGAAAAGAAAATGTTTAAAATGAAAATCAGACTTGCCCTAACGTTTGGGATCGTAACTTCCTCATTAATCAACCATTCTTAGCGTGTAATATCTCAAATTCAAGAAGAGAAATTGTCCAACAACTTTATAATTAAATATGTTTATGAAGGAGTTATACTTTTAGAGTTATCAGCATGTTCATTACATGGTCAGTTACTTATTGTGATGACTGTATAATCTAAGTGCTAATACATTGTGCGCCGTGTTGGCAGCCAGGTAAATGAAGCGAAGTGATTGTGACGATTACCTACCTAATGGCAGCAAAAACTTGAAGCTCTTTATGAGAATTTATCAATGACGACGCCTTGCATATATACTCTGCTTTGTAATATTTCTGTTCTGACTTTGTATTTATATGTTACATTTGCGAAATTAATAAACTCTTACACTCGAAAGGGGGATAAAAAAGATATTGGTCCTTAATAGGGGAGGGGGCGGGATAAAAAAAAAAAATTATTTTGTGCCATTTTTTAAATTTATTTGAGCTCCCGCCTCACTGTTGCTGGGTCCTCGGACATAAAGGGGGGGGGGGAGGAGTCAAAACAAAAAGAAGTCGAAGGCTTGAACTTTTTCAACCGCCCACCAAAGTATTTATGAACACTCCCTTAGTACATGCAAGACAGAATGGATTAGATTTGAACAAAAGCTTCTACCGACGACGAGCTTTACTCCATAATGAATTTTGTTACACTAGTCAAACCCATGAATATCTTGTACCAGGGAAGCACTTCCTTCTCTCAGTATAATCTCTATCTGCTTTTGAATTTGACCATTGCCTCATTAGAGGGGCATTGAGAGATACGTATGGGAGTGCACCCTCAATTATCCTGGAAATAAGTTTTTTGGAATAAAAGTAATACCTAGGCATATACTAACTACCTGAAACAGTTTACCAACATTCGCCGTTTATCATATAAAATTTCATGATTTTCTTAGTTTCGATATGATCGTATCGAAACTTGGTGCTGAATTCGGAAGTTATGCTATTGTTTTACATGCAGCCTTTCCCGGCAAATCTCAACCCGGAAGTGCCGTTATTTGCTTATTTGGCATGAAGGCGATGTCGGAATTGTATGACATTTTGGATTGGGGTTATGTTGATTATTATCTTTACGCTATTTGCTCATTTAGTATATCGATACATCTCTCAATGCCCCTTTAAGTCACATCAATTAAAGTAGAAACCAGTATTTTAAAGCCAATCTACATGATGAAGAACCAAATAAATTGGAATGGCAGGCTATGTGCTTAGGCTAAATAAAAAATTGTCTCAAAGCTCCCACACGCGTTAGTTTATTGATGCGCATTAGAAAAACAAAAATCTTAATTATTTTTTCTTTTTCAAAAAACAAAGAAAAATCCCAGAAAATCCCAAAAGTTCACATATTTTCTTTGATCACATTTTAAATACAAAAAATCACTTTTACAAGGATTTCAATATTTTATATTTAAAAATTAAAAAAAACTTTAAAAAACCCGCATACCGCATTAGGTTTTGAAAAACTGAAGAGCTTTGAGACAAAAGATTTTTTTAATTTAGCCTTATATTAACATACCCATTATAGGCAAGGATTGAGTTTTATGCAAATGGAATCCAATCTTGCAAATGCCTCTACATACACATGCATGTATACTCCCGGTCATAAAATCCCCACCCCTGCTTAATATAATAACATTTCACTTTGGTAACATTGGACAAAATTAAATGCTTATAATATTGTTGTGGATTATATTTTGTCTAAATATGTTAAATTTACATTCTTTATCACCCATTGCAATGAATGAATCAAGTTATAAACAACAAGAAGTTGTTGACATTTACATATGAAATAAATGTAGCAATATTTTTAGGTGATAATATGTGTGTGTGGGTGGGAGGGGGCGGTCTTTTTGACCTGGAGTATATGTATGCACATGGAATACAATCTTTCACACGCTTCAGTTTGCAATCAACCCACGATTCAAGAATGAGTTCTTCCTATCTGATAATCACAGAAGACACCTTACCATTCCCATAATGCAACACAAATGGTTATCTGCTTATTAGATATAAGAGAAGACATCTTTATCCCTTCCCACATGCAACTCGTCCATTTCAAATTTCCTGTACTAATTTGCTTTCCAATGCAACATGGGTTGATAGTGACAAAAAATATCACAATTAGCAGATCACTGTCAGATCTTGGAATATTTTTGTATTTCTTGACCATATTGATAATTCTTTTATCGTTTTTCTCCTTGACATGAATATAACAACCTGTGCAAAGTAATAGGAATGTTTGACAAAATCAGATCTGATTGAAACATGTTGCAAAGGATTGTGGGAAAGGCGAGATATTATCGCCGGTTTCATATTGAACACACTATAATAAGGCCAAGAAAAATAAATTGTTGTGTTGCCCTCAGCGACCGACCGTAAAATTCAGAAAAGTTGGGTCGTTTTTTTTGGTTTTTTATAATTTTTAAATTCATGTTTTTTACAAAACTTCCTTTTCAACAGTTTTATATAGCCTATGAACCGTATCCATTCATAATAATGACTACAGTAGCTCACATTGAATATCTCGACATGGTTTGCTATTTAAATCCCTGGCTGAAATGTGTGTCTGTTATTTACCAGTTCTATATATCTTAAACTATAGTTCACATGGATTTTGCGATATGTTTAAAATAAAATCTAAACAAAATCGACCGACCGACCCGACTTTCCAATTTTTCCCACTTGAGGGCAACACAACAAATTTTTTTTTTTTTGCCTTAATAAGGCCAAATTAAAATAATCATTTGTCTCAAAGCTCCCGTGCGCGTTAGTTTATTGATGCGCATTAGAAAAACAAAAATCTGAAAAAAACCTTTTTTTTCTCTTTTTTTTTTTTTTTCAAAAAAAAAAAAAAAATCTGAAAATTTCACAGATTTTTCAGATTTTCATGATCACATCATCTTAAATACAAAAGTTCACTTTTACAAGGATTTCAATATTTTATATTTAAAAAAAAAAAAAAAAAAACCTTGAAAAAAACCCGCATTCCGCATTAGTTTTACAACAGGAGAGGAGCTTTGAGACAAACAATTAATTTAATTTGGCCTAATATCTTATTACATCAACTGCATTTGATCCAAGAGTAACGATCTAAGCTATGAACAGAAAATGAACACGGACATTTAAGTCCATGCATGACATTATGAATGACTGGCTTTTTACCGTATTACAATAATTGTAATAATGTAAACGTTCAATACTGAACAGTATAACAACATATTAGTACATAATAATAGTATTTACATTGTTCTCACAGTCCAAGCTAACGCTACCCAGAAACACACACAGTAGAGGCAAAGTGGATTTTAATGTCGCAGCCACAATGCATTGCGCAAACTCCAGACAACTAAAGATTTGTCCCCAGAATGCAATTGGATTTCCCTTTATCGCTACTTGTATCAATACGATCAAAATATCGCTTCAAACCCACCATGGCCGATATCGATATTGTGGCTTTCTGCCACGCATGACACATATCAATTACTCGATGGTTCTCCATCTTTTCCATTTTCCAAAAACTGTGAGTAACTCGTTTACTAGTCGAGCTCTTAGGTTTTAGAAATAAGAACTGAGAATTAATTTATTTATCGATGAAACAAGAATCTAAGAGCTCAAACGATTATGGCGCTATGAAGCCATGATTTTGTGCATATGTCTATGGGAGCCGAGATGAATCGGAGAATAGATTTACAGTGTTTTGCAAAAATGTAATGCATTGTGGGCCGTCTTTAAAATCTTCTTTGCAATAGACTCTATTCACGCGGCAGCCATTTTCCAAAATATGCCACCCAAGCCTCGTTCCCGTTTGGTCTATCTGCGCCCCGCGCTGCACAATAGAACTGCGCAAGAAGCGTGGTACCAAAGCGCGCGGCGTACGCATCCTCACGCAAGTCACGCAGGCGCAGGTATACGTAACGAGAACGAGGCTTGGGTGGCAAATTTTAGAAAATGGCTGCCGCGTGAATATGGTCTATAGAGGTAATCATGGAGCCGAGCTCTCTCCTAGGGTAACAAAGTCCCCTCTACAATTTCAGTGTAGCAAAAAGTCTTACTCTACATACTGAACCGTTTTTTTTACAAAATAAATGTGCTAATCATATCCTTTACTGCATTTATCTTATTAACTAATTTTTCGCACATCTACATTTTAAGGTCCATATTGTCATATTTCAAAATGTCATGGGGAGATCCCAACCAAAATTCTAAATACATGTATACTCCTGCCGACCTGTATAGGCCTAAACAGTATGTGTCTTGTCCGCTGTTGCCTCCACTAACTTGAGAGCCTATATAAACAGTACTAACACTATTACTACACTTTAAGGTAATCAAATCCAAATCCATGGGATATCAAGTGCCGTTTGTTCATTTCAAAATATGGAAAACTAAAGCTCACATTTTAATGAACAGGTCACTTCTTAAAACCACTTTTTGAACTTCAGTAGTCAAATTGGGCTGTGACACTTGACATGGATTTCTTAGGGTTGGGAATAATGCTGTGTCGAGGGTTGAGCGCCAGAAGGCCTTAACCCAAGATTTGGGACTCATTACAATACACTGTAGCCCCCAACATATAACTCTAATTTTAGTCAAATTAAGAGTGTTTATGAGTTATCTCTTTGTGGTTCTGAAAATCTAGGTTATATGGATTATTTTTGTACCAAAATATCAATTTGCCTAAAAATTGAGTTACAGCCTTCTGACACTCAACCCTCGATGTGTTCCTAATTAGGCAAAGTAAAAAAACAACCCATGTTTAGCATCCTCACTTTTTCTTCTTTTTGAAAAACTTTTTAGTGCAAAATTTGCCCTGTGAGGGGTAATTGGTCACCACAAAACTTGCTTAAAATACTTACAAAGAAAGGAGCAAAGCTGTTACAAATATCTCAAACTCTGAAACAAATGAACAAAAAAATTATGAATGAAATTAAGAAGAAAAAAAAGGGGAAAAAATTGAAGAAAACCAAAAAAAAAGGAAGCAGGAGGGGATGTTAAATGGGTTATTTTTTTATTTCGCCTTAGTTGAACTAGCTGCATCTTATCTACGTACATTCCTGAGAGTACAGTAGTGTTAACCAATTAGGCACTACTGTTAGGCTAAAACAGAGAACAGGTGGCATGCTCTTTGCGACCAACCAAAAAAAAGTCTAAAAATCTAGGGTTGCTTTTTCTCCCTAATATTTTTAATCTCATATTTTGGTTGATTTATAGCAAAATGCGTTCTGTTTATGATGCTTCATCAATTACTCAAACATGCATGTCTGGCATTCTTTACAATAAAGTCCCTGATTTTCCGCGTTGCGGAATTTGCGCGAAAATCGCGGAATTGAGGTTAAACGCGGAAAACGACATTTTGATGAAAAGGGGGAAAAATGCACAAAAAACGTCCAAAACACAAAATTTATAAATAGTCTTGAATAAAACAATATAAATATTAAAAAACGATACGTATAGTATCTTATAGTATAAGATGAAATACTATTTCAATGAAAGTGTCATAATAACGATACGTAATAAAACAAAACAAACAATATTTAAATATAAAACTCCGCTACAGTAATAATAAGGTAAGCCTAAAAATCTAAAATGATATGTTTTTCTGTAAAGTGTGTTTATTTTGGTTTTATAGATTGTAAATTTTAAGCTTTCTTGGGGAAAATTACATCACAGAAAAATGCAAAATTTTACAAAGCGGAAAAACGCGGAATTCGACAGTTACAAAGCAGAAAATTAGTGAGCTTACTTTACAATCAACCAACTGAGCCAGATGTTGGCACTTAAATGGGGAGTAATTTCTTTTGCTTTATAGTGCTTCCTATTGGTTGGTTTTTCATAAACAGAGAAAAAATTAACCAATTGACACGATGCAATTATACATTGAAAATTTCTAGCATTTCATATTCAAACCCTTTTGCCACGCACGATTGGTCCTTTCACTGGTATTTACAGTAATCAGTGGCGGCACAAGGATCACATTTTGTTGGGGGGGGGGGGGGGGGCTGGGGGGAAAACATGGGGCAATAAAAAATCAGGTGGGGGGAGGGCACAACCAAAATTTGTTGGGGAAAAATTGCCTGGAATGCTTAATTTGTTCTAATCTAAATTAGATATTTTCAGACCCATTTCAAGCTAATTTAAGTAATTTTGACATTAAAAGTCAAATTTGTTGGTTGTTTGGGGGATCAAATGGGGTGAGGCTTGAGCTGAATGGGGGGTGGGGGGGGGGGGGGGCAACTGGGGTATCCCCCCACCCCATGTCGCCACTGGTAATGAGGTAATTAGCAACAGGCTTGCCTGTCATAACACGATCAAAACACATCATTCTCGCTCAGAATTGGTTAACAGTCTGCTCTTTTTTCAACTAGTAGAAGACAAACATACTGATACAGAAACCAAACAGTCGGACAGAAACAGTGCGGTTATTTTTAACGGAGCCTCTTTATCTGGCCAGTTATTAGTTTGCTTTTCTACTGAGCGGGGTATTGAGTATAAGTAATAAAGCTGTCAAACTAGCATAAGATTTCAAGTGCTTTAGGATTTGTCTGATTTATAGTCAATAATAGCTTGAGTGGTGACATTTCTGTGAAATTTCATGACAGATAATGACACAACGGTTTTTAAAATTTATTTTCATTATTATTTTTATTTTACCCATAATCCATAGTTCACATTTTGCGACATTCGACAGGTTTTCACAGATGGCATCACATATTAGGTTTTTACCTCTTCGCGCGCAAAAGTAATCCAAACGTACGTATACCATTATGGCCACACGCACGCGGTCTGGTAGCACGCACAAGTCACGCATGGGTTGCACAGTGGCACGTGTTGCCTTCATTAGCGCCCGCATCCTTCTGTATTCACTCGCTGCTGTACGGAAGCTTTGCCAATTTGGAGCTGATCAAACTATAGTCATGGCAAATAGAGGCCCTGAACGTACTGTAAAAGTGCTACATTTATTTTCACGCTTTTCACGCTAAGATCAGCAAGCACGAAAATAAAAAAGCGTGAATATATTCCTTTTGTATGTAGGTCCATGTGAGGAAGCTCAAAATCGTGAAAATAAAAACAAACGAACTAGTTCAAAATGTGCAAAGCGCAAACATTTACATGCAGGAAAATTTTCACTTTTTACAGTATTCATCGATTGGCGTCACTCACCGGAATATTTATTCTTTAAATTGATGCATGATTTTTGAAAGTGATGTAAACTCGCATGAATGAAATAGGATTTTTAGCTTCTTTTGGTGAACAAAGTTCAGTAGTCTGCTATAATTCCAGTAAACTATGTCATATGCAGGGCCTCTATTGGACCAGTTTGAAGGGCACGTATAGACTCTTGGCACTCATTTTCTATACATGCATGAATTAGCCAAATGTTACCTTAAAAATTAATTGGTATTTATAGTTTTGTTTATCTAACAGGTATATACTTGTGAATTGTTTTTGACATTTTCTCGTGACTTAAAGCCATGCACCGATTGTCATGTGCCAATAGGCCACAAGTGGTGCACACGCGCTCCACTGGCTGACAACCCTTGGCGTAGTGCATAATTATGTGGAAAAAAACAAAAACAAATAAACAACTATAGTAGTTATTTATAGATACATGTTGTTTTTACATATGTAATAATATCGTCCACGGTCAAGGCCAGGCTATATTCTGTATCACAAGGACTAAAATATTGATACATTAGCTCTACTATTTTACCATATGTTCAGGAAGTACATTCAAATTAATTTTTCCACCAAATAGTGTTCAAATAATGTTGTTGGCTTTGGGGTTTCTCTGTGTTTAAAAAAAATCAGTCCGACATATTAATGGATTCATACATTAATAACGATCGGAATTAAAGCAGGGGTGTGGGGTGGTGTATTGGGTGGGCATGCGATGGCCTCTTTGTGATTGAATGGTTTATTGTGATTTCTTCTTATTTGAAGGGGCATTGGCCTTACTTTTGAGTTGGAGGGGGCATTGCCCCATATAGTGGCGATTGCCCCCACCCCCACCCCAATATTCGAGTCATGTCTGTTGAGATTGGCATTTTCGATTTATGAAGCGTGATTTTTCTCATGGGTTTGGGGCATTCAAAGTCAGCAACTCTTTAAAGTTGACAGCCTGGTAAAGTCCTTGTCGGTTCACTCCCCCCCCCCCCCCCCCCCCCCCCATTTAAAAAACCTAGCTACGCACCTGCATGGCCGCACACTTTTGACAACTTAAAATACTTTGAAACGTAACTGTACAAAGAAATCAATTACAAAGTCCATCTCCAAAGATGGAGTTTTAAAGAATATTAACAATTTCTTTCAAAAATAATAAAATGGAAATTAAAAAAACATGATACATAAGCCTTTATAATATTAGTATATAGTTTACAATGCCGTTTCAGCGATAGTCTATAATGTCATGCCAGCAATAGTCTATAATGCCTTTTCAGCAATAGTCTATAAGGCCAACAAAAAATATATGTTGTGTTGCCCTCAAGTACCAAAAATTTAAATTCGGGTCGGTCGGTTGGAAATCTTTTTTTGGGGGGATGAAAAATATATGGTTTATGTATATGGTTTATGTCAAGACAAAATTGGTATATGCCCAAATGTAAATGTAACTAATGTTTCTATTGTACTATTGTATTGACAATAGTCTAAAAAACATTTAATTAGGCTTATTTATTCATTTCAAGCAAGAAATAGTAACATTTAGACACTTTTAATCAAATTTAAATCTAAAAAAAAAAGGGCAACACAACTTCTTTTTTTTGTTGGCCTAATGCCCTTTCAGCAATAGTCTATAATGCCCTTTCAGCAATGGTCTATAATAATAATGCCCTTCTGACTTCCCAAAAAAAGTTGCTATTAGATGCTATATACAGTCATTGGGTACTGTTGAAAGTCGTGATTTTCCGGCAGGTTTTTTACTACGAAATTCGCAAATATTTTGTTTTCCCAACAAAATTACCAACTCGCTAGATGGTTATACGATATACACTAGCGCTGTTTATCCCCCTGAGATCTACCGGTCGATTGGTTAAAAAGATGGATACATCATTTATTGCACCAATGAGAGACATTGTTAGATTAATTGTATCCCTGATAAAGATGGGAGCGAAATATTTTACAAGCTGCATTTGAATTGGCTATTCATATGAGTACATCTTGTAATAAACCAATCAGAACCACTGTAAGATAGACAGGTAGACCCCAGGGGGTTAAGGGCGAACTTGTGCAAGCGCAAAATTACCCAATCATGTATTGTCGTTTCAGCTTTTATAACAACAAATCCACTTATACAGACAGCAGTGATTTGATATCCATATGACCATCTCAATATGTGATAGTGCACAGCAATTTCCCTGGGTAAAATTCTCGGAGAGTGAAACAAAATAATTGTGCTAGCGCAGTGTGTTAGGAACTAAAACAGTGGAATTTCCAACAATTTACACTCTACAGTAAAATTATCAACGGTGAAAATAAAAAGTAAAAGGTATTTCACCCTTAGTATCGGTTAAGTGACATTGCTGGACTTCAAAATTCAACAATAGGCCTACCATTTTTTTCTTCTTTTTCGCGGACATAGTTTCAAAAAACACCCTAATTTAGGTAAATCATGTCCGCGGATATGATATGAGAACACCCCTTTTCTGTGATTTTGGGAATGATCATGCTCACGTAAAATCAATGTCGACTGAAACCACCGGGCTTTGAAGAGGAGAACCCCCAGAAGAGTTCCCTCGCTACTGACAAATGGGTCATACACTTTTCCACAGCATAGATCTCCACATGGCAGTCATCTGCAGACGACAGTTCCAAAAATTTAAAAAAATTTTTAAAAAAAATGGCAAACATTTAATTTCAACCCCATATTAGGAATCACCATGAGGAATGCATTAAAATAAGTACAAACATGCCTAGTATTGGTTCAGTAATTCTTGATATAAGACTTTGAAAGTTGGGAACTGTTTCTGAAAAATCTGTTTTGCACATGTATGGTAAAATTAATAGCCATGTGGAAAGTGTTAAAATCTATGATGACAGACAGTACAGGGTCAACATGGAGAAATTGTACCCTGCAAATTGCCAAAAGAACTGGATGTAGCTAGAACCAAGGGTTTGGGATGCTCCTCTATTCGAACAGGCAACCTTGGGAATAAGTATACCTACTGAGCTATGAAAGAGGGCTAGCATTGGTTCATGCCTGTATGATCAAAAGGTCCTTCAATGAATGAACATGACACATCAGCCGGACTTACAAGCAAGTCAGAAAAAACAGGCACTTTTTAGAAAAGATCTGCACATTCAAAACCAACGATAGAGCTAAAAATACCACATATTTGGCTTTTATGCAAAAAAATAATTGTTGAATTCGACCATTGCGTCATAATGTTACATCAATTTGAGTAGAATGCGGTGTTTTAAAGAAAAACCATGGGATGGCAATAACACACATAGTATTGTTGGCTGGCTGGTCAGAGATGCTACAAAATCTTGAAATGACTGGAAATAAATAAAACTGTTGAATTATGAGTAATAAAAAAGAAAGGCTTGAATTCAAGAAGAAAACTGAAAATATTAAGAAGCGAGCCACATTAGAAATGGCTAGCTAATTTGACCATCCCGTGGATTGGCTTTAAAATCAGGGGCTTTACAATAATTAGTGTGATGCAATGGTCGATTTTTTAAAAATTTTAAATGTGGAGGAAAGCCAAATTATGAGTCTTTAGCAATACTCATTGGTTTTCAATATGCATGTCTAACATTGTAGTGACGCATTTGCGAAGAAAGTGCCTGTTCTGTCTGACTTACTGTATTACTACTTATGGCTGCAAGCTTTAATTCCCATCATGAACAGCTCTCAATTGCTTTTCCAAATTGGAAACCAGTTTCTTCAGGCTCATGTTCTCTTCCTTGAGAACGATCAACTCGTCTTTCATCCCTCCATTCTCGGTCTCCAAAAACGACGCCCTCAGCACGATCTGGTTCTCTTTGATCCGTCTCGCGTCTCGCGACCTCTTGGCGGCGATGTTGTTTTTCCTCCTGCGCTCCCAGTACTTGCCGTCTTTCCGCTCGTCAGGTACGAACACCTTGCGCGACTTCTTTATCATCGGCTGCGGCTTCAGCTCGGCGTCGGAGAACCTCTTCTCGCGTGGGTTGTAGATCTGCTCTCCCGGCGCTGTGGCAAGGGCAACGTCGGTTGTCGATGCCTCAAATGGGATGTCTGAGTCCGAGTCCTGCATTTCATCTTCTTGTGGGGATGAGGCTGTTGTCGAGGAGGGGATATATGGTTGAGCAGCAGACTCTGAAACAATGAAAAGAGCAGTACATACAGGGTGAGTCAAAATATTCAGGTCCCTATTTTTCGAAAATCAGGGAAAATACTTCTAATTGGCCAATTTCTTCATTGTTTATATATGTGTGGTGGCATGGGAAAAGCCTTCACACGGTCATTTTCTAGCAACTTGGGTTTTTTCTTTGGCAGAGAGCTTCATAATCTACTGAGTATTGGACTGTTTAAATTTTTCAGAAATTCCATAGAACTACAGTAATAGTATTTTAAAGTCGGCAAGTTTAAACACAACACTAACAATTGAAACTGACAATTCAAAGGGTGTACACAAAATCTGTTAAATGCTCTAATAATAATAAAACTACATTGTTATCACACAGATTAGCTTGTCATATGAAAAGGACATTTGATATGAACCTAGTTTTTTTTAACGATATTATTAACAATTGTAAGTTCTTTACTTTCAAAATCTTTACAATGTATTGTCGGAATTCACAAGTGGTTACCATGGTAACAATGTCATTTTACGTAGCATTTTACACATAGCATTTTACACATAGCATTTTACCATCTGTCACTATAGCAACTCAGGGTCAGAATTTTGAGGGGAATCCGAGAATCCATTCTCGCAAAGATTCCCACTGGTAAAGTTATGAGAATCCATGCTGATTCTCATAGAGATATTCTGTCTACACATAATTTGAATGGAGGAGAATCCATAGATTCTCGCAAAATCCTCTGCAGGAATCTAAATGGATTCTCGCAACCTTTGATGAAATTCTGACCCTGCAACTCCGTCCGTTTTAATGTGATTCTCGTCGCCGTGGATCATCTATATCCTTTTTGATGCCGGTCGTAAGATATAGCCAAGTGAATCAAACCTACACTTTGTCATTGCCGAGTGAGCCAAGTAGCCGATGATTTGGGAACGGTTTTGGGAGACGGGCTGTAATACCTAATTGCCCATGGTAGTTTTTATCGCGAAGTGACTCGATGTAAACAAATCGGCGATATACCTATTGTTTGTTTCCGATGGGGAAACAACACATTTATTGTTTCCGGTGGAGAAACAACATCATCATAACAGGTTCTAGTCTAACTGTTTCCATTGGAGAAACTACATTCAATCAAACCAAACTATTTCCAGAAGAGAAACGAGACGAGCCTACCTGATTTTTCCGTTGGAGAAACTACATTCAAACATGACTGTTTCCAGAAGAGAAACGAGCCTACCTATTATTGTTTCCGATGGAGAAACTACATGTATAAACCTGACTGTTTCCACTTCCAGTTGAGAACTACCCTTTGTTTCCGATGATGAAACTACTCTTTTCTTGTTTTTTTTTCCAATGGAGAAACAACATCATGAACATTCTAAACCTACTCTCTGAATAGTTAATAGAGTAACTGTTTCAAATGGAGAAACTACATCATGTTAAAATCCGGGGGGGGGGGGCACTCAACTTTTTTTTGGGTAGGTGTGCCGCACAGAGTCTCAAAAAGGGGGGCTACAGAACTGAACTGAGTGGATTTTATGACAAAAAATAGGGTCATAGGAACTAATTTTTTTCCAAAAAGTAGGTCTTGAGAACTGGCCTATAGTTCAATTTTGATTAACAAAAACGCGATTTTTTGTTGTTTTAGAATGCAACATTTTTGAAAAATTGGGGCTTTGGAACGCAAAATTTCGCGATATTTGAATATTTAATAAAATTGGGGTCTTCAGAACTGATGCAGGCTCAAAAGGGGGTCATAAGAGCTAGCAGCAGAGATAGGTAGAGATATCCTCCTAGTCTCTTATTTCTGCCCTTGCATTTGACTGCCTGTAGTATTGTGTTGCAACATGCTGATTTGGAACTTTGCTGATATGTTTAACAAACACACGTTTGGAACCTTACTCGCCCCTGGTGTCAGCGCAAGTCCAAGACTCGAAGTGCAGCAAAGATGCAGAACTGCAACATTGGCATCTAATCCTATTCGCTGTTTGAAGATTTTGAAAAAATAAATCTGACATTTTCTAAACCTCATTCATTGAGTAAATATATCCTCTCACGCTCTTTGTGTTTTCAATAAACCATAAATAATGGGACACTTATGTTCTATGATAACAAATTCTTTCCAGTTGCTGCAAAAGGAAGGATGGTGCACAGCAAATTAAACATGAATTCAAATTTAATACAGTTGGTTTCTAAAAGATTAAAAATGTACACATTTTGGCATATTTCAGAATAACACAGTCAGCACGCAGGTATCGCTTTCAATGAGCGACCTTGCCGATTTCTAACCCATGCAAAGTTTGATTTCAGGATGTCAACCTTGCGCTAAAACCTTACGAGAAGTTTGTTTTCCCTGAATAAATTGAGGTAGGGTAAGTTGGGAGCCATGATGGAGAAGTAGGTGGATTATTCATAATTTTCTCAATAATATGATGCCAAATTTGACATATTTGGTCCACAAACAGCGATTTTATCGCTAATTTTAGAATTTAACAACTTTTGTGACTTAGCTTCTTGTAACCGTTCGTTTGACCGGACTAAGATTCGTACAATATTTAAAGAGCAATTTCTGTACTAATGGAAGATTCAGACTTAATTTCATACCAAAAACATTGATGCCAGACTTTATATTTGATAAGAGAAATGAGTATAATTTTCAGAAAACGGAACTTACGATCACCATTTACCATGTTTACCGTGATGATGTATATAATAGCTTATAAAATCAAATAATGCAATGTCTTCATTCATGACCTTAAAAGCTTTAGGTTATGGAAGTGCAATGATTTAAACAAAAAGTCGATTTCTCAAAATAGAAATTAAAACGATCTTAGGCCCCTATGTTAATGGATGATTAAATTAATTTTAATATGAATATAAAACATGATAAATATGATAGTTGTAATTTAAATTGTTGCTTTGATTTGTACACTATACTATTTAAAACATGATGATACATGCTTGATTGAAGAAAAAAGAGAGTAACATAGCCAAGTCGATACTAGTCAGACTCGTTTCTTGCATCAAAACAAAATTCTAAAAATAGCGATAAAATCATTGTTTGTGTAGCAAAAATGATCAAATTTGGTACAATATTAAGAAAATTATGAGTTAATCGTAATTAAAGCCACTGAACAGTGCCATATTTATGAAAGTGTGCAAGATTGTGACCTTGGTGTGTGATGTGCTACGATATAACGTTTTACAAGCTCGTGACCTTGCTGTGTGTTGTGCCTATACGGTAGTATAAACGAAATGGTGTTTTTAAATAACATCTCGATACATTTTAAAATATATCAAAATACATAACTGAATTTTATTTTGAACTTATTTTAATAAGTTCAAAAGAAAATTAAAGATGTTGTTTGGGCAGACTATTTGCAGAAGCTTTTTGATGTACAATTTAAAATACATGATGATGTGCATAGTCAATTTTTATTTCTATAAATGCGAACAATATAATTATCCTTTTTTCTTCTAAATTTAATTCCCAAATATCAGAACATGCATCAACACAAAACCATATTCAGTGATATGCGATTTGTAATACATAGGATAAAGCAAGGCCACGCTGCCTATTTCAACACTTACACCAGCAAAGCTGATAATCGGCGTAAGTTACGCAGCGTAGCGATAGGAGTAAAGCGTGTGAGGACACACGGTCAGAGTAACGAAACTATTTGTGGCATTTTTATTGCTTTTAGCGTAAGTTACGCTTTTGAATAACCACTGTGTGAACGTAGCTTTAGACTGGATATTTTCAAACGTTACCTTTTTTTAAGCCTGTCAAATTTGTTAACCTTGATCCACGGTGGCCCACCTAAAACAGCTTCAAATTGCCTAAAGATTGTACAGGTATTAATTTTTAGACTAATGGAAAACTCTTTGACTAGGGACAAACAAAAATCTGACGTAAGGTATGCGGGAAGGTATGCCCACCCGGAAATCCTAGCCTTCATGTGTAGCACCTAAAACATGCACGCAATGTTTGAGTGATCAAATGTATTGTACACAACACCTAAACTTAAATTTGAATTTTAACAACTTCATGTTTGCATACATTTCAAACTTTTTAGTTACAATTCAATCTTACTGCTATTATCTGCTTATTGATTAGACAAAGAAGTGTAAAATATAACAAAAATTCAAATGTTTATATTAAAGCATGTTTACTTCTTTCAAGCAAACAAAATTAATCTGTCCACTTTCTAGGTAGCGTAACGATTAATTATTTTGGCCTTCAATGGCTGTGCAAAAGGCAAAATCTCATATACATGTATACCTATTGCATTTAATTAGGCCAACAACAAAAAAGAGTTGACTTGCCCTTTCCGACCGACCCGAATTTTCGGAAATCTAGGGTCGCTATTTTTAAAAAATAAAAAAAATAAAAAATTGAAAAAAATTGAAAGAAGCACATAACAATAAAGAAAGATGAAAACGTGTTTTTGAGTAGTATCTGCTTGTTTAAAAATCAAATCAAAAAAAAAAATCAAAAAAAAACCAAACAAAAATCATTAAAACGTGTTTTTGTGCAGTAAATTTTCAAAAAAATTCAACAACAAAAAAAAAAATCCGACCGTTCGACCCTGACTTTGACCCTGAAAGGGCAAGTCAACTTTTTTTTTTGGCCTTAGAAACAAGATTTGAGAGTTTTAATTATTCAGTGATACATTGATGACGTATATAACAACCGCTAACGACCTTATTATCAAACATTCAAATGGCTACTATATACAATTGTCAATAATTACTGGCTTTTATAAATAAAAAATCATTTGCATAAGAATGGGCACACAGCAGGGGAAGCCTGTTTTGACTTAATTATCTCAATTTCGTAAGTCTAAAATAAAAACAACCAGTTTTGTAACTGCTTAGGTAGGCCAAGAAGGAAGAAAAGATAAGTATGTATGATGAGTGGTTTTTTTTAGATGTCCAGGAAGAAAGAAAGAATAAAAGGCTCCGAAGGGGGAAAAAGAAAAGAAAAGAGAGACCAAACCACAATAAATAAATAAATTCAGCATTTAGCATAGCTATTTTTACTTAAAACATAACAACAACAAAACAATTGCACATAGCATAGCTATTAACGGAACGAGATACCATCCCAAACCACTTTCAAATGAGCAAGTACACCACACAGAGTATAGAACGACCCCTGCCAGACAAATTATCTGCTGCAAAGGTCCAGACAGACGCCCTGATATGGGGCCCCTAACATTTGGAAAAATTAACTTGTGTAATATTTTGTTCATATCTTTCATGGTGTCACAATTCTGTCACAGAATTTTGTTTATGTATGTGTATGTGACTCGAAATGTGAGACAGACCTTCTTTCTTATTTTTCAATTTTTTCCCCCAATTTTTAAACAAACAGATACTACTCAAAAACACGCATTCATCTTGTTTTTTATTGTTATGTGCTTCTTTCAAATTGTTTTATTTATTTATTTATTTTAATTTTTTTTAAATTTTATTAAAAACAAATAATAATTAAAAAAATAGCGACCCTAGATTTCCGAAAATTCAGGTCGGTGGGAAAGGGCAAGTCAACTGCTGTTTTTTTGGCCTTATCCATATCCACAGCAATAGCCTGTTTCAGCAACAACTAAATCAACTGCTGTTCTACAGGCCCAACTGACCCAGATTTCGACAGATTTTCCCCAGGTACAAATCGTTACCGACTCAAATTTCAAGCACATTTCGGACATTTTAGGAAAAGAAATGAAAGTAAAATGGCAACATTATATCAGATTCTACTGATATTTAGTGTCACCTATCTTGAAAAGTATATCCGCCCATAAAATAATGCGCACCCATAGGACAAGGTGAGGTATTCTTTGGTGCCTTAACAAGATTTTAATACGCTTTTTTTATACTTCTTTTCTATGTCGCTATCTATAGAAGACCATCACTTTATTAATCACAAAGATCTTAGATCGTTTTAGAAGTTTTGCTAATGCAATAAAATAAGCATTCGTTTAACCAGATGGATTTTTTTCCGTATCTTGGATTATTATAGGTTTACAAAGACAATTGAAATTAAAAATCAAAAAAAAATCATGATTTTGGAGGAAAAAAATCACATTTTTTGGAACTTTTTGGTCGATAGTTCAAGAATTAAATCAGATATTAAAAATGTAATAAATATAAGAGGACCCGACGTTTCGATTCTAACAGAATCTTTATCGAAGGTTAAATGACAGAATACAACATGTATCACAACATATATAGACAGGGGGAACAAAAGGCAGGAAGTGACAAGAGGTAATGTAACACAATGGGGGTCAAAGTGACAGATGGATGAATAGGGGAAGGTATATCAAACTTGACAGCTGATTGATGAAGTGGATAATGTAACAAAAGGATGACATAGACAAAGGGGAGATTAGTAAAAGGCAAAAGGGATATAAAAAATGGAGAGTGAAATCCATATTAAAAAATTTAAAAAAACCATTCCTGGAGAATGCTTTTAGGATTATAATAAAACTAGAACGACAAAATTTGACAATAACTCAAAATATATTTTGAGTTATCTTTGCATTTATCAGTTTTACGGAGGCTATACCTGAGAGCAAGTCATTTCCCCGTATTGCAAACTGGAACCAAAGTTAGAGATTTTCTTGGTGATGAAAGTGTTTTGAATACTTTCTTTACATGAATTTATATTTTAAATATGAAAAAGTGTTAGGTTAATGTAATTTTTTCTTGGTACGAATGAGAATTTTAAAAATCTTTTCAACAAAAAATGTTTCTATCTACCTAAGATAGCACAGCATGTTATGTCAAAAATGTTGCTATCTACCTAAGATAGCACAGCATGTTATGTCAAAAATGTTGCTATCTACATAAGATAGCGCAGCATGTTATGTCAAAAATGTTGCTATCTACCTAAGATAGCACAGCAAGTTATATCATAAAAATAGGGACAGCGGTCCCAAATAAGTCGTCCGTTTATATGGGTAGTTTGGTTGCAATTGTACTTCACCTGTTTAAATGTAATCAATTTTAATCAATTTTACATATGCACCCAATTTTAGATCTTGACCTCAGATGACCTTTGACCTTGGTATGTGACCTTTGACCTCATTAACATATGAAGGTTTCCATATTGCATCTATGACCCAAGTTTGATATAAAATCGGATGGATTGAGCGTGATACACAAAGATATTGGTCGAGCTATGAGTTTTAAAAAATATTGTGCGAGACGCAGTCAAGCACAATATTTTTAAAACTCATAGCGAGACCAATATATTTGTGTATCATGTGAAAAAATCCGTCCGATTTTATCATTATTATGCAGTGAGAATCTGACTCGATACTCGAGAAATGACTTGAGCCTGTCAGATAAATGAATAACACTGTAGACTGTAGTCTGTACTAAAAAAAGTAATAGTCTGTAGGCCTATTTTTGACGGGGGAGATTAGCGACCCCGTCATTTGAAACGACGTTTCTAAGTCGTAACCTTTTCACAAACCCCTAAAATTCGCGGCATTTGCTAATATTAATAACTTGCATTAATCATCTTCTGAAGCGATTTTGTTGTAAAATGTAATTGATATTGTTATAATATGAAGGTAAGAGGACACAGTAAGTTATTTCAGCTATTTGGATGCCATTTAGTAATATACTAAGCTATTTGGATGCTATTTTGTATTATATTATATGATTTAGTAATATACTGAGTCACTGAGTCCACGGCCTCTTTGTTCCGTGTTGCCTTGGTCTCGCAATTAGCCCAATGATTATGGCGAACCCTAGGCTACATCCCCCAGTCATCAATATTACCGTACGGACGCTAAAGCTGTACAAATATCGGAGCCTGCAAGATAGCGACATAAGAGGGCGGCTGAGAGGTGTGAACCCTTCAATATGATTAGCCCAATGATATGGCAACAACCCCTCGACCTTTGCCATGCGACACGAAAACAAGACTAGAAGTGACGTCATGATTATTACTTCTCCGAGAGGCGCAGAACTCCGCCATTTTGTACACATTTTAAACCGACAGAAAAATTCTGCGCAAGTACGTGTAAACCAATGGGATTTTTAACTCTGGACGAAAGTGAAAATGAACCGCCGATATTTCAAGATTTACCATACTTTGTTTTAGTTATTTGAAGATGACACTCAATCTTTAGGTTTGGCTTTGATGGTACGTGATCAGAGATCAAGTAGGGAATCTTTTGGCGTAGCACTTTTTGCTACATATTTGTGCATTAGTGTTCAAAAGTGTGTCGTATTTCGTGATGCTACATTGGTTAAATCGAACGCTGCGTGGTGGTATGCACTATGCAGGTTATTACGGGGCTTGGGCTCTACTGTGGGTTGGGTTTGGGAATTCACGGAGAGTGAGACTTACGGGATACGGGTACCCGTGACACGCACGTATAGAATGACCCGTGTCACGTAAGAGAAAAAGCACGGGATAATTCAACAGTCTTCTATCTCCCCCGTCCAGTTTTTTTTAAATACCTTGTTTCCAAACTGTTCAACATTTCTGGTACACTAACAGAATGACAGAACCAAAGCTCCCAAACAAATTCCAAACACGTAACAAGTTCAAGTTTTACAGTTAGCAATAAATTCAAAAGACATATTTCGCCGTCTGTTTTCAACATTAAAAAACCCATTGTTTATCATGTAAGCTTACATTGACTTACATCACAAGTTACAGTACAAAACTTTGACGATCGCCATTTTTTAGGCCAGGAACTTCACCATTTATACAGATAGACACACTTGTATCGGTGCTTCTTCGTGTTGCAGAACTGTCGGCCTAATTCCTGGAAATTAGTTTTCATTTCGCGTCACAAAACGATGTATGAAGGAACCCTTCGCCATTTTTATCACAAATAACCATGACCCGGATGTCAATTTAGTCTCGGTCTCGGCTACATTTTCTGCACGCTACACGTGCGGTCGCTACACATCGGCGTATTTTAGTACATGCTTTTAGTGGATTCGTGAGGCTTTAAATGTATTAAAGAGGCAGTAACCGAAATTGACCAAGTTCACTGAGTGAACTTGGTCGCCAAGTTCACTTCAGTGACACAAGTTGCAGAATAATAGGTCTTTACCAATGCATTGCAAGTATAGGACGGAAGATTCAAACTGCATAATAATGGTTGCAATTGGTCATTGTATGGAAAAGAAATGGACAAGACAAAAAGTGTGTACTTAATTTTACATCTTGACCTCAGATGACCTTTGACCTTGGTATGTGACCTTTGACCTCATTAACATATAAAGGTTTCCATGTTGCATCTATGACCAAGGTTTGGTTGCAATTGGTCTTTGTATGGAAAAGAAATGGACAATACAAAAAGTGTGTACTAAATTTTACATCTTGACCTTAGATGACCTTGGTATGTGACCTTTGACCTCATTAACATATGAATGTTTCCATGTTGCATCTATGACCGAAGTTTGGTTGCAATTGGTCATTGTATGGAAAAGATATGGACAATACAAAAAGTGTATACTAAATTTTACATCTTGACCTCAGATGACCTTTGACCTTGGTATGTGACCTTTGACCTCATTAACATATAAAGGTTTCCATGTTGCATCTATGACCAAGGTTTGGTTGCAATTGGTCTTTGTATGGAAAAGAAATGGACAATACAAAAAGTGTGTACTAAATTTTACATCTTGACCTCAGATGACCTTTGACCTTGGTATGTGACCTTTGACCTCATTAACATATGAATGTTTCCATGTTGCATCTATGACCGAAGTTTGGTTGCAATTGGTCATTGTATGGAAAAGATATGGACAATACAAAAAGTGTATACTAAATTTTACATCTTGACCTCAGATGACCTTTGACCTTGGTATGTGACCTTTGACCTCATTAACATATAAAGGTTTCCATGTTGCATCTATGACCGAAGTTTGATATAAAATCGGATGGATTGAGCGTGATACACAAAGATATTGGTCGAGCTATGAGTTTTAAAAAATATTGTGCGAGACGCAGTCGAGCACAATATTTTTAAAACTCATAGCGAGACCAATATATTTGTGTATCATGCGAAAAAATCCGTCCGATTTTATCATTATTATGCAGTGAGAATCTGACTCGATACTCGAGAAATGACTTGAGCCTGTCAGATAAATGAATAACACTGTAGTCTGTACTTAAAAAAGTAATAGTCTGTAGGCCTACTTTTTCCAAACTGTTCAACATTTCTGGTACACTAACAGAATGACAGAACCAAAGCTCCCAAACAAATTCCAAACACGTAACAAGTTGAAGTTTTACAGTTAGCAATAAATTCAAAAGACATATTTCGCCGTCTGTTTTCAACATTAAAAAAACCATGTTGTTTATCATGTAAAGCTTACATTGACTTACATTACAAGTTACAGTACAAAACTTTGACGATCGCCATTTTTTAGGCCAGGAACTTCACCATTTATACAGATAGACACACTTGTATCGGTGCTTCTTCGCGTTGCAGAACTGTCGGCCTAATTCCTGGAAATTAGTTTTCATTTCGCGTCACAAAACGACGTGTGCAAGGAACCCTTCGCCATTTTTATCACAAATAACCATGACCCGGATGTCGATTTAGTCTCGGTCTCGACTACATTTTTTGCACGCTACACGTGCGGTCGCTACACATCGGCGTACTAGTACATGCTTTTAGTGGATTCGTGAGGCTTTAAATGTATTAAAGAGGCAGTAACCGAAATTGACCAAGTTCACTGAGTGAACTTGGTTGCCAAGTTCACTTCAGTGACACAAGTTGCAGAATAATAGGTCTTTACCAATGCATTGCAAGTATAGGACGGAAGATTCAAACTGCATAATAATGGTTGCAATTGGTCATTGTATGGAAAAGATATGGACAATACAAAAAGTATATACTAAATTTTACATTTTGACCTCAGATGACCTTTGACCTTGGTATGTGACCTTTGACCTCATTCACATATGAAGGTTTCCATGTTGCATCTATGACCTAAGTTTGGTTGCAATTAGTCATTGTATGGAAAAGATATGGACAATACAAAAAGTGTATACTAAATTTTACATCTTGACCTCAGATGACCTTTGACCTTGGTATGTGACCTTTGACCACATTAACATATGAAGGTTTCCATGTTGCATCTATGACCGAAGTTTGATTGCAATTGGTCAATGTATGGAAAAGAAATGGACAATACAAAAAGTGTATACCAAATTGTTGACACACAGACAACACACACAGACAACACAGACAACACAGACGAAGGATGCTGCCATAAGGTCTCTTCCTACGGACGACAAAAAGGTGGCTATCTCCCAAAAATAGCACAGCTCTTCCTACGGACGACCTAAAAAGGTGGCTATCTCCCAAAAATAGCACAGCATGTTATATCTATATCACGAGAAACTGAAAATACGACGATGAGCTATAACTATTCTATATATCAGGGGTGGACAACCTTTTTGAATGAATGGGCAAGATATAAGGAGTGACAAATTGACTGGGCCGAACCTAACCACATTTTCTATCAATGACCTGCTATTGATTTCAAACCTTTGATTCCTAAGACTTTCAAGCAATAGGTGTGCTTAATAATCTATATTCACAAAAACGTTATCTCAATACAGTACAGATGACAATTAATAGGGAAAATAGACCTACGCATGTTGAGGAACATCATTTGTGCCGATAAATGCTAAGCAGCTAGCTCGTTCTTTTTGGATGATGTAATATAGATTGATTTGTTTTCTTTTTCTTGAGACATCTTGCGGTCCACAAAAAAACCACTGGTGGGCCGCATACAGCCCGCACCCACCCCTGCTATATATTATCATATTGCTATCTACTGCAGAAAGTTTATAATTATTTGTATGGGTCAGAGTTGTACGGATAAACGAGACTTTACCTTTCAACCCGTGTGTATTTGGTGGCACAAAGTGTGCGACCTAATCAGCCAATCCACACACTTTATTCAATCACAAATGATATTTTTTTACATCGAATGAGAAGCCCACAATTTTCTCATTAGGCCAACAAAAAATAAATTGTTGGTTCGTCCATGTCCGACTGACCGTGACCCTGGTGCCAACCGTATTAATTTTTATTTTCTATTATTTTTTTAAACAACTTTTTTAGCAATTTGAATGGCCAAACGGACCGTTTTATCCCTGATTTTGTATGATATCGTCAATCTGGTCTTTATAACACCATCCCCAATGCGCAGTCCCATGTTACATGATGTATAAACTTGGCACCCACGGGACTATTAAAAGGACTAAATAAAAATTGATTGCACATGCAATTGATGTCATTTTAAACCTAAAAATGCCATGTGAGAAAATATGAAAAATCTAGTTACGGTTAATATTGTTTCCCAACATGTTGCTCAACGGCATAAATATTAATTTCAACATAGTATAAATCAATTGTTGGGGGTAATTACATGTAGTACGGGAAAAAATAGGTTTAGTAATACTTTCATGTATATATTTCTTACAAAACTTCAACACAACATTCTTTTGCTTTCTGCAACATTCAATCACATTGGCGGCGACACGGTATCTGCCCATCGCAAACTCGGTACAAAAATAATACTTGCCAGAGTTTGCAGTGTTGCAACCAATGCAACGATATTGGAACGATATTTAACAATCTGCCAGAGCGGGAGACTGGCAAAGATATCAAAATCAGCAGTGTGAAAGTGGCCAAGAGTAAAGCAGCAATGTCTGGACTTTAATTCACAGAATTCATGCCGAATTTATATTCCCAAATATAATATCCGTATTTAAAAATTAAAAAAAATAAAAATAAAATAAAATAAAATAAATAATAAAAAATAATAATAATAAATAAAAAAATTAAAAATAAATTAAAAAATACGCCCGACCGACCCTACCTTTTGAGGACCCTCAATGGACAAACAAACAATTTATTTTTGTTGGCCTTAAGGGCAGTGTCAACCCGGCACTTGTTTCAAAAATTGAATTTCATATTTCTCTATTATTTTATACTTGTATATGTATTCTATCATTACCATCATAAGTTACTTATCGGAAGCTATTATTTCCCGTTCTTTTGGGTGATTTTAAATTGTTGTTTTGGTAAGTTTGAGTCAGGAAAAGGCGCATAGTTATTTGGCGGGAATTTAAGCGGAGTTCCGCGCTTTTCAAATGCTGCGACAGCTGTTCGATCATTGCGTCGCGCGCTGAAACTTCCCGCGCGTAATACTAGACGCGCCGCTTAATATCCGCGACGTAGACGCGAAAAACAAAAGAGCGCAAAACAATGTCTAAAATGTAAACAAAGGCCAATCTTACGATCATTTAAATTTCAGTTTTCTTCCAATTTCTTCACATTGTGACAATATAAATTGAATCTGATAGTTTATTATGATTGTTCATAATAGTATACTCGCTTTTTAGGTCACACGCCCGTGTGTTCCGTGAACATTTAGCTTTAAATGGTGGAAAATGTCAATATTTTTACTAAATCGATGTTTTCTAGAAGTTCAAATTTGAAGGAATTTTACGAATTTTCAGACAACATAACTAAAAATATATCAAACTATCAGGTAAGCTTTTACTACCATTGTGTAGAGGACTTTCAGCGCTAGGAGGCAATTTTTTATTTTTTCGATTATGGATTTTAAACTCGAGATATGCATCCATTTCTAGCGAAATGTACGCAAAAAAACACGACTTTTACACTTTTCCGATGTTTTTAGCAATATTTCCAAAACCAAGCTTTATTTTGGAAAAAGAAAAAATTGCCTCCTAGACAAAATTGTTTTGTTTACAAAAACGTATATTAGAACAAATTACCATTTTTTATTTTATAGTTATGCTGTCTGAAAAATTTGGGGTAAAAAAATGGCTTTTTGGTTCATTTCTCAAAATTTAGTTTATTTGGTATCACATTGATATCACCATCGGCTTCCTTATCAAATTTCCTTTCTAAAAATGTATACTTTTATGTACTTTTATTCAATATTCTCAAACTTAGAAGCAAAAGTTGATCATCAAAATAATAGGGTTGACACTTCCCTTAAGCCCTGCACAATTTTTAGGTTTGAGAGGATTTTGTTTCCCTTAAATGTTTTTAATGCATAAAATAGTGATTTTTCGAAAAATATGGTATTCCCACGTGGGTATACTATTCTATCTGCAAATGTTCACAGACCTTTTGCTAGTGAACCACTAAAGTGATTTAACACTATTGTTATATGATAAAAGAAACCCTGTTGTACAGGTAAATGAACCTCTCAGGTCGGGTTAGTCGGGTATGCTTTTTTCCTTCATTTTCTTATTTTTCCTTGAAAATAACCGTAAAAAATAGAACAAATCTGTTAATGTTTTGCCATTTATTTACAAGCAAATATTTTGTATACGTGTGGTCGTTATTCATTTGAATGGGTATACCCTCAAATTAAAAAAAGATGAACAAATTAACAATGATCCATGCGATCGAATGTAGCAAATATTAATACATTACAAAACACGATGAATTCAGTTCTGCTCCTAGTCATGCAAAATTCCCCTTATAATTTTTTTAAATTACATATATTGTAATCTAATAAATGCCTATGTTGCTTAGGCCACGTTCTACAGGCCCGATCGACCCATTTTATGCCTCAAATTGTTGATTTTGCTGCCAATATTTTTGTTGACATTTTTGACTCGGCGGGACTGCCCCTCTCAAGTTTCTGACTCGGCGGCAATTCTCAAGTTGACAGCCTGATAGTAAACAAAATTTCAAAAAATGCCAGACCAACCGACCCTATATGAGACCCGTCACTTCAAAATGGACATGTTGGCGGCCCGAGTCAAATCTGAGTTATTGGTATTACTTGAAAGAGCACACTTCAAGCTTTGAAATGATACCATGTTGAAGGTAATCAGACTTTGTAATCACAAGATATAATTTGAAAAAGCACATTTTTGTCCTATTATTATCTTTATATTTCACGAAATATATTGGCCTCTATCTCAAAACTGTGTTTGCCGACAACATGTCCTTTTTGACGAGACTGGCCACATATGAGAGGCTCATTTGCCCATACAACAGGGTTGGGGTTTTTCGTCGCCTTATATAAATAAATAAAACTGTACATGCAATATACAAATGGTGACAATATTCACCCTACAGAAGTTTTCCCCCTTAAAAGGGAATTGAGAGATGTATCGATATACTAAATGAGCAAATAACGTAAAGATAATCATCAACATAACCCAAATCCAAAATGTCATACAATTCCGACATCGCCTTCATGCCAAATAAGCAAATAACGGCACTTCCGGGTTGAGATTTGCTGCGAAAGGCTGCATGTAAAACGATAGCATAACTTCCGAATTCAGCACCTAGTTTCCATATATGATCATATCGAAACTAAGAAAATCATGAAATTTTATATGATAAACGGCGAATGTTGGTAAACTGTTTCAGATGCATAAGTATTACTTTGATGCAAAAAAACTGATTTCCAGGATAACTGAGGGCCCACTCCCATACATATCTCTCAATGCCCCTTTAATGAAGGGGTCCCGCAAGCACAACATTGTGCCATTACATGTTAGAGAAATAACTATTGAGCTCAACTTTTGTAATCATATAGAACAAAACACCACACTTAAAACAAAAACGAATAAAAACCGCCATCTCTCAACATGCAATATTTAAAATTCGCTCTGATCAAAAGTCCCGGTGTCAATGAAGTCACAGTTATACAATGCAAATGTAAGCACCGATCGATAACCATGACATCATCGACATCGGGGCTTTTGATCAGAGTGAATTTTAAATATTGCATGTTGAGAGATGGCGGTTTTTATTCGTTTTTATGACTTAGTATGATGTTTTGTTCTAAATAGTGTCGCAATTTCGGCTCAATAGTTATTTTTCTAACAAATAATGCTCAATGTTGTGCTTGCGGGACCCCTCCATTAACAAATTGAATTTTTGTTGTTGCTTTGTCACAATCAGCGTGTTTTTACTGAAGAAAAAAAGCAGGCATATGACTGCTAACGGATTAAAATCCCCCAGTAAAAACACACCACCACCGGCATTTGCCCGCTCATACCGGTTTTTTTCCCCTGGATTTTAGATGCCTTTTATCCTTCGAAACCAAGGATAATAGCGGTTGAAACCGGTTAGGAAAAGCAGTCTTTTGTCAGTATAAACATGCACGGTTCCAGCTCAGCGCGTTTGCCGATGCATCGCGAGTGATCTGCTTACGACCTTTCACTGGCATTTATTATAATGAGGTCAGCGGCAGCCGGCAAGTTTGTTTATCGTACTGCAATAAAAACACGTCTCTCACACGAGCAACCGGCTTTTATCCTGCTTTTTATAAGACGGGTAAAAGCCGGTTTGCTTAATAAAAACACGCTGATAGTCCACTACTAAAAACAAACTGGCCACCCCACCCTGACGCGCATATTTCTTCCTGCCAAAGTGGATCATTGCCATTCTGATAAAATCCTCTGATGTACGATGATGATTTGTAATATTGTCTCTCCTTCCCAGCAAATCCCAAAAGTTGACAACCTTGAATTAGACTCTACTGCATTTTGTGACTGCTACACATACAATCAGCATATTAATACACAATTTTAGTGTAATTTATGCGACATAAGCTTTAATGTGTTACAGAAACCTCGAAGTGTTAAAAATATTGGTGGCCAATATCGCTCCAGCTGACATAATGTGAAGAATAATATGTTTTTAAAAATGCATTGAAAGAATAAGACGGAAGATTCTCAATGCATAATAATGTTTGCAATTGGACTTGGCGCCAATAAATCAGTCTAATACTTGTGGATGTTTTCAGTCTATTTTACAACTTTTAACCTCAGATGACCTTTGACCTTGATATGTGATCTTTGACCTCATTGACATATGAAGGTTCCCATGTTGCATCTTTGTATCAAGTAAGGTCACTGTTGGACTTTGTATGAAAAAGAAATGGAGAAAATTAAAAAGTGCATTCCAAATGTTTGACAGACTGACACACAAACCCCCTGACAAACTGACTGACACACGGAGGATGCAGCCATAAAAAGGTCTCTCCTACTGACGACCTAATAAAGGGAAGTCAAATTTGAATTCAATTTTTTTCCTGAAAATCCCATATTGAGTATTAACAGATAATTGAGGCGTTTTTGGTCATTAACCCTAACCAGTAAAGCTAGTTTTTTGTGCGTATCGGGGGAGGGGGGGAAAAGTGCTATTTTTTTTTACCCGAAAAATCACCCAGCACCCCCCGGGATTCGATCGCGGGACCATCCGCACCCAAGTCTGTCCCTCTACCAACTGAGCTAACTCCCTAGTGGCTATGCGGCCACAAACTCCGTGGCCACATATGCCTGAGGTAGGTGACATCATCGCGACAATGCAGCAGCACGTGCCTGGAGATAGTTTCTGGCAGTGAGATTTAGTGAGATTCAGTGGGGTTAGGGTTAAACATACATGTAAGATAGCAAATATATCTTATTAACAGGATATAGACAAACATGACAAAATATTAAGTGTCCTTCAATATTTCACTGAATGATATTTTCATAGGATGGCGATTTGTATCATTGTCATTCTTTTTGCATAATATTAATTAGAGAATAAGGCAACGAAAAAACAAAACCCTGTTTTACAAGCCCAACGGACCCACTTTTTGCGTTTTTTTCTCAAATCATGTCAAATCAGCCGTTTTTTGTCCGAAAATCTGCCAACAAATTTTGAACAAAATTCCCGTTTTTACAGATTTTTGTGACATTTTAGGTTGAAAAAAAAAAAAATATCCGACCTATCGACCATACTTGACAGGTCTGTTCGCCTGTAATACAGGGTGTGTTTTTTTCGTCGCCAAAATGTACTTAGTTTTTTAGACTGTACTTGTGTTAAATTGTCTGACATAAATGCGGGCGGTCACGAAAAAATTAATACTACCGAACGAACGCATTTATGTCAGACAATATAACACTGTTATGGTAAACAATACCTTTATTCTCATTCTTTAACAGTCATACTTATGCAGGAAAATCGCAGTAGACGCACTGCAGAAGTGCGCATTATGGAAGTAAACTTTAGTTACCACGCAGGCTATTTTCACGAAAATTTAGTCTATTTTCCCGATAATTTGCGAAAATTGGGTCTAAAATGAAGCAAAATCCTTAGCGCGCGAGGGTGGTCGCCCTAGTTAATGTACTCGTGTTAAGTTGTCTAATATAAATGACGCAGATTTCTCGGAGAACTAATGAGAATTGCCTAAACATTCTTAGCTGTTCAAGAATAATTTATATAACATCCTGCTCTATCTTAGGAGGATAGCGTAGTGTGTTATATCAAACATATTGCTATCTTAGGTAGATAGCAACATTTTTGACATAACATACTGACACTGTGCTATGTTAGGTAGATAGCAACATTTGTGATATAACATGCTGCACTATCTTAGGTAGATAGCAACATTTTTGATATAACAAGATGCACTATCTTAGGTAGATAGCAACATTTTTGATATAACAAGATGCACTATCTTAGGTAGATAGCAACATTTTTGATATAACAAGATGCACTATCTTAGGTAGATAGCAACATTTTTGATATAACACGATGCACTATCTTAGGTAGATAGCAACATTTTTGACATAACATGCTGCACTATCTTAGGTAGATAGCAACATTTTTGATATAACAAGATGCACTATCTTAGGTAGATAGCAACATTTTTGATATAACAAGATGCACTATCTTAGGTAGATAGCAACATTTTTGATATAACACGATGCACTATCTTAGGTAGATAGCAACATTTTTGATATAACAAGATGCACTATCTTAGGTAGATAGCAACATTTTTGATATAACACGATGCACTATCTTAGGTAGATAGCAACATTTTTGATATAACATGCTGCGCTATCTTACGTAGATAGCAACATTTTTGATATAACACGATGCACAATCTTACGTAGATAGCAACATTTTTGATATAACATGCTGCGCAATCTTATGTAGATAGCAACATTTTTGACGTAACATGCAGCACTTTTTTAAAACCTAGCAAAAAGCTATTTACTAAAGAGACAGCTTGTATGAGAAGTATAACATATTGCTATCTACTCAAGATAGCACATTAGAGTTTTTTGAGGTCAAAGTTCACAGCTTGTATACAACAAGGTTTTTACTAATTACGTGAACCGTATTATCCCTATTAAGCGCCCAGGGCGGTTAGCAAAGTCATTATGGGTGGGCGCTTATTATGTTACCTTTTTAAAATCTTATTTATTGTGGAGATTGTCAAATTCGGCAAGGTTGCGAAGACATTTTGTTCTGTAAACATACAACATACAGGTCGGCCATCTTTGCTTTTCATTTGTGGCTAAAATACAACACTACGCATATTTGACGCATTTCGCACTACGCATGTTCAAAACCACAGAGAATAAACTCGCCTGTCACTGACAGGCAGTGGTATCAGCGCTACTGAACGTGTAGCAGTAAGTGCCTAGTGGGATCGGGGACTGAAGGACGCCGTGGCAAAAAATGTTGTTGTACAGTGCTACAGTAATTGAAAAGGTGGGCGCTTATAAGGGATTGTTTGTTGGTAGTCGTTGAGTAAAACATGGGTGGGCGCAGTCAGCCCGCAGGTCACGCTGTGGAGCGTCCGAGGTCAACTTTTCTATTTCAGGAATCGAATGATTCCGGAAATTTCCGAAGTTGCGATGTTCGGGATTTTCCGGACGATCGCCATGTTCGGGCATAATCGGTGCCTTTCGGATCAGTGCGCATCAAAGATGGTGGGGTTAGTACAATATTTATTTATTTTTCTTCAAAACAATCTCAAAATTTCCATTGACGCATGATAAATAAGGATTTTACAGTACGATGAAGTAAATGAGTAGAAAATATGCTTTCTCATGATGCCGTTTTTGTAACCGTGGACTGGACCGTTTGGTGAGATTACGTAGATTATGATGACGAAATTTGTGAAGAAAACGAAAAGTCCTAACGAGCGATATCAAATTCGTCAGGGACGACCTTTCTCAAGTTTATGAAAATGAATGTTAAAAGTTCATGATTTTCGGAAAAAATGGTGCCTCAGAGAGCCCGTGTTTACGTCATGCTCTTTTGAAGCTGCAGAATTCTGCTACTCCAGTTCATTGCAATGTAAATCAAATTACGAATGCACTGATTGTGTAGGCCTACACCGTTACCGTACCGTGTGTGTATGCCTATCAAACATTAATGTATCGTGTCAAAGTCATACATATATTGGAATATGATTGAAAACCAAAACGGGCGAAATGTGATTCTTGTAATTGTGTATATATATTTTTTCAGGCTCGAAACAGCGCGTTTGTCTGAATGAAATGTATTATTTATTAATCCTTTTTCTTTTCTTCATTTTCCATGTTTTGCTTACAGTTACAGATACCAGCAGTACCTGCCGGATATCCGCTTCAAAAGACAGTAACTACAAATCAAGGCTTCATGATCAAAGCAAGCATGGAAAGACTTCAGGATAATATTCAAGGATCGTGGGATACGAATTCTCGGATAATTTACGCAGGACTTTCAATTTTTATTCTTGAGGGGAAAATGTAAAGTGATAATAAGGAAAAGACAGTAACTACCCATCAACATCAAGGCTTATTGATCAAAGCAAGCATGGAAAGACTTCAGGATAATATTCAAGGATCGTGGGAGACCGAATTCTCGGATAATTTACGCAGGACTTTCAATTTTTATTCTTGAGGGGAAAATGCAAAGTGATAAGGAATGTGACTTTGTCTGGTACTCTTGGAAAAAACCCGAATAAAGTGAATAATGATATCATCTCATGCTGGATTCTCCAAATGACATGTGTGTGGACAATAAAAGTTGCAACAAATTTGCAGGAACAGTTTCTGCAAAGTTTCTCTTGAGATTTACAAGTTTTAATAAATTTGCACTTGAATGCTAAACTTATGAATTTGTTTTGCTTGAGGAATTATATAAGGAATCTGTACTCGCGGGGGATACAAGAACGTACGTAGTAAGTCACATTTTCAGCCAAATTGAGTTATTAATAGTTTGTTTTTATGAAAATAAGGCAAATCCACACATTTTATCCATTTAACCAACCTTGAAATAGGAATTAATAAATTTTCAATCAAATATACATTAAGATTGTAAAACAATTTAATTAAAGTTAACAAAATTGAACAAAAAATACTTCTCCTGCAAAATGTCACTTGCGATGTTCTTGCATTCCCACGACGATGTGGTCTACTTACTATAGTCAGATTTATAATTGAACAAACACATTGAAACAGCGTTGCAAAATTGTTCATCCTTCACATAGAGCCTCATTTATCAAATGTAAAAATGTGGATACAAATTTGAAGAAAAAACAAAGCACTCATGGTGGTTGCCCTCAAACCGGCCGAAAAAAGTGCATGGTCGAAATCGCAAATGTACCGACGAAACCTCGTGTGTGCCGACGGAATTATTTTAGCCCCCCCCTCCCCCGGGTATATAATGTCACTAATATACCGTTAAAGGTATAGCATGTGATCCTTTTCTAGGGGACGCCCTCCGTCCTTTTTTGGATTGGAAGCAGATTTTATTGCAGATTTACATTTCTGGTCATAAATTATGAATATATACCAAGTTACAGAGCGATACGATTCCTAATTACCTCAAAATCATGGTTTTAGAGTGAATTTAGAGTAAAAATAACAAATAAGTTGTCAGTGCAGACTCTGACAGTTTATTTTCACTCTAAAACCATGATTTTGAAATAATTAAGAATCGTATCGCCTTATGTACGATTTATGATCAGGAATGTAAATCTGCAAGAAAATCTGCTTTCATTTTTTTTCTCGAGGATTGAGGGCGTTCCCTGAAAAAGATCACATAATATACCTTTAATAGATTTTTGCAATTTTTCTCATCAAACATTCTATATTTTAGTGATGGTTTTTCATGTATGGTAAATTAATCTGATTTTGCCAAAGTTTTCAATAATTGAAAGTAAAATCGCAATAGATTTCAGTTGCAATTGATATTTATAATAAATTTTAAAAAACACTCGTCATGCATACTGATTACTGAACCATGCATGACTTATTAGATTTTTGATTTTTTTTCCCCCCACCAAACATTCTATTTCATTTTAGTGATGAGTTTTCAATCTAGAGAGTCACTACTGATCATGATAATGGTATAAAATGAATCTGATTTTGTAAAAAAACAACCTTTTTAAGATACCAAAGTTTTCAATTATTGGAAATAAAATCAATATTGATTTCACTTGCGAGTTACGATTGATATTTCAATTTAAAAGATGCATTTTGTGTGGGAGAGGGGACATGGGGGTGGGGGTGGTTGGGGGACTGGTGAGGGCGGCGTTTTCCCTCGGATTTAATTTTCTGTGATGGGAAGTGATCCCTGAAGTGACAAATGTCTTTTGTCAGAACTTAAAAAAGCCAATCCCGGGAAAAACAATTAATTATTCTATATTATCATCCATACACTGTGTGACTCCTCCAAATCCACTCTCAAACCCCAGGAACCCGTCTCCCCACATACCCTACCGACACCCTCTGACAAAAGCTGTGCACACGACCCGAATTATTGGTCTTGCCAAGCAGCCAATGAGAAAGCGGAACTTGAGCCAAGCCCCTGACGTCATAGCCCGGTCTGATCTGAATTGCCTTAATCGACCGGAATATTATTTTCGTCAGGTCCGGAAATACTTTATGCTACTATTTTCGTGGTATTGACCGTTTAGGATGATATCATCCCGATATTTTGATAGTTTTCACTAAACAAGTATTCTTACAACGATTACAGGGAATAATCAAAGAGGACGGTATTGTAGAAAGGTATGAAATTAGCCGTTTTCTAGTGTCATTTTTTTTTTAAATCTCCAAAAATAATGCATTCGGAATTTCTCTATTTTCACCCCAAAATAGTTTAGTTTTGACAAAAATCAACGCATGTCCATAAATACTGACCCTTTTCTGATATAATCAATGTCTTCAATTTTAATTTTGAGTGTAAAATATCGAGACAAATTGACGTGAAATGTGTGATGTTTTCAATGTTTACATTCGGTATTGCTCGGTAGTGGCGAGGTCACGCCGTGCTGTGTGCTTAGAAAATAGACGCTGCACGCATGACATGCAGACTGACTGGGCGCTTATAAGGCCATGGGCGCTTAATAGGGATAATACGGTATCAAAACCTGATTTATTCAAATACATTTTCAATGTGTCTGACAACTTTGACTGCCTGTATTTAAGGATTTTGAAGAAAATATTAGGTTTTGACACCTATTTTGTTATTTATTTATTTAATTATTTATCTATTTACACACTGCTGTAACTAGTGGTACAAATACACAACATGGATTAACTTTTTATAGCACGATCGGTCGGTTTGTTTTTTTGTTTTTCGTGACGATATTTCAAAACAAGTTCGTTTCTGTTATTCAGTAGAGTGGGTTGTTTGTCGCTCGGGATAGCTTAATTATCCTCCATGCATAGATTACTTTGGCCTGAAATACGCTTATTTGTGTTCAAGGTTCTTAATATTTCCCATTTGATGGGGGGTTTTTTAGCCCCTATATGAGACCTGTCACCACAAAATGAGCGTTAAGTCGCCAGTGTGCATTAAGATATATGGTCCAATGAACATGCCAAAAATCAATAGAAAACAAAGGAATTTTTAAATTTCAATTTGATTTTTGACCAGGAAATCATTGAGAAATTATGACATGTTGCATATCATTTTAAAGCTTGTTTTCTGAGCATTCTGAAACTGGACAAACCGCAAAATTAAATTTTCCGACTTAACTCTCATTTCGTGATGACAGGTCTCATATGTGCTCGGATAATTATGTCTCTTTTTCGTCCTGCTGGTTCCTGAAGGATTTTGTGCTGTTATAATATCTGGTTTTGAAACAGTCCCTGGTAACCCAATGTAATGCGCCTTGCCTTGGTTGCTTGACGATGTTGTGACTTGATAAACTACTTTAATTTATTCATAAAGCAGTTTCCATGTAGTGGGAAAGTACCTTTTTTTTTACTCTACATTTGCATGATTTGTCAGCGTTTTTTGTATCAGTTTTTCTCGCGACTTTATTAGTGTGCATTTTGAAGATTTGGCTTATGTTTTTCAGGCAACTGTACAGGGTGTATCAAAAAAATTAGGACACTTTTTCATGGCGCTGTAATACTTGTTATAATCATTGGACCATGACCAATTCAGTCTCAATGTAAAGCCCAATTAATTATTATGATATCCTGAAAATATGAGATAAATCCGATGAAAAATAAGAAAACTAGCATAATTTGCGTAAACCATGTCATTTACTGGTTTGTACAATGGGATTTACATGTATAGACCAGTAAATAACATGATTTACGTTTCAATACGTTACAATAATTATAAACATAGAAAATAATCTATCAGTCAATAGCAAAGATTAGTTTGGTAATCCATTTAATTCTGGCACAAATCAATACTGGCTAAATAATCCACAAATCAGATGCATGCATATTCTGTGCAAATCAAATAAGTTCTCGAACCCACTGTAGATGGTTCATTACCATGATATTGGCATAGTGTGCGCGTTCATGTTACTCTACTGTTACTGTGTGAATGACCATTGTACATACTACAAAATAGATTGCCTTGCCTAATAGGTCACAATTTCCTTAATTAATGATGGATTTTTCTCATCTCTTCAGGATTTTATCTTTATCGGTTGTACTTTACATTGAAATAAAAATTGTTCATGCTTCAGTGATTTAACAAGGATTTAAACCATCATCAAAAAGTGTCCTAATTTTTTTGATACACCCTGTATTAAACTTCATGCTGTTTTATTGAATATTTTGTGAAGTTTGTGCCCACATGGATAATGCTTGGTAATGAGCTCGAGGAATACAGCTCTTGCCATTGTCTTTACATTCTTACTGTACAGAGGGTTATACCATATACAGTCATAAAAAAGTAACTATATACAGGTAATAAATGGGCTTCTAACTCTTAAAATATATATCCTACCTAAAAATGTCAAATTATAAAGTTGTTGAGAAATTTGTCTTCTCTAATATGAGATATTGCACGCTAGGATCGGGTGATTATTGAAGAAGTGGCACTCAAAAATATAAGGAAAAGTCCGATTTTCATTTTCACATTTGTATTTTCTACACGCGGGCCAATCTACGGGTACCTTATCGATTACCGGTAGTGCAATTGGGGGATGCATGCGCAGGTTGGACAGTCGGCCGTATTGTTCCGATGGATCAATACGCCACACACACGCTACCTGTCATTCTCTCCCCCGTGTTGAAATGTAAAATGTGAATTTGAAATTGTGACTCTACCTTACATTTTGGATTGTCGCTTCCTAAATATTCAAGCGTGCAATATCTCATATTAAAGAAGATAAATTTCTCAACAACTTTATGATTTGATATTTCTAGGTAGGATATATATTTTTAAAGTTAAAAGTACATTTATTACCTGTATAGTTACTTTTTTTGATGACTGTATATGGTTTTTCTACATCTGTTATTTTTTCTTCTTAGGATTATCTATTTATATGTCTATTTATTTATCAATTTATTTATCTATTTATTTACTTATTTTATTTATTTACTTATTTATTTACTTATTTATTTACTTACTTATATATTTATTTATTTGGTGAAAATAAGTCTAAATTAGTAAGTCTTTTCTCAAAAACAATTTATAAATAATAATTTAAGTATTAGTTGATTTTTTTCCCAGAACTTTTTATTTCAGATTTGGACGCAAGTCCGATCGCCATGGTGATGATCTGATTAAAGTTAACCCCGCATCAAAGTGATGCAGCATGCTGCTAAGAGGACAAATAAGATACACTATATACACAATACACACATATATATCTTGTATATTTATAAATCAATTACAATTGCACATTATATCTGTATCAATAACTGTTAGTGTGGAAATGCAAAAACGTTTTAAGTGACATTTTGGTCATTTTGAAGGAGAAGCATTTTGTGTTCAATTTCGTTTACTTAAAGGGGCACTAAGAGATGTGTTGGAGGCTGCGCCCTCAATTATGATAAAAACTGAGATTAGTATATTTTTATAATTGTATTACATGTATGAACTTGTCGATTCAAAAATGCTCGTAGAGCCGCAACGAGCATTTTACGTCCGACAGTATCCCCCTGCAGTACGCATGATACATAACGCGAACCATATTTGCATAGAGGGCGTTTTTCAATAAATAGCGATGATATTGTTTTAATCAAGTTTTGCTGTGTTTTTGTTAGTAGAAACAACAATAATGGCAATTTTAATGTTCATCTTGAATTCTGAAGTAAATTTTTAAACATTTAAAATTTTCAACACCACTTAATGTCCCTTTAATTATTGTTTTATCAAGCTAAATTGTTTTATTAAAAATTAATTCATAACAATTTCAAGACAGGTAAGATGAGTGGATTATAATACTGTATTTTCATAAATAACTAATCACTCCATTTGGTCGAAAATATCACATACGTTGTTCTTGCATTCCCGTGACGTGTGGAGCAATGACTATTTCAAGGGCCTGTAGTGGCAGAAGGTTGTATACGTAATAGCTGCCGTTCAGTAGCATGACAATGCAATGTACCAGGTGCTATGTACCGAAGCAGGGGCGGACTGGCCACTGTGGCGTTTTGGCGATCGCCACATGGGCCGCTTGTTTCTGGGCCTCTCAGGGCCGGTTGGGCCTCCCAGGGCCGGTTACGCGAAATTTTGTGAGCGTGCGAATTTTTATGACTGTGCGATATTTTGTGACCGTGCGAAATTTTGTGAGCGTGCGAAATTTTGTGACCGCGCGAAATTTGTGACTGTGCGAAATGTTGTTACCGTGCGAAATTTTTGACTGTGCGAAATTTTGTGACCGTGCGAAATTTTGTGACCGTGCGATTTTTTTTTGTCCCTACCCCCCCCCCCCCCCCCCCCCCCCCCCCCACTTACGTGAAATTCACGAGGTGACTGACTGGGAAAAAATTTGGGGCAACCTTTTACGAAAATTTACTACCGGGACGACATACTTCTGTCCCCTGGCTCACATGCCGCGGTACGCGCCTGGGCCGCTTTAATTATTTTGCCACGGCCGCTTTCAGGTCCCAGTCCGCCCCTGTACCGAAGTATAGTAGAGAGACGTGTTGAGCTAAGCTCTCGCCCACGCATGGAGTGCCCTATCTCTCATTCCATATGTACCGCTAGTTAAGCCCATATTGTTTTGAAATAAAATCTACACTGTTTTTATTGTTAATAATTAATTTTTCCCTTAGTGGTGGTCGAGCGATGAAAAATTCTTTTCTCAACCGGGATTTGAACACGGGAACTCCCGACAGATGCTCTACCGACTAAGCTAACGAGGACAATTGGTATCGAAACGTTAGAAATGTATCTAAAGGCTTTGGGTTAAAACATTGTAAGTGCTCTTGCCCTGAACATGTATAAAGCAACACTTCTCATGCATAACTGTTGGGCACTTTAACTTCATACATGCTGAAGGGCTAAAAAACATAAGATTTTGACAAATACAACCTTTCATATGGCAGCCACAGCAAACGAAGCCTTGTGAAATCAATCCTTACATTTGATATTCATATTCTCAGTAGAATAACCTGACTTTTTTCTTATAAGTCACACTTTTCTATACAAATATTAATAATAAACATCCTTTTAAACCAAAAAAAAAATATCCTGTTCTGCAGGCAAATGGATCTCTCAGATAGGATTGGGCGGGCATGCATTTAAAAAGGAATTGGTGACGTTTTTGGGAATTTTGAAGGGTAAAAAAATTCAAATTTTCATAAAAATATTTTTAATTTGTCTAAATTTTCTCTCCCCCCCCCCCAAAAAAAAATGAAAATGTTTTATAATTTATTTTTGTTGTTGAAAATTTGAGAGAAAAAATGAGTCGCTCCGGCTGAAGAACAGTTTTTCCCTGTGGCCTTAGCGTATTAAGGGAATGGAAATGAATATGTGTTCTGTCCTTTGTTAGCTAGCACTAATCCTAACGTTGGGTAGGGTTAGGGGTGATCTTGAGTATAGTTAGGGGTAATAATCTTGAGTACAGTTAGGGGTAAGCTTGAGTACAGTTAGGGGTAATCTTTAGTACAGTTTGGGGTAATATTGAGTACAGTTAGGGGTAATCTTGAGTACAGTTTGGGGTAATCTTGAGTACAGTTTGGGGGTAATCTTGACTACAGTTTGGGGTAATCTTGAGTACAGTTTGAGGTAACATTGAATACAGTTAGGGGTAGTCTTGAGTACAGTTTGGGGTAATCTTGAGTACAGTTAGGAGGTAATCTTGAGTACAGTTAAGAGGTAATCTTGAGTATAGTTTGGGGTGATCTTGAGTACAGTTAGGGGTGATCTTGAGTACAGTTAGGGGTAATCCTAAGTACAGTTAGGGGTAATCTTAAGTACAGTTAGGGGTAATCTTGAGTACAGTTTAGGGGTAATCTTGAGTACAGTTTTGGGTAATCTTGAGTACAGTTAGGGGTAATCTTGAGTACAGTTTGGAGTAATCTTGAGTACAGTTTGGGTTAATCTTGGCTACAGTTTGGGGGTAATCTTGAGTACAGTTAGGGGTAATCTCGAGTATGGTTAGAGGTAAATTTGTGTACATGAAGTCATCAATAAAATGTGTTTTCACGATGATCCCAAAAGCTACAGCGCTCATGAATAATGGCTCGAAAAAGTTATCTAAATTAATCATTAAAATATGATCGAGCCCAATATCAGTCTATAGACTCCATCTATATTATAATACACTACTCTCTGTCTGTTTGTTTGTCTGTCTGTCTGTCTGTTTGTCTGTCTGTGCGCGCTTTTTCGCCGCCTTCCCGGGGTCGGGCGGCGTTCAAACTTGGTGGGTGGGTACAGCTCGGTCCCCGAAAGAGCAAGTTTGCATTCGCTAAAGCGTACGAGGTCAAAGGTCATCTAGGGGTCAACTTTTTGAAGTTGGTCGGATCATGCTTAAACTCGGTGATCGCAATGCTCGATGCGAGGCGAGCGTGGCAAAAATAAAACGGGTTGGCGTTTGTCGGGTCTTCCGGGGTCAAAGGTCGTCTAGGGGTCGAATTTTCAAAGTTTGTCCGATCGGGCTTAAACTCGGTGACGGGAAGCCCGAGTACGAGTCGAGCGTGGAAAAAATAAAACGGCTTTGCTTTTCTTGGGTCGTCTGGGGTCGAAGGTCATCTAGGGGTCAACTTTTTGAATTTTCAAAGTTTGTCCGATCGGGCTTAAACTCGGGGACGGGAAGCCAGAGTACGAGTTGAGCGTGGAAAAAATAAAACGGCTTTGCTTTTCTTGGGTCGTCCGGGGTCAAAGGTCATCTAGGGGTCAACTTTTTGAAGTTGGTCGGATCGTGCTTAAACTCGGTGATCACAATGCTCGATGCGAGGCGAGCGTGGCAAAAATAAAACGGGTTAGCGTTTGTCGGGTCTTCCGGGGTCAAAGGTCGTCTAGTGGTCGAATTTTCAAAGTTTGTCCGATCGGGCTTAAACTCGGTGACGGGAAGCCCGAATACAAGTCGAGCGTGGAAAAAATAAAATGGCTTACAAACCACCAAACCCGACAACCGACAAACTCCGGGTGACCGCCCAAACCCGAGAACCGACAAACCCCGGGTGACCGCCTAGTTTTAAAGAATACGCTACTCTCTGTCTGTTTGTCTGTCTGTCTGTGCGCGCTTTTTCGTCGCCTTCCTAGGGTCGGGCGGCGTTCAAACTCGGTGGGTAGGTGCAGCTCGGTCCCTGAAAGAGCAAGTTTCCATTCGCTAGAGCAAGCATGTGCAACCTTTTCTTACAGCCGGGCCGCATTGTGATTTTGAGATCCATTCGCGGGCCGCAGTGATTGTCAAACATTCCAAAACACATCCGGATACCCACTTCTCTTCGCCATTTCAACCAGGGATTATAACACGCAATCACAAGTTTGTTCCGATGAAAGGAATGCTCGCGCTGCGCGCGAAAATGTTTGACTTTACACTTATTCTTACTATGAATGAGGTACATTTCTGCTTTAAACAAGTTTCTACCAAAACAAATTCCATTTAGGGTACACATGCGAGCGTAGCACGCGAAACAATTAGGTCTGTGCACTTTTGACCATTATAATTCCATGATTTCTCTTGTCAAATGAACCGACAGTGCCAATCTCAACCGACATGACAGCTAATATTGGGGGAAATTGCCCCTCGCTCCCCTCTGGCTACGCCACTGCGTCACCCTACTAATTATAAGGGAGCGACACCACTAAATCAATTCGCCATTTAGTGTAACCTAGCGAGTTCCGGTTGAAACGGGCCGCATCAATGGGAATTTTGGGATTGCTTCGCGGGTCGCAGATTAGAGGCCGGCGGGCCGCATGTGGCCCGCGGGCCGCAGGTTGCACACGCTTGCGCTAGAGCGTACGAGGTCAAAGGTCATCTAGGGGTCAACTTTTTGAAGTTGGTCGGATCGTGCTTAAACTCGGTGATCACAATGCTCGATGCGAGGCGAGCATGGCAAAAATAAAACGGGTTGGCGTTTGTCGGGTCTTCCAGGGTCAAAGGTCGTCTAGGGGTCGAATTTTCAAAGTTTGTTCGATCGGGCTTAAACTCGGTGACGGGAAGCCCGAGTACGAGTCGAGCGTGAAAAAAATAAAACGGCTTTGCTTTTCTTGGGTCGTCCGGGGTCAAAGGTCGTCTAAGGGTCAAATTTTCAAAGTTTGTCCGATCGGGCTTAAACTCGGGGACGGGAAGCCCGAATGCGAGTCGAGCGTGGAAAAAATAAAACGCCTTTGCTTTTCTTGGGTCGTCCGGGGTCAAAGGTCATCTAGGGGTCGAATTTTTAAAGATTGTCCGATCGGGCTTAAACTCGGTGATGAGAAGCCCGAATGCGAGGCGAGCGTGGAAAAAATAAAACAGTTTTGCTTTTCTTGGGTCGTCCGGGGTCAAAGGTCATCTAGGGGTCGAATTTTCAAAGTTTGTCCGATCTGGCTTAAACTCGGTGATGAGAAACTCGGTGATCTGTTTGTTTGGTCCCCGCAAGAGCAAGTTCGCATTCGCTAGAGCATACGAGGTCAAAGGTCATCTAGGGGTCAACTTTTTGAAGTTGGTCGGATCGTGCTTAAACTCGGTGATTACAATGCTCGATGCGAGGCGAGCGTGGCAAAAATAAAACGGGTTAGCGTTTGTCGGGTCAAAGGTCGTCTAGGGGTCGAATTTTCAAAGTTTGTCCGATCGGGCTTAAATTCGGTGACGGGAAGCCCGAATACGAGTCGAGCTTGGAAAAAATAAAACAGCTTTGCTTTTCTTGGGTCGTCCGGGGTCAAAGGTCGTCTACGGATCGAATTTTCAAAGTTTGTCCGATCGGGCTTTATGCATGCATTCTACAAACCACCAAACCCGAGAACCGACAAACTCCGGGTGACCGCCCAAACCCGAGAACCGACAAACCCCGGGTGACCGCCTAGTTTTAAAGAATACATCATATAAATTGTATGCGGGGGGAAATCATGCAGGAGGTTTTTATAGCCTTATTAGGCCAAATAAAAAACAAGTTTGTCTCAGAAGACAGTGTGCGTAGCTTTTAAAATTCGCATATTACAGCATACAACTTCTTCTTGAAGTCAAGTTTAAATTTCACATTGTGAAGTACCAAATCAGCTTCATGTTGTTGCTTCACACAGAGCCCATCTATGGGGAAGAAAGTACAAAAATAGCAAAGCATTTTTTACTAAAAAAAGAAATTTAAAAGATCTCATTTCGCATAGCCTTTTTTTCAGGTTTCTTCTGAGACAAACTTGTTTTTTATTTGACCTTATATCATTATGGCCTTGATCACAGATGTACTTCACAAACTGTGAAATTGATTGAATATAAAGTGACCACTTTAAATGGGTTGTATTTATATTGTACAGAACAGGAAACCGGAAACATGACGATCACGTTTTCATTCACTAAGAAAAACAAAATTGGATTTTGTCACAAATTGGGACCCCTTATTTTGAGGTGTGATTTTTACACGGTTAGTGATATTTATGATATCACAGTTTCTAAAAATATTGTCATAGAATTGAATTTGGTGTCATTTCAAAGCGCAATTAATGTACTTTCCATACAATCAAAGAGCAAATGTCTTCATTACTCAGTTTTATTTGGGAACAATTAATTGATCAACTTGTGCTGGAGGAGGAGACTAGGAGCCGGAGGCTATAGGGAGCCAGTCTCATACGCACACTATGAATGTGTTATTTATTCATATTACTTTAACTGAAAGTCAATAGCTATGATAAAGGGTTCAACAAAAGAAAGTATACAACTTTGTTTATGTCATTTGGAGTAACTTTCAATTTGTTTTTGACCAAACAGGCTAAATAGGCATTTAGATGAATCTTTTAGGCATAATTTGATACCAGATTTGCTCCCTAACAACAAAGATAAACCATGATTAGCACCATTTAAAGGAAAATATCCCATTTTCAAAAGTCGCATTTCCAATACACAGCACGAGAAGATTTGGTTAATCTGTCCATGTTCTCCCCATCCATTAACATTCCTTTACATTCAAATCCTTCACCCATGCATCAGTTTACATTTAAATTAGCCCGCGCATATCCCTCAATGCGATCAGTACGGGCTAAATACGGCATGTGTGTGTGTTAACAATTGGCCCTTTCTTCTCGTGCTGTGTATTGAAAATGCGACTTTTGAAAATGGGATATTTTCCTTTAAATGGTGCTAATCATGGTTTATCTTTGTTGTTAGGTGGCAAATTTGGTATCAAATTATGCCTAAAAGATTCATCTAAATGCCTATCTAGCCTGTTTGGACAAGAATAAATTGAAAATTACTCAAAATGACATAAACAAAGTTGTATACTTTCTTTTGTTGAACCCTTTATGTATGCATACTCTACTGCATGCATCGGAGATGATTCAAAAAGCCCGCTAGGATACATCCCGTGCATCAATGTCCCAACCGATGCTTGATATTGCGTTACGGTGATTTGTCCAGAAATTTGCAAAGATTTTAAAGACACCACCACAATGCATTGCATTTTTGCAAAATGCCTTAATTCTGGTCTCCAATTTGTCTCAGTTTCCATAGACATATATAATGCACACAATCATGGATTCATAGCGCATTCATCGTTAGAGCTCTTAGGTTCTAGTTTACATCAATGAATAAATTAGTTATCAGTGTTCCTTTTTCTTATTTATTTAACTTAAGAGCTCGTCTAATGCATCGTGTGAAAAAGCTTTAGTTGGCTGGCGTTCGCGCGATGCATTGTGGGAAGACCTTAAAATCTTCTTTGAGAAATGTGCTATATTTGAAACTGTATAATTTAATACTAAATCGTTACGGTATCAATTTTGAATGATTTAGCACCGCGTAGCCAGAGATGGGGAGGGGGTGGGGGCTTGAGTACGTCGGTCATTGTCAGTTGAGATTGTACCGGGGGGGGGGGGGGCACTCAACTTTATTTTGGTAGGGTTGTGCGGGTGTGCTGCCCAGGGTCTTAGAAAGGAGGGCTTCAGAGCTGAACTGAGAGAATTTTATGACAAAAAATAGGGTCTTAAGAACTGATTTTCTCGAAAAAATAGGTTTTATGAACTGGTTTGTTTTTCAAAATTGCTTAGTAAGAATGCAAATTTTCAAAAAAAATTGTGGCTTTGGAATGTTTTTTCACAATTATTGAATTTTCTATAAAATGGGGGTCTTAAGAGCTGATGCAGGCTCAAAAGGGGGGTCCTAAGAACTTGCAGAAGAGGATGAAGTAGGGGGTCTTCAGATGGCTTAGTGCTAATAGTGCTTGAAACTTCCTATTGCAGCTCAGTACGGAGCTATACTGGAAGCCCTCTGAAACCTAGAGGATGTGGATTTTTGTACAGGTAACAGACCCGGGATGATCCCCTACTCTTTACGATGAGGTCTGCAACTATTTTAACGTGTTCAGGGTGAATCGTCTGAATACACGGGACCAACGGCTTAACGTGAATCTCCGAATCACGGCGAACTGACACTCACTGAATAGACCTGCACGTTGTGCACAGTGAATGAGGTAGAGGAGAAATTCTACAATTAAATTTGTCTATCAGCTTAAACCACGGAAAGAGACTCCGATAACTAACACTCACTGAATTAAGATTTGATTGTAGAATTTCCGACCTAGATAGGAACTTTTTGGGGAATCCTGGTTTCAAGGCGACTTGAACCCACGATTGATAGAAAACTCCCGACCGACGATCAGCGCGCTAGACCGCTCGGCCACCTCTACCTCTACCACATGCCTATACGATACCCCTTTCCAATGTCAGTGCCAGTGTTATTTAAATTTAGTATAGGTATACAGGCATATCGTTTAATGTAAAATGACAATTACATGCATAGCAGCATGTAGAATGATATTGGGTTCGATCATGATTTTAGGAATAATTTTGAACCATGTGGTTATTGAGCTCCGTAGCTTCCATGCATGTTAGTATTAAAGCTTAAGGGCGTACATTCACTAATTCGGCCTCCATAAACTTTACATGCTTTGCAATGCTGTGTCCAAATCGCTGTAACTTGAGTTAGCTTGCGAAGAATTCTATGAAATTTTGATATGTTTTAACACAAAACGGTATTTTATAACATATCTGAACTGAAACTCAACCCGGGGTCATCAGGTAGACTTTTTGCTAGAAGCCGGCACGTCAGCTTGTACTGATTTTGTTACTTATAAGTTGGCTTTTACCAATGCAAGCAATGTGCGTGTAAAAAGGTCCGTAAAATTATGTTTCAGTTAAAATCACATATTTTCTTTTTAAAACATTAAATATACATTCTTAGGAATACGCAGAACACAAATTTGGCACAAAAACAATAATGATTAGTTTCATTTGCTACCATTCTTCCGTCAAATAGGAACTATTATCGTGAAGTGCCGCGCATTACCGAATTAGTGGTGTACGCCCTAAACATTGAATGGATTGAGGACTCGATATACATGCATTGCATTCTGTATGGAACACCTTGTATGTCATGGTGCTCTGACATTGGGCATATGTTTTTGTTGTACATGTAGCGTGTTTAATGCAATCTTATTTAAAATTGTTGATTTAAAACTTACTATGACACCATACTAAAGCCAATGGTTAACTTTATTCAGCAAATACGTTTTCACATAATTATATTGTCACAAATATTGACCACCCTGTATAAGGTACTATACGGTTTAACTATACCTTTTATAACTAAAAACAAAGGTGGCAACATTTCTTCATTGTAATAATGATCTACTTGTTGAAATTCATCAAAATTTTCAAAATTTATACAAGTATTTTTATAGCTGACTTTGTCTTGATTTCTTGGGTTTTGTATGAAATCTGAAAACAATGAAAACATGCAACAACATGAATTTGTGAAGGCAAACTACATGTATAATCACACATAAAGTAATATTGTTATTATTAGTGAAGATTTAACCAATAGTTTTTACAATTATACAGAGTAGATTGGATTGCTAAGGATAATAGAAACAGTGGCGTAGGCTGAGGGGGGGGGGGGTGGGGGTTGCCCCGCCCCCAATTTTCGAGTGGCGTCGGCTGAGATTGGCACTGTCGGTTATCAAGCACAATTGTTCGCGTCTTTTTGGGGGGACGACACATCGAAACATTTCCCTCCACTCTCATGGTTATGACTCGACGGCGCCTCCCCTTTTAAGTTTGCGACTCGACGGCACCCCCCCCCCCCTGCCCCCACTTTTATTTTCTCCCCCTCCTCCCCCAATATAAAAAACCTTGCAACACCACTGATAAAAAATACTGCAAGTCATGACTTGCGAATCCCCCTGGCTGGGAGATCAACTAAATGAGGTCAACGGTCATATATGGGTCATGTTCCCCCGGTGTTCATGTTTCTTTTCTCCAAGTTTGAGGTCAATCGGTCAACTTTAACGATTTGACCTCTGGATGACCTTTGACCTCAGATGACCTCTAATTATTTTTTTACATGTTCCCACGGTGTTCATTGCACAAATTAACCCCTTGTTGACCTTTGACCTCTAATGACCGTTGACCTCGGATGACCTCTAATTTATTTTGGACATGTTCCCCAGTGTTCATGTTTCTTGTCTCCAAGTTTGACGTCGATCGGGCAACTTTTACGATTTGACCTCTGGATGACCTTTGACCTCAGATGGCCTCTAATTTATTTTAGACATGTTCACCCGGTGTTCATGTTTCTTGTCTCCAAGTTTGACGTCAATCGGGCAACTTTTACGATTTGACCTCTGGATGACCTTTGACCTCAGATGACCTCTAATTTATTTTAGACATGTTCACCCGGTGTTCATGTTTCTTGTCTCCAAGTTTGATGTCGATCTGGCAACTTTTACGATTTGACCTCTGGATGACCTTTGACCTCAGATGACCTCTAATTTATTTTAGACATGTTCACCCGGTGTTCATGTTTCTTGTCTCCAAGTTTGACGTCAATCGGGCAACTTTTACGACTTGACCTCTGGATGACCTTTGACCTCAGATGACCTCTAATTTATTTTAGACATGTTCACCCAGTGTTCATGTTTCTTGTCTCCAAGTTTGACGTCAATCGGGCAACTTTTACGATTTGACCTCTGGATGACCTTTGACCTTAGATGACCTCTAATGTATTTTAGACATGTTCACCCGGTGTTCATGTTTCTTGTCTCCAAGTTTGACGTCAATCGGGCAACTTTTACGATTTGACCTCTGGATGACCTTTGACCTCAGATGACCTCTAATTTATTTTAGACATGTTCACCCGGTGTCGTCGGGACAAAAGTCTTCAAATCTTCGCTAATCAGTAAAAAAAATTCGCCAAATATCTGTCACAATGGTCGGGTTACGTGTCGGGACGCTGAATTGCAGAGGAATTCAAACGGAAATCAAGAAAAGCCAAGTTGCGGATGATTTTAGGAAATATAAATTAACTTTCGCTGGGATACAAGAAACACATCTGAAGGGAACGGGATTCGAAACCATCACAACAACGGACAAAGCCGATAAGTATGATCTTTATTACACGGGAGCGGATCAAAATAGACATCACGGAGTAGGAGTTGTAATAAATCATGGACAAAAAGGATATTTTAAACGGATTTCGGACAGAATTTGCTATTTCAAATCAAATTTACAAGAGAACAACACAAATCGCTCTGTCGCCATTGTGTGCGCCTACGCGCCTACGCTTGCGTGTAGCAACGCTAACCCGGAAAAACGGGAGGACTTTTATCAGGATCTTGAAAATCTTCTTAACAGTTTTAGTAACCGTACTATTACCATCATCTTGGGCGACTTCAACGCAAAAACCGGGTCCGCATGGATACATTTTCCGCAAAATATCGGAAAATACGGAAAAGGACATGTAAACGAAAATGGAAATCGTCTTCTAGAGACAGCTATGAAATACAACCTTGTCTTAACTAACACTTTATTCAAACATAAACTATATGTCACCGGACCACATGGACGTGCCCGGAAAGGAACAATCTTGACAAAGATGGAACGCCAAGAAGAAACCCGTATAGGAATCAAATTGATTATATAATTATCAATAACCCTTTCCGCAGATTTGTTCAAAATTCCAGATCATATGGCGGAACAGAAACATCCACAGATCACAAACTCGTCATGGCTGAGTTGAATTTTGAATTTCACAAAATCAATAAAAAGCCTTCAAAGAAGACACTTGCCGTCGACAAACTTAAAGAACCAGAATTCAGACAACTGTATCAAGGGAAAGTAACCACCAAACTTAAAGAAATAAGTAAAGATGACGAAGAAGAATCTCCTCAAGACAAGTGGAACAAGATTAAGAAATCATGCCTAGAAGCTGCCGAAGAAGCGGTAGGGTACAAAAACAACAACAAACGAATAGACGATCCACGAATAAAGAACATGTCTGAAAAGCAACAAAAACTAAGACTTGAAATCAACGCATCTGACAACAAGGAACAAAGAAGAAAACTGAAGAAAGAAAGAAACAAGACACTAAAACAAATCCACAAACTCGTTAAGGAAAATGAAACAAGCAAAATTAATGAGAAACTGGAAGAGCTTGAAAACTGCAAAAATGACTCAACCAAAATGTTCAAAGCAATCAAAGCTCTAAAAATCATAGAGCCCAAGAAAAATCTCATAGTGCACAATGAACTAAATGAAACTGCAACCAGTGAAGAAGACAAAGTCAAATTAATAACGGAATTCTTCAAAACACTCTTTGTATCAGACAAAGCTGAAAACATACCAGACTTAGAACCAAAAGAAATGACAACACCATTTACGGCGGAAGAAGTCGAAGAAGCAATCAGCACGCTGAAAAACAACAAAAGTCCAGGATGTGACGAAATTAATAGTGAACTTCTTAAATATGGACCAGCGGAAATAAACGAAATTATAGCTGAACTGCTTAATGACATCGCCAGCACAGGACAATTTCCTTCAGAAATGAAAGATGGCATATTAGTACCACTTCCCAAACCGGGCAAAAAACAAGGTCCGCCATCAAATCTACGACCAATTATCTTACTCTCTGTACTAAGGAAAATATTAGCAATGTGTCTACTAAGAAGAATTGATGACCGACTGAATGAAAACATTCCGCTTACACAAGCAGCCTACCGTGCTGGAAGATCAACCACAGAAAATGTGTTCACATTCAAGACTCTAGCTGAAAAAGCAATCACTTCTTCGAGCTACGAAACTCACATAATCATGCTTGACATGAGCAAAGCATTTGATAGCGTCATCCGCAAGACCCTATATGAAGATCTCCAGAGCATTCTCAACACAGATGAGCTGCATCTGACAACAATTCTCCTGAAAGATGTAAGACTGAAAGTCAGATGCGGAAAAACTACCGGAGACTATTTCACAACTAATATAGGGGTCCCTCAGGGGGATTGCCTCAGCCCGATCCTCTTCACTCTATACTTGGCCAAAGCCCTGGAGCAAGAAAAACACGTAGACCTAGATCATACATAAGCCAAACCTAATATATCGGAAGCCGAAGATCTCCTGCCACCTCATCTAAAAGATCATACCTACTGCAGGAAGACTGATCCGTATTTCCTCATAGACCAGCAATACGCAGATGATATCAGTTGGGTCGCTAACAGCAATCATAAAATTGAACAAATCAAAGCGGAAATACCAGACAAGCTCAGCAAACGCAATCTCAAAACTAACCAAACCAAAACAGAAGAATACACAATAAAAAGAAACGGAAACGAGTCATGGAAGAAATGCAAGTATCTCTGCAGCTTATTGGACACAAATGAAGATATTTGCAGAAGGAAACAATTGGCTATGATGGCATACAATAAACTGAAATTTATCATGAATTCAAGAACAACGTCAACGAACTTAAAACTAAGAACGTTTAACGCATTCATAACCAGCATCTTCCTTTATAATTGTGAACTATGGACAATGGACAAGAAAGCTGAACACAAAATCGACGTGTTCCAGAGATCGTTATTACGTAGAATGATGAAATTAAGCTGGCAAGACAAAGTAACTAATGAGGAGTTATATCAACGAACGAGTCAAACCAGATGGAGCAACTTAATAAGAACTAGGCGTATGACCTGGTTTGGTCATCTCCTAAGACTCCCAGAGAAAACCCCAGCAAAGATGTCCCTAGCAGAAATAGGAAGAAGTGTTAAAAGACCACAATTAGGTAGACCAAAACAGACGTGGATAAGAATGATCCAAAAACAATTGCAAGAACTAAATATTGACTATACAAACGCAGAAAATCTAGCAGAACTGGCCAGTGACAGATATACCTGGCATTTACTAACTGATAAGTGAGGGCGCCATGTCAACAAAGACGTAATGCGTAACTGATGATGACCCGGTGTTCATGTTTCTTGTCTCCAAGTTTGACGTCAATCGGGCAACTTTTACGATTTGACCTCTGGATGACCTTTGACCTCAGATGACCTCTAATTTATTTTAGACATGTTCACCCAGTGTTCATGTTTCTTGTCTCCAAGTTTGACGTCGATCGGGCAACTTTTACGATTTGACCTCTGGATGACCTTTGACCTCAGATGACCTCTAATCTATTTTAGACATGTTCACCCGGTGTTCATGTTTCTTGTCTCCAAGTTTGACGTCAATCGGGCAACTTTTACGATTTGACCTCTGGATGACCTTTGACCTCAGATGACCTCTAATTTATTTTAGACATGTTCACCCAGTGTTCATGTTTCTTGTCTCCAAGTTTGACGTCAATCGGGCAACTTTTAAAATTTGACCTCTGGATGACCTTTGACCTCAGGTGACCTTGGATGACCTCTAATTTATTTTAAACATGTTCACCCGGTGTTCATGTTTCTTTTCTCCAAGTTTGAAGTCAATCGGGCAACTTTTACGATTTGACCTCTAAATGACCTTTGACCTCGGATGACCTTTGCAAATTAGACCCCCAAACAAGCAGCTACAGTGTTTGACCATGGCCTACCTATCACTGAAGGTTTGAAGTCAATCCGTCCATCCTTTCAACAGATACAGCATTCGGGCAACTTTTACGGTTTGACCTCTAGATGACCTTTGACCTCAGATGACCTTTGCAAATTAGACCCCCAAACAAGCAGCTACAGTGTTTGACCATGGCCTACCCATCACTGAAGGTTTGAAGTCAATCCGTCCATCCTTTCAACAGATACTTTTTTTGTACAGCATTTGGAAAAAAAGGCTAACCAAAAGGCACACACACAACACACGCACGCACATTGACATGATGACAAAATCCCCTTCTGGTTTTACAAACCAGGGGGATAATAAAAACACAGAGCAAATACTTTTGCCAACATGTATGGTATTAGTAGAAAAATCATGAGATGGTTGATAAACAGCTATTCAAAATCAATTTCAAAAGTCAGTTATAACATAAATATTAATTTGACATTTATATTGAGTTCCATTTATATTATATTTATATGTCGCATAATATTTTGTTTGACAATATTCATGAATGAATTTGTTGGGTTTTAACAATAAACCCATTTGCAAAAGATTGCAGTGGCTGGGAAAACTAATTGGAAAAGTAAATTTATGCACTCACCTTAACCTTTAATGACAAAAAACAACAACTAATAATAACCTGTTCATTGGGTGAACTGACAGCAGGTGGCTGTTCGGAGGGTCAACAGACCTTTTGAGCCATTGGGCAGGTGGACCTATTCAGCAGGTAGTTCGTTACAGGCCCGTAACCAATTTTTTTTTTTTGGGGGGGGGGGTTTGAATGTTCATCAAAAATTGACCTTTTTCCAAAATTGGGTTCTTTTTCCCGCAGGCGAGAGGGATTGGTGGGGGTGGGAAGGAAGGGAAAGCACAAAATCATACCTATGTTTAGGGATTTTTTTTGCAAAAAAAGTAACCCAATTAGAGCACCACGTCCCCGGATACCGTATTAAGAGAGTTACCCCCACCCCCAGATCTTTTTACACGTAAGAGGGGGCATATTTGGAAAAATTGGACCTTTTTACCAAAATGTTGACCTTAAATCAATAAAAAAGCGTAAAAAACTTCAAAACCCTAATCGCAAACAGTATTTTGGGGACCTTTTTTGAGAATTTTGGGAGGGTTCATTGGTCAGGTAAATCAAAGATATTGGCATTTTCCGTGTGTAAATATTGACAATACAAAGACAATCAATTTCTCAGAAAGATTAAGCATTGAGTTCAAGGATACACCAATCATAGCTATAGAATCATCAGTGGCGTAGCCAGAGGGGGGGCGAGGGGGGCGATCGCCCCCCCCCCAATATTGACGTCGTGTCGGTTGAGATTGGCACTGTCGGTTCATTTGACCAGAGGAATCATGGAATTATGATGGTCAAAAGTACACATATGAAAAAATTTCGCGCGTTACGCGCGCATATAAGTCACCTTAATGCAATATTCGTTGGTAGAAGCTTGTTTAGTTCCATTTATATTACATTTATATGTCGCATAATATTTTGTTTGACAATATTCATGAATGAATTTGTTGGGTTTTAACAATAAACCCATTTGCAAAAGATTGCAGTGGCTGGGAAAACTAATTGGAAAAGTAAATTTATGCACTCACCTTAACCTTTAATGACAAAAAACAACAACTAATAATAACCTGTTCATTGGGTGAACGGACAGCAGGTGGCTGTTCGGAGGGTCAACAGACCTTTTGAGCCATTGGGCAGGTGGACCTATTCAGCAGGTAGTTCGTTGCAGGCCCGTAACCAATTGTTTTCTTTTTGGGGGGGGGGGGGTTCAAATGTTCGTCAAAAATTGACCTTTTTCGAAAATTGGGTTCTTTTTCCCGCAGGCGAGAGGGATTGGTGGGGGTGGGAAGGAAGGGAAAGCACAAAATCATACCTATGTTTAGGGATTCTTTTGCAAAAAAAGTAACCCAATTAGAGCACCACGTCCCCGGATACCGTATTAAGAGAGTTACCCCCACCCCAGATCTTTTTACACGTAAGAGGGGGCATATTTGGAAAAATTGGACCTTTTTACCAAAATGTTGACCTTAAATCAATAAAAAAGCGTAACAAACTTCAAAATCCTAATCGCAAACAGTATTTTGGGGACCTTTTTTGAGAATTTTGGGAGGGTTCATTGGTCAGGTAAATCAAAGATATTGGCATTTTCCGTGTGTAAATATTGACAATACAAAGACAATCAATTTCTCAGAAAGATTAAGCATTGAGTTCAAGGATACACCAATCATATAGATAGATCCTCTTGACTACCCCAATCCAGGGACCAGCGAGGGCGCCATTCTCATTGACCAGGGAATGAGCTGTAGTTAGGGCCATGTGTTTTGAACTGACCACCCGAAATTGAAAACAAGGAATAAAAATATAAGTAATGTTACATTTTATATCAAATATAGAGATGATATTAGAATGTTTGGAATGTGTCATATTCAGATCAATATCATGATATTACATTTGTAAAACATCTTGACTGTTGAAACCGTAAAAAGTCCTTCCAAAGGTCCAGGGTTTTATTTTAACTATCATAATTCGCAGGGAAAAAACCCCTGATTTGTACACTTTTAACGCCATTAATGTTAAACTAAATGAATAATGTAATTTATGACAAATTTTATAGGAAAACAAGAAAAGTGGACGATCCGGGCGGGCTTAAACTCACGTAAAATATTACTAAATAGATAGCAAGACTGAGGTCTTAACCACTCGGCCACCAATTCTGACGTAATGTTAAATGTGTAGAATTACTTATACCGTACTGACGCGTGTATAGTCCCATACTCGATTTAAGTCCCACCCCCTATTTGAGCTTAAATCTCAGACTAGGATGGGCACCCGTCTTAAGTCCCAGGGGTAAAAAGTAGGATACAAGTCTTAGAAAAATTACTTTCAGTAACTCAGCCGGACACAAACATCATTGAACTTTATTAAAAGTAGGCATGAGTTATCCCCACGCAATTTCTCTTACGTGACACGTGCGTATTAAACGGGTTCCGTATCATCTGGCGTAGGATCTCGAAATGCGACACACTTTTGAAGATTTGCAATGCTATTGCACAAATATGTAGTAAAAAATGACGCAAAAATATTCCCTACTTGATATTTGATCACGTACCATCAAAGCCAAACCAACAAAGATAGAGTTTCATCTTCAAATAACTAGAAAAATATGATAAATCCTGACGTGTCGGAAGTTAATATTTCGTTTTCGTTTAGAGTCAAAATTGCTATTGCTTTACACGTAGGTGCGCAGAATGTTTTCTGTCGGTTTAAAATAACCAAAAAACATGATTGTGAAGTAATTAGGAATCGCATCGCTCTGTAACTCAGAACATATTTATGATTAATGATCAGAAATGTAAATCTGCAAGAAAATCTACTTTCTAAAAAAATCATGAATAGAGGGCGCCCCTGGAAAAGATCACATAATATGCCTTTAACCCTAACGAAACTAAGTGCTACAAATGACTACTCTAAACTAGGGGCTGGTAGCGCCCAGACGTGCTATCATATTCATATGTGCAGGAATACCTTAAAGGTCAACCAAAATGGTGATTCATGTATGTTTTATTCAAAGGGGGATATTGGGTTTTTTTGCCCCACACACTCGTTGCGGGAATGATGCACAGTGCGCTTGTTGCCTTCATATGCGCCTGTGTCTTTCTGCATTCACTCGCTTATGTAATGAGGCGCACGCTTCGCCAATTTGGAACTGATCTAACTATAGTATTTTATTACTGTATACAAAATAAATAAGCCAACATTAGCTGGACTCGGGCACAATTCCAGAATCCTTAGTGCCCGAGTCAAAGTCAGACTCCTTGACCACCGAGTCTGAGTGCTTCAATTCCAAGTCTCGAGTCCGAGTCCGGTCTCGAGTTCTCCACCACTGACCTGTATGTTCAGGATGCGGCCTCCACAACCACCTGAAACACAATATGGATTGTATGTAAATAAACACATAAATCTTACCTAGGGGTAGTTGACATTCTTGAGAAGGGGGTAAATTCCCCTCAGCCTCCATTGGCATCGGCTCTGACAAGTTCTGCTGAGAAGGTTGCACTGACGATGCGGCGGTGTACCCAGAGTTGTCAACATTCTGCGGCTTTCTTATACAGCTACCTTCTGTCACCGCGGTGGGGGATTTGTCTTGTACGGGCATTTGTGGTGTGGGACTAACATCGGCCTTCTTTGCCACGCTCTCGTCGGTCATCCCAGATATGCCGTGCTCGGACAGGAACTCCTCCAAGTCCAGGTACTCAAATTTCAGGTCGTCGTCCGGCAAGGTGGTGTCCCAGAGTTTTGGCCCGAGAAAAGCGGACATACATGTTGGGTTGCCATGGCTGCCATAGTGTCCTGTCTTTTCCAAACCCTTCTTTTTGCCACAGTCACCTTGACCTGTATTTGTTGAAAAATATGAAATAAAATAAAAAGCATAATGAGCAGTTGAAAATGACTCTACCAATCATAATGTTAGCGAGTACGTAACAGTAGTCTAAGAACACGTCCATATTTCACCTAGTCATATTGTAATATTTTTGGGACACCCTGTATGTGGGTAAAAATACTAACCTTTCCATTTATGCAGGCATCAATGTGCATCTTGAACCTACCCTCCTCAAGGTTAGTCAAAGATTAGACGCCTAATCTTTGCCTAGTAATATTTTTGAAAAGGTGAATCTTGAAGTAATTTATACTTCATACTAATATTAGGCATAGCACAATGCACACACACAAAGTCTGCCACTGGGAGCATTACACCAGTGAACAACAACATATGAAAAGCTGTGTTGCATAAAGCCCTACATCCACTTCTACCTGTTACTCATTTTGCATTATTGAATGGATGGTGTGGAATGTGGTTTTGTATTGTTGCCTCAATTGGCGTGCATGGATGCACTAATCCAAGTTATGAAAACAGCCATACAATATTTGGATTAATTAATCATGCAAAATGAGTAACATGTAGGAGTGGTCTGTAATCCCTTATGCAAAACAATCTTTTCATATAATGTATGCAGCTCCACTTTGAAAAACATCCCTATATAAAATTAATTATCCTCAGGAGAGGCACTCATTGTAGGGCAGTGAGCTTGCCATATATGGTAGTCATGACCTTGGACTATATAACCTTGATCCAGGTATAAATACTATAAATCATCAGGTTTTTTAGTTATGACTGTTTTTACCAATTTTTGAAATTGGCTCTGAACTTGAATATATTGGGCCGATTTAAATAAACCTAACCTGAGATATTGTACTAAACACTTCAATCAATTTAGTGATATGCTCAGTTTTTGCATCCTTTGAGTGCCTCCTGTGAGGAAAAGACTGAGAATTTGAATATGGGTATGTAAGAAATGGAAAAGCTTGTTTAATTTCTAAATCCATCAATATTTGTCAATCAAATTGGGTATACATGTTATATATCTATTACCGATCACTCTTATGATGGGAAAAAAAATTGTCGGACATTGCTTATTTGCATATCAATGACTTGAATAGATAATTAGCTAATTTGCATATTTAATGAGCTTATGAAACTAAATTATAGTTTAAAAGATTGGGTATCGTACAATTAGCCATAATGCCAAGTTTGATTACAATACACCATTCACATCTGGATTTATAACATTTACGCATATTAATTAGCTGGACTTAGTCACTTTTTTGATTGCAGTCAGTAAAACTGGTCAAAATGACCAATTTCACTAGGTTATTTTAGCTTAATGCAATATAATTTTACCATATTTTTTAATTTAACATGGTATATAGATATTCAATTGTTAAAGAAATATGTGTAAATGGTGTTTTGAATGTTACAATATTAACAAATTGAGCTCTCTAAATCCTGATAAATTATATTTGTGGGCATTGTTACTGTTTTTGGCAGGTTTTCGGCCATTTTCCGAGTATCTCAAAACACCGTACCACAAGAATGCATTGACCGATTGTCATAATTTTTTTTGGAAAATAAATCTTTCATTGCAATCTTTCATTTGAATCCAATTTTGTACATGTCTCAATCATTTGAATGTTATGTGTGCTATGCCTACTAATATAATTCACCTGTACTTTGGACAGGTGAATCTATGGCGAATCTTCATCTATATTTTAACTTCTCCCACATATTACTATTAAAGGTATATTATGTGATCTTTTCCAGGGGACGCCCTCAATCCTCGAAAAAAAATTGGAAGCAGATTTTCTTGCAGATTTACTTTTCTGATCATAAATCATAAATATATTCCAAGTTACAGAGCGATACGATTCCTAATAACCTCAAAATCAAAGTTTTAGAGTGAATTTAGAGTAAAATTTGAAAAAAATAGAATGTACCGGTCGGTACAATCTATTTGCAAACCATGATTTTGAAGTAATTAGGAATCGTATCGATCTGTAACTTAGAAGATCTTTATGATTTATGATCATAAATGCAAATCTGCAAGAAAATCTGCTTTCATAGTAAAAATCAATGACAGAGGGCGCTACTTGGAAAAGATCACATAATATGCTTTTAAACGAACATGGTGCACTGAGGTGAATCTTCACCCTGCAATAGACCTAATATTGGCCTAATTTATCCTGAAGGAAGGTGAATATTGGGGGTAACGGTGAAAGCTTGTGGAGGGTAAGTTCAAGCTGCCCATTGATGCCTGCATTAGAATCATCAAAGTAATTTGAAGCACTAAAATATAAGGACACAGGTCACTCGAGTCATTCCAACATATTTTGTCAATACTACATACATACATACTACATACTGTTATACTGTACACAGCGCCCTACCTCAGGCATTAACGGTACAGCGCCCCTGAAACCTAGGGGCATGAGTTTTTTGTGTACACAGACCGGGATGATCCCCTACTCTTTACTAAGGAGTCTGTGACCTTTAACGTGCTCGGATTTTGCTCTTCCGATGCACGAGACCACCATTTATACGTGACTTCTGAGCCACGAGGCAATAGAGACTAAGTACCTTGCCCAAGGATACAAACATGTTGGCCGTAGTGGGGCTCGAACTCACAACCTTTGCATCGTGAGACCTGCGGTGGGACTAAAGTCATTATATTTCTAAAATGTCAATCAAGTCACAAGTCACAAACGGTCTGGCTCTACTTCTAACACTAAAATACTGTTAAAGTGGAAATTCTTGCCCTACATTTATTTTCGCACTAAACTCAGCAAACACTAAAAATAAAATGCAATAATATATATTCAATTTGGATGTAGGTCTAAATGTAAGGAAGCTATAAATTTATAACCCTAACCCTGCTAAATCTAACAAAATCCAACAAAAACACAGCGCCGGTGGACCCCCCCATTCCCCATCTCATTGCACAATCACGCAAAGTATGTAATACAGGGTGAGTCAAAAAAAAGTTTACCCTAATTGAAAAAATCAAAATAAATATTTCTGACCACAAAATCAAGGCAAACAAAACTTTAAATGATTGCGCCATTTCTTTGCTATCATCTGGAAAAAATCACGCTATTTGATGATACCGTTAAGTAAATATGACTATTTCTGTACAGGAGCTGTTTTTTCACAAAAACACAGTTTTTAATTTCAAGCTTAACGAGCTTAATAATGTTTACTAGGATTATGATGTAAAGCATTACACATCTTGTTTATTAAAAGAATTAAGTAGACAATAGACTTGTTCAAAATTGTCTTCTAATAGATTAAATTAAAACATGAAATATGGATTAAATCGTATCAGTTAATAAATAATAATTGCAAGGATTAAATAGTCCGCAAGGGATATTCATAAACATGATAAAACTAGATGATTGAGGATATTGAATAAAAATTGTCACCAGTGACTATCTGATAATGTGAATAATAAACGATATAGTATTTTGATAAAATCAATAAACATAATATTGCACTTATTTTTTCGTAAATATGTCCGATTAAGTAAACATTATCCTTGAACCAATCAAAAATTGTCAATGTCCACAGTAAGACTAGTAAGTAATAGTCTATCCCTCTCTTTCTCTCTCTACATGTAAAATGTATTCATGTTAATGAATAGAAACCCACTTGATAATCCAGCATCTTGTTTGGTCTTTCTCCTGATCTTTGAGAGTGTGCTTAGGATGGTTGCACTGAGGGACAATAGACAGCTTTAAGGCCTATTTATGACACAATTACCACACTATAATCATTTCATAACAAAGGAATTGATCCTTTCGCTGTCGGTATTGTAATTTTTTATTGGTCGTATCTTATGAAATATAATGGTCAAGATCTGGAAGCGTGTTCGGACGTTAAATTGGTCACTTTCATTCAAAACAGCGTAAAATAAGTTTCCCACAACCAATCTAAACCAGATAAAATGCATATTAAAGCTAATCAATTTGTCTTTATACCGTAGTAAATCGTTTTGAAAACAAACGAATACTTTTTTCTAAAACAAAATCGCTGAAGTTGAGTAAACTTTTTTTTTGACTCACCCTGTATGTGTACTGTCGCGGCAAAAAGGTGCAGTTGTCGGTATTGCTACAGACCCCTATGAGGTGTAGGGTTATTGAGCCACATTTTCAGGTTTCTATAACCCTTACCCTGCTAAATCCAACAGAAGCATTGCGCAATCATGCAAAGGTACATTATAGGTCAAGTCAAATCTTTATTAAATCCCTGAAATGATATGTGAATAACCAGGGCTTGAATATCGATGCCCCACCTAGTAGCCTTGATGCCCTCAATTTCTGCCTGTTTTTATTCCATTCAAAAGTACATTTATGGCCTTGGATAAAGTTGGTGCCCATTTCAAATTGCCTTAAATTGCCTGCCCTTTTCATTTCTTATTTCAAGGCCTGTGAATAACACTCCCCCCCCCCCCCCCCCCCCCCCCCCCCCCCCCCCCCCGAACGTAAGCAGCCATTTGTTGGCACAACTGTCGAAAGCTTTCTTAAATCCCTGAAATGATATAATATATGTGAATAACACATACAGACCCCCTACCCAACCCCCAAAGAACATAGTAGCCGTTTGTTGGTAAAGTGTCTCCCCAGGTAAGTATGTCACAACTAAATCTTTCTTAAAGAGCTACTTGGGAGAATTTTTTGGTGTGTTTTTTCGTACTAAATTAAAAATTCAGAATCTCTGAAACATTTTCCCGTTTAAAGTAATGAAAACAACCGACGGAAAAGTGTTGAAATCTATAGTTTGAAAGTTCGCTCTACTAGACGGAATAGCCAAAAACGATTTATTGCGGCGTACAAACAGAGGTCATCGTGTGACGTCATAGAAAGTAGAAAAAAATCATATCGATACAAATTACAATCGCTGTCAGCCAACTCCCCTCATGGTCTAGTGGTTAGCGTACAGGACTCATGAACGAAAGGTTACTGGTTCGAATCCCGGTGTTGTAGAATTTTGCGTATAAACCTTGTTTGATATTTTTTCGACAAAAGAAATATATTGTATATCAGTTTCAATATTTGCCAGGTTCACAAATTATACGGTCTGAGTTCAGTGTTCATTTTGAATGTAATACATAAAATAAAACTTTAGCGTCCTTGCAATTTAAAATATAAATCTGAAGTTATTTCTGTTTGTTGATATTAAGTTTTTTAAGAAGCCTTCCTTTGTATTGTATTGTACACACACACAGGTTTCTCGATATTTTTACATAATTTCAAGCTTAGAAGAAAGAAAAAAGAAAACGATCTTTTCCCGAGATCAAACGACTAGACTGCTTAGCGAAAATTTAACAGGCTGCTGCTGCTAGCCTACCAGTTCCAGTGATAACCAACACAAGCTGCCGTGTGTGGCTGCCGTCGGCAGTACCTTAGTCTGTTTATTTTCCGTTATCAACATTTAGATTGAAACTGATATACAATATATTTCTTTTGTCGAAAAAAAATATCAAACAAGGTTTATACGCAAAATTCTACAACACCGGGATTCGAACCTGTAACCTTTTGTTCATGAGTCCTGTACGCTAACCACTACACCAGGAGGGGAGTTGGCTGACAGCGATTGTAATTTGTTTCGATATGATTTTTTTCTACTTTCTATGACGTCACTCGATGACCTCTGTTTGTACGCCGCAATAAATAGTTTTTGGCTATTCCGTCTAGTAGACTTATTTTAGAGCGAAAAAAGCAACTTTCAAACTAAGAATTCAACACTTTTCCGTCGGCTGTTTTCAATAATTTAAACGGGAAAATGTTTCAGTGACTCTGAATTTTTAATTTAGTATGAAATAACACCCAAAAATAATATCTCCAGAGTAACTCTTTAAATCCCCCCTCCCCAATCTATGGATTCTCTCCTACATATAAATAGTGAATTAGACAGATTATCTACGAGAATCATCTTGAATTCTCGCACATTTACCCCAACATTTACAACCGGGAATCTTTGTGAGATTACAACCGGGAATCTTTGTGAGAATGGATTCTCGGATTCTTCTTCAATTTCTGACTCTGCACATATATCTGAACATGGCTAACAAGTTCATACTGCCAATGCCTTGTATACTGAAGAATTGTATAAACATGCAGCCATCTACTAGGGCGGTGTATCCATGGCGTTATATTCATAATATAAGTTTTGAATAACAAAAAACGCCTACGTTCTTAGAATATATCAATGCTGACCCTGTTATTACTGTTATTATACTGTCGTTTGGCAATCTAGTTGTGTTCAAGTGTTGTTGTGACACATGAAAAAAGGCAAGAAAAGATTTATGTTAAAAAGGCTAAGGCCAACAAAAAAAAGTTGTTGTTTGTCCATAGAGGGTCCTCAAAAGGTAGGGTCTTTACGTCGGATTTTATTTTATTTATTTTTTTGCTAGTGATTGTTCTGGCCCAGTCCTAGCCTGTACACCAAATTCTGAACCGTGTCAGATCTTTTTGATGACCCATACTTGACCCAAAATAACTTGCATAATACTTTACATGGTATGGGGTCACACGAGGGGTCACATTGGGGTCAATTAAGGCCATATATGTGACTTCGTAACTAAATGAAATTTTTTAATTTTTTTTAATGATTTTTTGTTGATTTTTTTTTTTAATTAAAAAATAAAAATACTGCAAGTCACGACTTGCGAATCCCCCTGCCTGGGAGATCAACTAAATGAGGTCAAAGGTCACATAGGGGTCATGTTCCCCCGGTGTTCATGTTTCTTTTCTCCAAGTTTGGCGTCAATCGGGCAACTTTTACGATTTGACCGGTGGATGACCTTTGACCTCAGATGACCTCTAATTATTTTTTGACATGTTTCCCCGTGTTCATTGCACGATTTGACCTTGGATGACCTCTAATGACCATTGACCTCAGATTATTTTTGGACATGTTCACCCAATGTTTATGTTTCTTTTCTCCAAGTTTTGACGTCAATCCGGCAACTTTTACGATATAACCTCTGGATGACCTTTAGATGACCTCGGATTACCTCTAATTATTTGTTGACATGTTCCCCCAGTGTTCATTGCACAATTTAACCCTTGTTGACCATTGCCCTTGGATGACCTCTAATTCATTTTAGACATGTTCACCCGGTGTTCATGTTTTTTTTCTCCCAAGGCAACTTTTACGATTTGACCCTGGATGACCTTTGACCTCAGATGACCTATGTAAATTAGACCCCCCAAAAAATGAGGTCGGACGACCTCTTATTATTTTTTGACAAGTTCCCCCATTGTTCATTGCACAATTTAACCCATTGTTGACCTTGGTTGACCTCTTAATGACCGTTGACCTCGGATGACCTCTAATTAATTTTAGACATGTTCACCCAGAGTTCATGTTTCTTTTCTTTAAATTTGAAGTAAATCGGGCAACTTTTACGATTTGACCCCTGGATGACCTTTGACCTCAGATGACCTATGCAAATTAGACCCCAAAAAAAAGCAGCCACAGTTTCTGACCATGGCCTACCTATAATTGCTGAAGGTTTGAAGTCAATCCATCCATCCGTTCAAAAGCATTCTGAAAAGGCTAACCAAAGCTAACCAAAAAGGCTAACCAAAAGGCACACACGGACCCACGGACACACGGAGATTGACATGATCACAAAATCCCCTTCTTGTTTTAAAACCAGGGGGATAAAAAGTGACATGATCGGGGCTATAGTACACGGTCGGTCGGACATGGACAAACAAAATACTTTTTGTTTTGGCCTGAAAAAAGTCAATGCCTAGGTTCCCGTTTAATACTTTTGGGTTGCAATGAGGCAACAAATTTGCGGCGGTGTGTTTTACAAGGTATAGATGAAAACGGACAGAATAAAAGAAAGAAAATAATAAGAATTTAGGATAAGAAGTCATTTTCACTTGTAAATCTTAACCCTAACTTTACCCCACAATTTTTTTTACGTGGAAAATTGACCAAAATATCCCCCTGATTCCCCCTCCCAAGGATCTGAACCAAGGACCTGCAGCACAAAAGCCCATCTCCATTCCACTACACCAAGGCTGCCAAGGCTACTCGGTTCAGTATATTTCGCCTAGTATATTATGTATATAGCCTGGGTCAATTTTTTCATCAAAAAACTTCCACGCTGGGTGGTAGCAACTTACGTTTGCGCAGTAATGGTATTTTGTGGTACAAATGTATATGTTATGGTTATCCCTAACCCTAACATATACCACAAAATACCACGACTGCGCAAGTTGCTACCACCCGGCTTGGAAGTTTTTTGATGAAAAAATGGACCCATAAAAATATATGAGGCGAAATATACTGAGCCGAGTAGCCTTGACAGCCGTGGTGTAATGAAATGGAGATGGGCTTTGGTGCTGGAGGTCCGTGGTTCAGATCTCGGAGGGAAATTTTGGTCAATTTTCCACATTGAAAAACAAATTCTGAAAAGGGGGGGGGGGGGGCGAGGTAAATTTAGAGTTAAGAAGCAATTTTTTTACCTTGATTTTTTCCAAAAATCGAGGTTCTGTATCTCTGCCATTTCTTTCTTCATCTTCATCTTCTTTCCTCAAACCCACCTACAAATCTCCTCCTACAGTTTACATGCTACAATCACCAGACTTGGTCAGTAGGACCCCCCACCAGACCTTCATATAGGGTGTTCACGGTTTGGGGTCAAAGGTCACACAGGGGTCACTAGGGGTCAAAAGGTGATTTTCACTTAAAACGCATTTCCAATTTAGTGAAATAGGATCGTCAAAATTGGTCCACATATTCCTTATGACCGTACGCATATACAAAAGAACGGTTTTTAAAATTAAAAATCATTTGGGGTCACTAGGGGTCAAAATGTAAATTTTCAATTCGATCACTTAAAATGCATCTTGTCTCAGAGGAAATGACTCATGACCTTCACAATTGGTCAAAAGATTCCTTGGGTCCATGCACATATAGGGTGTTCAGCGATTAAAAGTGACATGTCATATGGGGTCACTAGGGGTCATTGAACTTTACAGAGGTAAAAGTTAAGACATGCTCCGATTTGGACCGGGTTTGTTGCATCTTGTTTGGTTTGATGAGCCAAGAATATAAGTCAATCATATTGACCAGGTCAAAGGTCAAGAAAGGGTCACTAGGGGTCAAAATGTAAATTTTCAATTCGATCGCTTAAAATGCATCTTGTCTCAGAGGAAATGACTCATGACCTTCACAATTGGTCAAAAGATTCCGTGGGTCCATGCACATATAGGGTGTTCAGCGATTAAAAGTGACATGTCATACGGGGTCATTGAACTTTACAGGGGTAAAAGTTAAGACATGCTCCGATTTGGACCGGGTTTGTTGCATCTTGTTTGGTTTGATGAGGCAAGAAAATAAGTCAATCATATTAACCAGGTCAAAGGTCAGGAAGGGGTCACTAGGGGTCAAAAGGTGATTTTCACTTAAAACGTATTTCCAATTTAGTGAAATGACCTAGGATCGTCAAAATTGGTCCACATATTCATTTTGACCGTACGCATGTACAAAAGATCGGTTTTTAAAATTAAAAATCATTTGGGGTCACTAGGGGTCAAAATGTAAATTTTCAATTCGATCACTTAAAATGCATCTTGTCTCAGAGGAAATGACTCATGACCTTCATAATTGGTCAAAAGATTCCGTGGGTCCATGTTCATATAGGGTCTTCAGCGATTAAAAGTGACATGTCATACGGGGTCACTAGGGGTCATTGAACTTTACAGAGGTAAAAGTTAAGACATGCTCTGATTTGAACCAAATTTGTTGCATCTTGTTTGGATTGATGAGCCATGAAAATAATTTAATCATATTGACCATGTCAAAGGTCAAGAAGGGGTCACTAGGGGTCATTGAACTTTACAGAGGTAAAAGTTAATACATGCTCCGATTGGGACCGAGTTTGTTGCATCTTGTTTGAATTGATAAGCCGAGAAAATAAGTCAATCATATTGACCAGGTCAAAGGTCAAGAAGGGGTCACTAGGGGTCATTGAATTTTACAGTAGTAAAAGTTAAGACATGCTCCGATTTGGACCGGGTTTGTTGCATCTTGTTTGGATTGATGAGCCAAGAAAAAAAGTCAATCATATTGACCAGGTCAAAGGTCAAGAAGGGTCAATACGGGGTCATTGAACTTTACAAGTGTAAAAGTTAAGACATGCTCCGATTTGGACTGGGTTTGTTGCATCTTGTTTGGTTTGATGAGCAAAGAAAATAAGTCAATCATTTTAATCAGGTCAATGGTCAAGAAGAGGTCACTAGGGATCATTTTCTCATAAAAAAATCAAGGTAGCCTGGTCTTAGACCGGAGCAAGATCTAGTTCTTTTTTTTTCTTCTTCAAAAATGTCTAAGTTTGGTTTATATTATTGCCTTGATTCATTTTGATAAATATGGTATCATTTTAAAGCTGATAGAATATGCTCTGATCTGAGAGCACACATAATAAACTCAAAATTGACTTCACCTGCAGCAAAGTCCCCCTTTTGATGTGCTGCATCACATATCTCCTATTTTCTTTGTTATGCAGTCAATGTTGCAATCATGTGCTCTGCTCCTCTGGTAGATGACATTAAAAGTCAACATTTTCTATCGTTTGGGTGGGGGCGGGGCAAAATGGGTAGGGCTTGTGCCAACTGGGGGAGGGAGGGAAAGGATCTTGACTGGGGGAATTCCCCCTCCCCAGGCCCCTGTAGTGCCGCCACTGTTTATTTTAGCATCAAATACATTGATCTCTGAATAATGATCATGTCCTGCTCTAATGCACTTATCAATTGCAACCCTGGCCCCAGGGGGCCAGCCGGCCAGGACACAATATTATTTACCGTAAACAACATTTGATACCTTGACAGAATAAACACACACACGCATGTATTGACCTATAATTATAAATAATTTAAATCCCGTTGGTTTCAGTCAACATTGACTTTGGGTACGCATGAGTTTTTCAACCATGTCCACGATTTTCCCAAATTAGGAGTGTTTTTGGAAGCTTTGTCCGCGATTTAAAAAAAATAGGGGTTACAAAATTACTAGGGATGTCCACGAAAAAGAAAAAATTAGAATGAGAGTTGTTTCATATATCAAATTGTCCCGAGAATAGGAAAACGGGGTATTTTGAACAAAATGTGTCAACGTTTATTGCACAAAAAGAGGTACTTCTTAGAAAGTGTCCTTGAAATGGTGAAAAAAGGGGGATATTTTCAGACAAAATGTGTGCGCTTTTGGGCAAAAAAGGGGAGTTAAATTAGCCAAGGGGTATATCAAGATCCTGGACCTGGAACGAACCCTAGAACTGATATCGGTCGCTGATGTCGGCAGACGCAAAGGGGACGGGCCGAAATCAGTGTACTAAGGCCCGGGGGGGGGGGGGGGTGGTTACTCGCCTGAGACGGTATACGGGGGTATGCCGCTCTAATGGGTAGCTTTTGGCCAAAAATCAAAAATCCCTAAACATGGGGTATGATAACAGTTGGGTATGATTTTGTGCTTGAAATCCTTAATAATGGGGTCTCTTTTTACAAATGGGTCTATTTTCGCGAAATTGTTGTCTATTTTCGCGAAAATTTGCCAAAATTAGGTCCATTTTCCAGATAATTTGCGAAATTTGGGACTAAAATGAAGCAAAACCCCTAGAAATGGGTACCATTTTTTCCAAAATCACCCCTAAAAATGGGTAGGGGTTTTGAATCTCCAGCGGCACACCTCCGACCAAACCAAATCCGAGTACCCCCCCACCCCCCCCCCCCCCCCCCCCCCCGGGTACTAAGGCCGTGAGTGATCGATTCCAGTTCTAGTGTTACCCCCGGGTGTTACCCACTGAATACAAAGAGGATACATATACATTTTACATCTACATCAATACTCGGCAGGATCCAAAAGTCAGGATATTAACGCCAAGGCCCCAGTTTCCACAGGCTGAAAAAGTAGGCAATAAGGAAAACTCCTTGCTGGGAAATTTGAGCATTTGGAGGGGAAATTTGGCATTTGGAGGGAAATGTTACTCTTTCATTAAGAAATGCATTCCATTTTGGAGGGAAATTTGGAATCGCTTGCCGGGAAAAAAACATTTTTTCAGGCCATGCCAGTTTCCTTGGGACAATGTGTGTACAGCAACAGACAGGGATGATCCACCTGGACATGATACCAGAGAGATGATGATACTATGTCTTATGTAGGTAGTTCGTTTGTATACAATCTTCAGGTGGAATAATTGCAATGCATGCCTCTCATGTACAATAGCTAGCTATAGTATTATTTTCTAGCATAGTACTACACTAGTACAGAGTAGTCATGTAGTATAAATAATAAATAATAATTTTACTACTGTGCATGCAATGCATGCTTGAGTAGAGTACATGTCATATGTATGGAGTTTTACAGCCATGACAGCAGAGTGCGTGTCACCCGCTATCAGTCACGGGAAGTCATCGCCGATTATAAGTACACCGCCGGGCCGGGTAGTTTGTAAATAAAAATGCACAATAATACTTGCCGTTACCTCGTCCCAAATGTGTCGGCATCAACATGTTCGGGTTCTCCAAAAGCGACTTGAGCGTCACCGCTGAAATTTCATCCATCAGCCAAGAATCAGGTTTTTCGTCCATATTGTGTGTAATTTGAGCTGAGGTTGTAAGAAGCTGTAAGATATGATTTGGGGGAAATTATGACTATTCAACTTCAATAACACGGCGAGATAAATTTACGTCAGTTGTTCAGTCACTGATATATTTTGTTATTTACGCATTGCGCACTTGACTTCGAGTTTGAGCTGTGATATATAGCTACACGACACACACACCGTCAGTCGTGACGACGTTGGTGGTAGCAGGTTCTTTGTTTTAATGCGGGCAATACCAAGCTCAGTACTAACTAGTCCTTTGCCTGGACCAAAATCTAGGATTTTTAAAGCAATTGAGTCCCCCGGGGGGGGGGGGGTACTCACGTATGTAAGGCATACGGGGATGTGCCGCTCCAGTGGGTCGTTTTTTCACGAGACATCCTTAGCCATGGGTAGGCTTTTCAGTGAAAAATCCTTAGACATGGGTCCTGTTTTCGCGAAAAATCCTTAAACATGGGTCCTGTTTTCGCGATTTTCGCGAAAATTTGCCAAAATTAGGTCTATTTTCGCGAAAATTTGCCAAAATTGGGTCTATTTTCGCGAAAAATCACCCTTAGAAATGGGTATGGGTTTTGAATCTCCAGCGGCACACCCCCGACCAAACCAAATCCGAGTACCCCCCCCCCCCCCCCCGGGTTGAGTCCCTTGTGCTGTGGATGTCAATAACTTCTTAACTTGTTCTATTCATCAATTTATTAAGTTTATTGACTCTTTTGTTTGTCCTATGCTTGGCATGCATGGATTAACATAGCATAGGCCTAATCCCAACTTATCTTTTCTGGCATTTCTGGAGCAATCAATAACTTCTTTTCATTTAAACATGATCATCATGATGCCTTCAAATTCAAGATGAGATGCTAATGCTGATTATGCAATCGGCTACGGATTAGTTTTTTACAAGCATGGACTTATTTTGTAGACTGATTAGCCCGCTGATTAGGTCTGATTATCCGGGCTGATTATAAGTCTGTGTTTCAAGAGATGTAGATGTTGGTTCCAAGGACTAGCTCGGCAGGCTGAGACTTTGGCTGAGACTAGTATTATACTAGTCTCAGGTACCAGGTACCGGGCTAATTATTAGGTGGGGGCGATGTAGTACCTGGAGAGAATTGGAACCCCCTGGAACCAGGGCTGGAACCACGAGATAAATATCGGCCACTTGGTTTTGAAATAATTTATTTAACATGGCAGCGGCGGCACACATTATTGGGGGAAGGGGGAAACTCAGTCTGCATGGCCACTGGGGAGACAAACACTGGGGGTGGGGTGAAGCGCGCGAACACTGTAATTTGCCGGGGTAATTTGGCTTTTATTGTAATAAAAAATCCTTTAAAAGGGAAAAGGTCGACCAAATGAATAATAACTGTAGCCTGGAAGGCGTATTATCAAATGGCTGGTGTTTTTATAGCAGATGAGTTAAACTGAGTAGTTATTAAACGGACACAAAATAGTGTTGAAGATTTTGTTTTTAAATATAATTTATTTCAGATTCAAGATGAACGTAAATAATGGTCATTTTGTGCTGTTATACCACTCACGAAATCACTATGCAGCCTTTTCAGTATGAAGAGATATTTGCAAAAGGGCCTACATCCACTTTGGCTCTTTTTGAGAAAAAGTCAACAAAAAAATGTTTCTCATTATTCAAGTTGAGCAATTGAAAAACTGAATGAATTATGAAAGAGGTAGGCCTACACCACATATTTTAAATCATGTTTATTTTTTTTGAAAATTAGGATGTAAGCCCTTTTGAAACAAAAATCCATATGTTTGTACATAGAGAAAATATCACACAAACCAAAACATTACTTAATCATTTTTCAAAAATGAGTTTGATATAGAAATGTATAGGGCACGATCATATGTTTCAAGGAAACACTAAACTTCTTTTTTTTCTTCAAAAATACCCACATCTCATTGTATACAGCCATTGATGATACAAGCCCTTTTGCAACAAAACAACAACTTCAATGGCTGTATACAATAAGACATGATAAGATGTAGGTCTTTTTGAAAAAATGACTTTGTTTCCTTGAAACATATGATTTGAAGAAAAAAAATGCACCATAGCCCTTTTGCAACAAAGTTCTTCATATAAGATATAAACCCACAACCATTGGTCAAGTGGGATGGCGCTGAGCTTGGCCAGATAATATACCTCGCCATGACGGACGACATCGACTCTTTGTGAAGTCAACTTGCGAAAGTAGTATATCTCACCATGTCGACCTAATAAGGTTTTAAGTCGACATGGTAAGACAATTTATCTGACCATGTCGACATAATACTGAAATTATGTCTACTTGTCAAGATATATTATCTCACTATGTCGTCAGTATAGGATGGCACTTATAAGAGTCCGTATAGGGTTATCTGCATGGGCGACTTCATTCGAAATATACACTCCCTGTGCAGAATATCATAAGGTCAGCTAAAGACCATCATGGATTTATTTGATCACCGGATATTTTGGGCGAAACAACTGTTTAGGTCTACAATTTAAGAATATAAAGATAAAAACTGTGAATCTATTGCGTTTTAAAAATAAGCAATATACGGTGACCCTGAAGGGTCATGACGAGTTAACCAGATGATGACATAACGAGGTAAATGACTAGATATTTTCAAGATGACGAGATAATTACAAGATGACGTGGTAATTGACAAGATAATTGCGAGATAATTTCAAGATTATGTGATAATTGATGAGATAATTGGAACATAAATGCAAGATGACGTGATAATTGACGAGTTGACGTGATGTGATAATTGATGAGATGATATGATAATTGACGAGATAATTTCAAGATGATGTGATAATTGACGAGATAATAGCTACATAGTTTCAAGATGATGTGATAATTGCAGAGTTAACGTGATAATTGACGAGATGACATGATAATTGCGAGATAATTTCAAGATGACGTGATAATTAACGAGATGACGTGATAATTGACAAGATGACGAGATAATTTCAAGATGACGTGATAATTGACGAGATAATTGCGACATGAATTCAAGATGACGTGATAATTGACAAGTTGACGTGATAATTGACGAGATGACATATTAATTGACAAGATAACAAGATAATTTCAAGATGACGTGATAATTGACGAGATGACGTGATAATTGACAAGATGACGAGATAATTTCAAGATGACGTTATAATTGAAGAGATGACGAGATAATTTCAAGATGACGTGATAATTGACGAGATGACGAGGTAATTTCAAGATGACTTGATAATATAATTGATAATTGCGAGATAATTTCAGTATGACATGATAATTGACGAGATAATTACAACATAGTTTCAGAATGACATGATAATTGACGAGTTGACGTGCTTATTGACGAGATAATTTCAAGATGACGTAATAATTGACGACATAATTGTGACATAAATTCAAGATGACGTGATAATTGACGAGTTGACGTGATAAGTGACGAGATGATATGATAATTGATGAGATAATTGTAAGATAATTACAAAATGACGTGATAAATGACAAGATAATTGTGAGATAATTTCAAGATGACGTGATAATTGACGAGATAATTGCGACATAAATTCAAGATGACGTGATAATTGATGAGTTGACATGATAATTGATGAGATGATATGATAATTGACGAGATAATTGTGAGATAATTTCAAGATGATGTGATAATTGACAAGATAATTGTGACATAAATTCAAGATGACGTGATAATTGAAGAGTTGACGTAATAATTGACGAGATGACGTAATAATTGACGAGATGACAAGATAATTTCAAGATGACGTGATAATTGACGAGATAATTGCGACATAAATTCAAGATGACGTGATAATTGACGAGGTGATTTGATAATAGATGAGATAATTATGAGATAATTTTAAGATGATGTGATAATTGACAAGATAATTGTGACATAAATTCAAGATGACGTGATAATTGAAGAGTTGACAATTGACGAGATGACGTGATAATTGACGAGATGACGTGATAATTGACGAGATGACAAGATAATTTCAAGATGACGTGATAATTGACGAGATAATTGCGACATAAATTCAAGATGACATGATAATTGACAAGTTGACGTAATAATTGACGAGATGACGTGATTGACGAGATAACAAGATAATTTTAAAATGCCATGACAATTGACAAGATGACGAGATAATTTACAGATGACGTGATTATTGACTAGATAATTGCGACATAATTTACAGATGACGTGATAATTGCGACATAATTTACAGATGACGTGATTATTGACTAGATAAGTGCGACATAATTTACAGATGACGTGATAATTGACGGAGATGACGAGATAATTTACAGATGACGTTCTTATTGACGAGATAATTGCGAGATAATTTACAGATGACGCGATTATTGACAAGATGCCAAGATAATTTACAGATGACGGGATTATTGACTAGATAATTGCGACATCATTTACAAATGACGTGATTATTGATGAGTTGACAACTTTTTTGCGAGTTATTCCGGCTGTCTGTATCATGATAGGCCTAATGCAGCTCGTATGCTACGTTGCCGCGCCATCTTGATTAGCACTCATGTACGGTAACCCATGAACTTCGAGTACAGTCAGTGGTATTAAAGGACCAAGTTAGGAAGTTATGTACGTTCTGTGCATAGCAAGTCTATCAGAGTAAATTGCTATCTTCAGTTGATACCAAGTCTATCAGCATAAGTTGATATCTATGCTATCTTCAGTAGATAGCAAATATATCAGAGAAAGTTGCTATCTTCAGAAGACACCAAGTCTATCAGGGTAAGGTGCTATCTTTAGTAGATAACAAGTCTATTAGAGTAAGTTGCAATCTTCAGTAGATAGCAATTCCATCAGAGTAAGTTGCTATCTTCAGTAGACACCAAATCTATTAGAGTAAGTTGCAATCTTCAGTAGATAGCAATTCCATCAGAGTAAGTTGCTATCTTCAGTAGACACCAAGTCTATTAGAGTAAGTTGCTAACTTCAGTATATAGCAAGTCTATCAGAGTAAGTTGCTATCTTCAGTAGACACCAAGTCTATTAGAGTAAGTTGCTAACTTCAGTATATAGCAAGTCTATCAGAGTAAGTTGCTATCTTCAGTATATGGCAAGTCTATCAGAGTAAGTTGCTATCTTCAGAAGATAGCAAGTCTATCAGAGTAAGTTGCTATCTTCAGTAGAAAGCAAGTATATCAAAGTAAGGTACAATCTTCAGTAGATAGCAAATATATCAGAGTAAGTTGCTATCTTCAGTAGACACCAAATATCTTGTCATCTCGTCAATTATCACGTCATCTTGGAATTATCGCGTCATCTCGTTAATTATCACATCATCTCGTCAATTATCACGGTCATCTCGTCAATTATCTTGTCATCTCGTCAATTATCACGTCATCTTGAAATTATCTCGTCATCTTGTCAATTATCACGTCAACTTGTCAATTATCATGTCATCTTGAATTTATCTTGTCACTTATCATGTCATCTCGTCCTTTATCTCATCATCTCGTTAATTATCACGTCATCTTGAATTATCTCGTCATCTCGTCAATTATCCCGTCATCTCGTCAATTATCATGCCAACTCGTCAATTATCACGTCATCTTGAAACTATGTCGCAATTATCATGTCTCGTCAATTATCAAGTCATCTTGAAATTATTTTGTCATCTCGTCAATTATCGCGTCATCTTGAAATTATCTCGTCATCACGTCATCTTGAAATTATCTCGTCATCTTGTCAATTATCTCGTCAATTATCACGTCAACTCGTCAATTATCTTGTCATCTTGAAAATATCTAGTCATTTATCTCGTTATTCATCATCTGGTTATTTTCTCGTCATGAACCTTCTGGGCCACCGTAAATATACGACGTATAAATCCCACAAACATTCATCAAAAATAAGTTCCCCTTTCTACTATGCCTGATATTTTTAAAATGAGTTACTCCATCGAAACGATTTTTGGCACACATAATGTACATGTTCACAGCAACACTAGAACGGAGCTATAACTACGCAGGTGCTGCAATGCTTGAATGAGCACACATCCTCCTTCTACGGATTTGGTTATATTGATGAAGGAGCAAGGGGATTTGAGCAGGGATACTATTAATTTTGGGATAGGAAAGTCCTATACTAACACACGTAGCGAAAACGGGGCCGTTTGCATAAATTACATAAATTATGGTAATCATCGGAATGTGTCGGTGACCGGCGTTGAACGCGTTTAACAGTGTTTAAACCAGGTTTAACGTAATATTTGGTCAGCATAGGTTTGAGGGCGTTGTGGATTTACACAGACGACGGTTGCCACGCAAAACCTAAATGTTGAATACGTAATGAATTAGGTGAATAACACGTAATCGCGAATGTTAATCTTATCATTTTGACAAATTCATCATAATTAGAAGAATTGTCATCGTTAACCGGGCGATGAATGTTAAAAATAATTCAAAATAGTGCACTCCCGTTGACATATTGGGTCGTCTGAGAGACGCGTGGCCAGCGTCGTGTCGTCTGCTACAATCACGCCTGATCAGTATAGCGCCACCAGTTCTATGCTGACCAAATTTTCATTTAAAAGTGGACCCGATCGGCAAGCTCACTGGCACACCCCTGATTTGAGTGTGAAATTGCTCCCCCCCCCCCCCCCCCCCCCCCACTCTTACCTGAAATTCACGAGGTGACTTACTGCGAACAAAATTGGGGCTACCTTTTACTATTTTTTTGTTGGTACGTCGGACTGACCAGCTCAAAAACCTTTACAGTTTTCAACATAAATGGCCGCCCCACTTTTTGTACCTTGCTACGCCCCTCTGCCCGTAGGGAACATTGATTGATAGGTCAATTATAAATGTCACCTGTATACTACATTCATGTTTGTCACCATTTGTGAATATACCTTTGCGATTAAAAAAACCCTACATGTACGCCTTTTGTGTAACAGATGACACATGACAAAAGACCTTTGCAACATGGCATGATGATTGACGGGTCAATTCGATAACAAATGTCCCTGCGCTATGATCAATGAGTTATCATAACTCCTTTGTGTGATGCATACCCTGCACAGGTGGGTAGCAGATAGAACAACAATACTATTGATTGAGATGTCATACGTGACACTCAACGTGACACCTGGATATTAGTCTCAGGTTGTAAACAATAAAGAACCCCGCAACTTTGATTGACAGTCACAAAACCTAGCCAAACACACATGCGCACTCGACAAACTGTACAGTCATTACTGCATGCAATGTCCAGGTGGGTAGCAGACAGCGCAACAATACTCATATAGATTGACATGTCATACGTGACACCTACCAGGCTGGTTGTAAACAAATAAAGTAAGCCACACCATCTCAGCTGTCTTTTAAATATATAACTGGCCGCGCCACTTTGATAGACATTCACGAAACGTAGCCAAACGTTATGACATATTTTAGTCCAAAACGGCCCGAAAATGCTTATAACACAATGGGAAAGGGGGGCGTTTTCCGAAAATAGGGGTGGGGGAGGCGTTTTCACACACACAAAAAAGTACATTAGTAAAAAAAAGTACACAAAAAGGTACATGGGTAAAAAAAATGGCTTTGTTTCAGACGCCCCCCCCCCCCCCCCCCCCCACACCTCCTGTTACGGGCATGGTTTCACCAAAAGATATTGGACAAAAATACAGACCAGACGGGCGGGGGACAGGGGGAGCATCCCCCATAAAGAAAGATGAAGAAGGGGAGAAAGAAAGAAGGGGAGAAAGAAAGAAGAAAGGAAAAGAAAAGAGGAAAGGAAAGAAAAAGAGAGGAGCCTATCACATTTGAAGATGAAGATGATGAGTTGATGATGTGATAAATAAATGATAAATGACCAATCAAATTGAGTAACCGAAGGAGCCTACTCCCCGACATTAGCCAAAACAATTTAACCCAAAAAAACCCACTTAGCAGACGGGGACACGAATGGCCGTAAATGTTGAATCTCCGTTGTGTCAATGTAAAAATGGATTTTGATGTTGACACTTAATTATTTCATCCTGAAACCGCTGGAGTTGGATAACCAAATGGAGTTGAATTTAACCAACTCCAGTGTCAGTATCATTTTTCGAATGATTTTTTTATAGTTTAATTTGTCGTTAACCGTTTGTTTGTCCATTTCGCTTAATCACGTAACCTCGTAAATTTGTGAACGAGCCAATATCCGGCATCGTCTGAAAAAACGAGCAGCATATCGCCCGCCCTCACTGTTGTTGCAAACTTTTGACCAATAGTATACCGTCTGTCCGTCCGTCCGTCCGGCGTCCACGGGCATACAAATATACAATTTTCGCGAGCTACGCACGCATTGATGTCCATGAATATCACTAAATTATAGCTCGATTTATGTAAATAGTTGTTAAGGCTAATGAAAGTGAATTGTTAGAGAAGTCAATCGGTATAAAAGGCCTAGTTGCACCCCCACTTGAGATATATCAGTCGCGTGTCCAAATGGAGAGGAGGAGGTGGTGGGGGAGATGCTGGCTGATATAATCCAAAAGCTTGGAGGCCCCTTTACCTATACAGAGATTAACAGATAGACATGACATGGGCAGTAGCGTGTCCAAAGGAGCCGCTGCCGCACCCTTGACTATCTGTCATTCGGGGGGAAATACACCCATTCGGGGGAATTCAGGGTTTTATGTACTTAATTAATTCTATCCAATTTCAAGGCGTCAGTCGAGGGAATCGAAACCAAATATGATACAAAGTATGAACATTTATTTTCGCGCGCTATTCGCGCATATGTCCAGAAAAATCACTCCAAAAGCCCATTTCAAACCAAAAATATACATTAATTACAGCCATATCTGAGTAATATAGAAATGAAAATTCTCGCGCTACACGCGCATGTTTTCAGAAGAAGGTCACCCAGCCCCGCACCCAGCATTAAAGTAATTTGGTTGAGAGTAGGGGATTACACCTATTCGGGGGAGTTAAAGGATTTTTCAACACTTTATTCTTTCCCGAATTTCAAGGCGTCGGTCGAGGGAATCGAAACCAAATTCGTATACAAATAGTATGAAAAGTATGTCCAATTTATTTTCACGCGCTACGCGCGAATATGTCCAAAAATATCATTCTAAAAGCCTATTCCAAACCAAAAAATATATTAATTATAGCCAGAACTGAGTATAGTGAAGAAAAAATCCTGTGCTATCCGCGTATGTTGGCTGGAAACAGGTAACCCAGCACTAGGGTCGGGTGGGGATTACGTTTACATGTACTTTATTCTATCCAATTTCAAGGCGTCATTCGGGGGGTCGAAACCTAATTCGTATGAGAATAGTATGAAAAATCATGACGGGAAAATGAATCAATAACGAACCAAAAGCGTTAAAAACGCTGCATAAAATAGCTTCATTTTGCATGTTATCGTGATAACAATTAAAAAAATTAAAAAGCTTCCATTCGCCGTTACCCCGCGAAACAGTTGTTAATATAACATTGTTAATCCATACTTACTTAAATTAGGAAAATGTCATCAGTATAATATGCAGGCGCGGATACAGGGGGGGGGGGGGCTCGATGCAAAAAAAAAGGGAAAGGAAAAAAAAAGGTAAAAAAGGGGGAAAAGGGAAAGAGAGAGGAAGAAGAGGGGACAAAAAAAAAAAAAAAAAAAAAAAAAGGTGGGTGAGGGGGGGGGGGGGGGGGGAGTACGAAAAGGCGGGCAGAGAGGCATGCGAGGGACAAAAGAACGTTTGGAATTTATTGGAAGTTGGTCGGGATACATACGCGTACGTACGTTGACGAGAAATCTGATATTTTGAAGGTAACTATAATATAGTAAACTTCTTTCTGGCACAGGCCGGCCTAATGTATATAATGAGCCAATATTGATCGGAATAAAGTGATTGCTTGTCAATAAAATATTACTCAAAAGTACATACCAAATCGCACCAAATGGATTCGAAAATTGAAAAACAAAATTTGAGGTGTTACATGAGGTGTTACATAACAATGATGTTACATTAATCTACCATCAAGTTTAAAAAATAGAAAAATAAATTGAATATTCGAACCCGTGATTTCCGATTGCCAACGACATGGCCAACCTACGCACGCCACAGAGATCCACGACTGTAATTGTGATAGTTTTATTATTTAACCATGTCCATTTATTTATAACGAACGGATTTTTATTGTGCCATTTTTGCCAAATGTGTGTGTTGCTCTCGCACAAAATGTGTTTGAAATTTGATTATAATCCTTATTTTTAAAAGAACGGTAATTTTTTTTGACATTTTCGAGAGAAAAAAATGGCGTAACTGATACGGTGAACGCCAGCAGGTGTGGTGTCCGCGTGGGCAAGCGTACAGATGATGCTAAGCAAATCCAGCATATAAAACAAAAGTGCTCCTAATGGGGCTCGAACCCACAACCTTTCGCTCCTCATGTCGACTTTCCATCCACTACACTAACCGTGCTAATTGGAAAAATTCATCGCAAATAATTTATTTATATCATGGGTCATGGGTTAATGCACTGTGTTAAATTCTACAATCCCGGTCGCCACTCTGTTCAAAGGCACAAAAAAGTGGACTTATTTTATGCTTTTTTTGCAATTCTGGGGTGTGTGGATCGTGTTTTTTTTATCAAATTGGTTAGATATCCGTCCATTTTAGAACATCTGAAATTTAAAGTGCACCCACACACCCGGGAAAGTATGCTGCCAAGGGCATATATTTTGCACGTAAATCCAATACAAAAGTTCAGAAAATCGACCAAAATATGACGACATGACCATTGCTTCGGGACAAAATGGCGCGGTACCCCACCCCTCCCTAGACGCTGGCCACGCGTCTCTCAGACGACCCAATATGTCAACGGGAGTGCACTATTTTGAATTATTTTTAACAGTCATCGCCCGGTTAACGATGACAATTCTGCTAATTATGATGAATTTGTCAAAATGATAAGATTAACATTCGCGATTACGTGTTATTCACCTTATTCATTACGTATCACATTTCGCGTGGCCACCGTCGTCTGTGTAAATCCACAACGCCCTCAAACCTATGCTGACCAAATATTACGTTAAACCTGGTTAAACACTGTTAAACGCGTTCAACGCCGGTCACCGACACATTCCGATGATTACCATAATTTATGTAATTTATGCAAACGGCACCGTTTTCGCTACGTGTGTTAGTATAGGACTTTCCTATCCCAAAATTAATAGTATCTCTGGTTTAAGCTAGTCCTACTTTTAGGACTACTCTATCATTCTATAATCCTAGAAAAATTGCTCCCCATCCGAGAACCGACCAACCCGAGAACCGAACCCGTGGAGTCACTCTTTTGACTCAGCTGGAGAATGGCTAACTCAGTGTTTCTATATTCTATCTTAGTACAGTATTTCCCTGGACAGTGGCCCTACGAGGAGGGCTAGGTTTAAGCAGGGTTTCTATTAATTTTGGGATAGGAAAGTCCTATACTGACGTGCGTAGCTAAAAACAGGTCCATTTGCATAAATTAAAAAAGGCAACAGCGCCATTTGACATTTTTTCAAAGTTGAAACATATGTAAGTCTATGGTTCTCAAATTAAAAAATTAAAAAATCTGATATTTTTCCGAACATTATGAATCATACCATTTTAGTCCTTGGTCGTACTATAATTTCAATGGCATATTTGGTTTTCTCATGCAATCTACCATCAGAAAATGTATACTTTTACTATCTCGGGGGTGGGGGAGGGGGATATACAAGCAAATACAAATGTGTAAAGTTAAAATCATGTCGCGAAAGTCAAAATCCGTGTGTAACACAAAAGGAGGCGAGCTTAAAACGTGTGACCCTAATAGATGAGGAGACATTTGTTGACATTTAGGACGCCCTCTGTTGGTTTGAGACAAAACACACCGGGCAAGAGTTCCTATAGTTTACATAGGCCAGATCAGGTTTCTAACTAGATTGTGGTGTCACAGCAAATTGTTATCAAAACCAGTGGCGTAGCTGGGATTTTTTTCAGGGGGGGCAAGATTTCTGAAATTTTCGTAAAAGGTTGCCCCAATTTTTTTCCAAGTCACCAACTCGTGATTTTCACGTAAGTGGTGGGGGGGGGGGGAGGTCAAAAAATTTCGCACGGTAAAAAAACCCCGCACAGTACATGTACTATATGTACAATTTTGCCTTATATTTGACTATTTGCGCTGAATATGCCCACACAAAACAAGTACCCCACACGAAATCTCGTTTTTTTTCCCTATTTTCATTTTTTTCCCCTTATTAATTTTTTTTAGAGGGGCTGGGGCGGGGGCACAAATGGGTTTTGGGGGCGGGGGCACAAATGGGTTTTTCCCGTCAGGGGGGGGGGGGGGGGGGGAATTTCCCCACCCCCCCCCCCCCCCCCCCCTGAGCTACGCCACTGATCAAAACTGTCTTTAAACTTGCTTAGGAATGCTATAAGCTATCGCATTTCACACAAAAAAACTAAAACTAAATGAGTTTTACAATTCATTAGAAAGAAATTTCATGTTGTCTTCATTAACTTTACTGTATATTCTGCCTGGAGGGAAACAACAGAGGGTGTCCCATTTGTAAATACATGACATCATAGGCATGATAGGTCACCTCATCTATAGCGAACCCTCAGATACGTGTAAGACCAGCGCACCCGTGGTATAGGAAAATGCACGTTAATAGTAGCGACCCTTATGATTACACGCCACTAAATCGGTTCCGTATACTTTTACATGTTAAAAGGGTGTTATAAAACGTCGATTTTCTCGCTTATAAAGTCACCGGATTTGTCAACTTTACATTTTACAAGTTCCTAATACTTTTTGATCATTGAAGTACAACATGTATATAGGGTAACCCTGAAAGTTCCGAGAAATGAACCCTCAATTTTGGTCAGCTGGTTTATCGCTTTAATTTACCATAACATTTACAATCAAAATAACTCAAAAACCTACAAAATGGACTGAATAGATCTAATTTTGCCGTTGCACTGTGGCAATAGATATTAGTCCTGGAATCAGGATTAGATTCCAACTTTAATCATTTGGGGGCAATAAGTACTTCTCCTGATTACTTATGATTATGATTGGGCCACAGGCTTCTAAAATAGAGAGAAAATCTGATTGTCGTCGGCAAGGACTGCAAACATTTAGTGGGGTGGAATCTTAGGACTTAGTGGTCCTTATTTATTAGCTGGTGGACCCCGCACAGCTCCAATTATTCAACAGTTTTAACAGTATTTTACAAATTAAAAGACAGGCTTTGGTATTTGTCATTTAATGTAGTATAAACTTTAACAAAGTTAAGATTATGTATAATATTCATTGTTTGAATAATGCGTTTAAATGATTAAAGCTAATTAATTTATCATAACCATGATAACCTCGGCTTACCACTTGTCATGAAGCATTCATGACCCTTATTATAAGACATGCGCGTAAATTAAATGGTTTTTGACCATATCCTTGAAGTAACTGTAACTTCAAAAATTAAATCTTCCATTTTAACGCCCTTCTGACCATACGAGTAATATGCCTGAGAAGAAGAAAAAAATCCTGTGCAATCCAGCATACTTCCCTTTCGACACATGGCCACTTGGTTTCTGTCACCAGTGTCTGTCTATACTGGTTCCAATTGATATTACATTGCAATGAAAGGTTTATAATGTTGTTAAATGAGGGTCTTTATGAAAATGCTGCTGCAGAGTAGTACAACTTGATGTGAATTCAATTCAGTTTTGAATAATACAGATATGCACATTTTAGTTGAGATTCAACTTCTTATTTTAAAGGGGCACTAAGAGATGTGTTGGAGGCTGCGCCCTCAATTTATAATAAAAACTGGGATAAGTATATGTATATACAATTGTATACATGTATGAACTTGCACCTAGGAATAAGAAAAATCAGCCCTCTTTGTACAACAAAATGTCGATTCCAAAAATGCTAATCGAGCCCGATCAGCATTTTACGTCAGACAGTATCCCCTGCAATACGCGTTGAAAAATAACGCGAACCATATTTGCATAGAGGGCGTTTTTCAATAAATAGTGATGGTATTGTTTTAATCAAGTTTTGCTGTGTTTTTGTTAGTAGAAACAACAACAATGGCCATTTTTAATGTTCATCTTGAATTCTGAAGTAAATTTTAAAAAAAATTAAAATGTCAACACCACTTAATGTCCCTTTTAAGTTTTAGTTATGTAGTCGGAACGCCTCTTAGCCGAATAACCGTTAAAAGGTCAATTATTACCGAAACGAACTTCGCAATTGTGAACCGCGCACTTTCGGTACTAAAACCGAGTTAAACTCCCGCGGAATCTGAACTATCATTTCAAGAGTGATCTTGAGGTCAAATGTAAGTCTTTTTTGGAGATTAATGTCTTGAAATATTCCTAATAATACAATCTGTCTTACTAACTTATTAAAACCTGTCTCAGACATATTCAGATAAATGAGGGTTTTAGTCATTATTATTTCCTAAATCGATTTTACGACGTGACCATTTAAGTAGATAAAAACAGATTGTAAGAGAGAGTAAAATTTGGAACCATTGGCATTTTGTCCATTGTCCATTCATATGCGATCGCATTATATTTTAATGTTTGTGCGGATTGCAGGCTTTGTGCATAGGAGGGACATCTTTCGAGGGAAATCTTTTTCAACTTATGAGCTAAATAACTGTGATATCCTTTTTATCTAACAGAATAAATGATGTTTTTGCATCATGTGGCTCTACTAAACAGAATTGATGAAGTGTTTAAATCTCACGGACATAACTAGGTTCCCTTGATAGCTCAGATGGTAAAGGCTTCGCTTGGAGAACGAGAGGTCCGGGGTTCGAAATCGATCCTTCTGTTCTGCACATTTTCGTATGATTTATTTTTTTCTCGTCAAAATCATTTTTTGTGTGTGATTTATTTATGAATGTTTGGTTCATTTTCTTTTTCATAAGTTAACAAATACCCACCATTCTAGTATAAATAATCCCAAAGCAACAAACAAACCTCGGCATAGGCCTAGCGCTCGGGCGGGATCAGAGACTTTAAAGTTGTATTGTATTTCCTGGTATAAAAGACGCGACGTATTTTTTTCATATACACGCGGAGTCACGGACGGCCCATGATGTGACGTTTAGAAGATGGGTTTCATGACAATGTTTTGCTGCACTTACACCTGATTTTCCTCATTATGCATGTGTCTTTTGAAACTAAATATTTGAGTGGGTGAAGGGATAACCTGCATAGGCGTGCGCAGGATTTTTTTACCCGGGGGGGCTTAAAAATAATTTTCATTGGTTCGCACCGCTATCCGCGCGGTAACGAGTCTGAGGGGGATGTGCGCCCTTGGATTGGATTTTTGGCATGGATTGAATTTTTTGGAATATTGGCTATTGTCAAAAGAAAGGTTTAACCGGGAGTTTAACAAACCGTTCCTGAAGCCATGTTGTTAAGTTTGACTTATAATATGAAACTAATTTGCGCGTAGCGCGCCAAAAATGTCTATTTTAACACTAAAAAGGTCCAGAAAACGTTTCTGAAGCCATCTTGTTCCAATTGAATAACAAAGTAGTATTAAAATATTTGGCGCGGAACGCGCAAAAATTTTACCCTTATGTAAAAATAAAGGTTCAGAAAAACGTTCTTGAAGCCATCTCGTTAAGCTTGAATAATAAATAATCAGTGAAACTAATACCCGCGTAGCGCGCCAAAAATGTCTATTTTAACACTAAAAAGTTTCAGAAAACGTTTATGAAGCCATCTTGATGAAATTGAATGACACAAAATAGAAAATAATTCCCGCGGAGCGCGAAAAAATTGGCTATTGTAAAAATAAAGGTTTAGAAAAACTTGTCTGAAGCTATCTTGTTAAGCTTGAATAATAAATAATCAAATTGGTTATTTTTACACTGAAATGGTCCTGAAAACGTTCCTGAAGCAATCTTGTTAAGCTTGAATAATAAAATATTGAAAATAATTTGTGCAAAAACTGGTTATTTTAACACTAAAAAGGTCCAGAAAACGTTTCTGAAGCCATCTTGTTCCAATTGAATAACAAAGTAGTATTAAAATAATTGGCGCGGAACGCGCAAACATTTTACCCTTATGTAAAAATAAAGGTTCAGAAAAATGTTCTTGAAGCCATCTCGTTAAGCTTGAATAATAAATAATCAGTGAAACTAATACCCGCGTAGCGCGCAAAAAATGTCTATTTTAACACTAAAAAGTTTCAGAAAACGTTTATGAAGCCATCTTGATGAAATTTAATGACACAAAATAGAAAATAATTCCGCGGAACGCGAAAAAATTGGCTATTGTAAAAATAAAGGTTTAGAAAAACTTTTCTGAAGCTATCTTGTTAAGCTTGAATAATAAATAATCAGTGAAACTAATACGCGCGTAGCGCGCAAAAAAATTGTTTATTTTAACAATAAAAAGGTCCAGAAAACGTGTCTGAAGCCATCTAGTTCAAATTGAATAACAAAATATTTAAAAAAATGAAACCAATTGGCTCGAAACAAGCAATAATGTCTAGTTTTCTAACTAAAATGGTCCAGAAAATGTTCTTGAAACATGTTACAACGTTGTTATAAAGCTGGAATAAACATTGAAAGCAATTCGCGCGAAGCGCGCAAAAAAATGCTATTTTAACACTAAAAAGCTCCAGAAAAACGTTCCTGAGCGTACAAACTGTCACTTTTTTTAAACTAAAATGGTCCAGATAAACGTTCCTTAAGCCATCCTTTTATAACTTGAATAAAGAAACATTGAATCTAACTCTCGCGAAGCGCGCCAAAATTTCTAGTTTTCCCCCCTAAAATGGTCCAGAAAACGTTGCTGAAAGCATGTTGTTAAGCTTGAATAGCAATGGCGTAATAGGTAGGTTATTCATATTGGGGGGGGGGGGGGGGGCGAGAAATGAAAATGAACCGACAAGACTTTTGTGAGCCAAGAAATTTTTCGACTTTACACTTATTTTGGCACGATCGAGGTACATTTTGACTCTTAAACAAGCTCTCACCCCTCTGCTGAATAGTTTAATATTGAAACTAATTCGCGCAAAAAATGGCTTTTTTTGGGGGGGGGGGGGGGGGGGCATCGTCCCCACCGTGACAATGATGGGGGTATCATAAAAATGGCTTTTTTGGGGGGGGGGGGGGGCATCGTCCCCACCGTGACAATGATGGGGGAGTACTCCCCGCTTGCACTGTCTATGCTCGTTACCCTTCCTTCTTTTTATTTTTTACTCTTTTGCAAATGTGGGGGGGGGGGGGGGGCTGTCTCCCTGGTTACGCCACTGGTGATTCAGAGGGCCGAGTTGTTGGGTTTTAACTTGCCTGGATGACCTAAACCTCTCCTTGCTATCAATATTTACTTTCGTTATAAAACACTCACATGGTGGTTCAGAGACGTAGAGAAAAAGTGAGAGACACTAATAAAAGCTCCCGGCCTCTCCTTTTCCCGCCCCTCCTCCTCACCTCCTCCTCCCGGGCACTCAACTTTTTTGGGGGTAGGGGTGTGCCACCCAGGGTCTCAATTAGGGGGGCTACAGAACTGAACTGAGTGGATTTTATGACAAAAAATAGGGTCCTTAGGAACTGATTTTCTTCTTCAAAAAAGTAGGTCTTGAGAACTGGCCTATGGTTCAATTTTGAATAGCAAGAACGCAAATTTGCGATTTTTTGGGGGGCTTAAGAACGCAAAATGTTCGAAGAATTGGGGTTTGGAACGCAAAATTTCGTGATTTTTGAATTTTCAATCAAATTGGAGTCTTTTAAGACTCTTAAAAGAACTGATGCAGGCTCAAAAGGGATGTCATAAGAACTAGCAGTAGAGGGTGAAAAAGGGGGTCTTCAGCGCGGCACATACCTTATTATATCTATACCTTTTTTCCAATGTCAGTGCCCCCGGCTCCTCCTCCCCCTCCCCCTCCCTTCCTCCTCTCCCCTCCTCCTCTCCTCTCCTCCCCTCCCCTCCTCCTCCTCTCCCCTCCCCTCCCTTTTCCCCCTCTTTTTTTTACCCTCTGGGGACCCGGGGGGCTTGAGCCCCCAAAGCCCCCCCCCCCCCTGGGCACGCGCCTGACCTGAGCACAATCGCACCCAGACGGAATATCGGGTAAGAAACATGGTCATCATAAATCATCATAAAACAATCATAAATAAATTAAAAACCCAACAAAATTGATTTTGATGAGAGAAAAAAATCCGTGACATTGTGCAGGATCGAACCCCGGACCACCCGTTCTTCAAGCGAGCGCTTTACCATCTACGCTATCAAGGGAAACTAGCTATAACCGGGAGATTCAAACACTTATTGTCAAGTGCCTAATTTTGTCACTACAATTGAGCTTCACATCGGGCTTCAAATGATGCGGCAAAAATCGTCTTAACCACTATTACTGTTTCAAACACGAAGGATATCAAACAACTCATTATAGTGTGCCACTGTATAGATGGATTTTTTACGACGTTGTAAAATAAGGGATTTACGGACGTTTTCATCTTAAATTGGCTACCATTTCTTCCAGTTCATGTCAGTTTTTACGCCGATGCAGTAGCATGAAATCTCACATTTCGGGTCGTTGGTGTCTGAATATATTGATTCGATAAAACAGTATGAAGTAAAATAGATGTATGCTTCATTGTAGGTTAGTGGGTAAACGATCAGCGGTCTCCGTTTGTATATATTTCGTCCTAAATAAGTGTTAGTTATTTATAAATAGGTGATCGACTAAATTTGAATTTTTCGTGTTTACATTAGGACGCCCTCGTACCTAATAATTTGGGGTCAAATCGAACTTGCGTCCCGGCTGATGCCTATCTGTACCATGTTATAGGATGGGGTCATTCAAAACAGCTATACTTATCATCATGAACAAAAGCCAACTCATATCTCTACGTGACGTGGAGTATAACAATTTGAAAGGAGTCTCTTATTCGAAATTGTTGCAAATGTTAATCCCTGCTAACACACGTCTGTCCAAATAAAGGGTTTATTTTATTCCATAGGCCTCTAGTTAACATTTCAACACATGCATATCTAATCAAAATATTATTACACATGAATGCTAATGTTAATGTTTAAACAAAAAGCTTGTAAGGACTATAAAGAGACTAGGCCAAGACTTTATTCAGATTGGAGGTTTTTACTCTGTTTCCTTTGTCATTTCTTCATAACGTCCTCCCTTCTCCAACTTTCCCCTTCCTTCCTTCATTTCACTTTTCCCCCTCTTTCAGGAAGCACCCTGTCGAAGGAGATACTCTTACGTACGAAAAAGTCAATATAATCCCTGACGTTTTTCGCCTGAAATTAAAACCCACCAACCATATACGCGTCCTCCATCCACGGGGGCTTCGACCATTCAAATTCACACTTCAACATAAAGTTCCAAAAATCGTTCTCTGTCCTGCTTAGTCCCGTGCCACTCCAAGTCGTCCCCGTCCTTAAGCCAGGGAAGTAGAAGCCCTCCGTGCAATTTCGGATCAGCCGATGCACTCTCGACTATTGGAATAAATGGATCCCGGTGTCGACAATGTTCTCTTATACGACTGGTCATACTGGCGACTATACCGGGTCGTTCTTTGCACAAGTTCGTCTGTTCGTACGGGTCGTCTTTTATATTATACAACGAGCAGATTTTCGACATGTTGAAAATGGACTCTTTTGCTTCTGGAGTGACGGGTTTTGGATAACGCGCCTTTTGATCTGAAAAAAAACCCACAGTAATTAGTGTAGGATGTTATGTAATTTTGCATTTTTTTTGCTAAGGATGGTTTTTTTGGTTTTATTGGCTAACGTAGACCCTCAGGTATCAGAAATCCATTGGTAGCATTTTTTCCCATCTGCCGATTGGCCGCCATCTTGGATTTCAAAATGGCCGCCATTTCCAATATAATTTACCCTATAACTTTTGTTCTGAGCAACATATGAAGTCAAGCTTGGTGGCAAACCACATGTTTTTAATACAAGGGAGTTCACAAGTGCTCTAGCTATGTTCCTATGTCTAAGATACATGCATGGCCGCCATCTTGGATTTCAAAATGGCCGCCATTTACAAAAAAAATATTTTGCCATATAACTTTTGTTCTAAGCAACATATAAAGTTGATTTTGGTGGCAAAATCCATGTTTTCAAGAGTTGCTTACAAGACAAGAGAGTGTATAATAGCTGATCTGTTGTTATATATTAATTGGCTGATAGTAGTAATTATTAGGGTAATTATTAGGGTGGTTTAAAACTGGCTGTAAGTAGCGCAACTCCAACCTTTGCTCTACCACAAATTCTTTCTTTCCTCTATCTCCGATCTTGCTCCTTACTCTGCATGCCTCTCCTATGCACCTTTTTCCATGCTTTGCTTTACTATAGGTTGTAGATACAGGAGGCAATTCCATCAGCCCTCCTGTTCCTAATCGATTCTCTTGCAGTTACCCATCTCAACGTTCTCGAAGACTAAGATGCATTGCAATGTAGTGCATGTTAGTCGCGTGCCACCTGGATGGCCAAACCTTGCGGTTAGTGCTAACTGACGGAGCTCTGCTCTGGGGGGCAATGGTTGGTAGTTCTAGGACTATTGGAGTAGTCTGGAGGACTATTGATCATTGCTTTTTAGGTTTCACTTTAAATCACTGAGACCCGGGTAGAATATACTCATTAGCCTTGGCTGGCAAGTATTCTAATAGAAGGACAACTTTGATCACAAACCATGCTGCAGGAGTTGCGACCGCAGTGATTACAGCAATTGAAAAACCATGATGGCAAACCAAATCAACACTAGGGTTAAAGTCCCTAAAATAACGTCTCCTGGAGCAAACTCGGATTTTTCTAAATCAACTGATGACGGCATGCCCCAAACCCGAAAGGGAGGAGTAAGCTTGACGGCAGAGCGCGCAATAGGAGACCACTTGCAACATGCAAGACCAATATTACTATATCTACCATGAATGTGAGAACTATCAGAGAGAGTCGATGCAGGGAGGAGCATGTAACCACTCTAATTAAATGTAAAATTGACATGATCGGGATACAGGAACACCGCATTGTCCATGATGACCCAGTGAAGTATGAGAGCATTATGGGTGGAACTCTGATCCCTACCTCAGCAACAAGAAATAAAGCAGGTGCAGCTGTAGGTGGAGTCGGGATACTACTCAATAACAGAGCACTCAGATCATTATTCATTAGCAAGTATCAAGCCACATTCTGATCGTACACTCATAGTCAACTTCCATGGTAACCCAGCAACAACTGTAGTGGTGACCTACTGCCCTACAAATGTGGCGGATGAAGACATCGTAGGAGATCATTACAACAGTCTAAAAGGGGCAATAGACTCCATTCCTGGCGACTTCAATGCTAGGCTTGGAAAGGATGACCCCAAATTCACTTACCATGATGACACAAATAGAAATGGAGAGTACCTAGCAGACTTGGCTAAAGAGAAAGATCTTATAATCGCAAATACTTACTTCCGCAAGAAAAAAGGCAAGTTGTGGACATACAGGGTGTCCCAAAAAAATGTTAACACTCCGGGCACATAAGATATCTTAAAAGGACCTGAACACACGGGTCTAATCTTGATGTATTATGAGAGCTGAGTAAATAAACTTTCATTTGCATTTTATTGCGTTCCAATCGGTTATTTAGAACGGGAGATATGCTTCAGCAAACATGAGGAAGCAAAATCGGCTTGGTCCAATCCTCTCAGTATGAAGGTAAAGCTTTTTAAATGCACTAAGCAAGAAGCAACATGATTAAGTCACACACACACATCAGTTAATCTCTTCTTTGTTCTTTTCAACGCATTCTTTCGATTCTTTTCAAGCTTAAATTGATTTATGGTTAATTTCAGAGCAATACTAGTTTTATTTCAGTGCAATATTAGTTAATTTATTTAATTGGATGGACCATTTCAACAAAGAACATGAAATGTTTCAATTTCAATTTTAAAGACTGCTTTACTGACAGCTACCCATTGCACATGGAAAAAGAGTATAGAACTTGAACTCATGACAAAATACTTATATAATTTATGTGGAATATATTTATTTATGTCTTTTAAGCTTGAAAAGAATCGAAAGAATGCGTTGAAAAGAACAAAGAAGAGATTAACTGATGTGTGTGTGTGACTTAATCATGTTGCTTCTTGCTTCGTGCATTTTAAAAGCTTTACTTTCATACTGAGAGGATTGGACCAAGCCGATTTTGCTTCCTCATGTTTGCTGAAGCATATCTCCCGTTCTAAATAACCAATTGGAACGCAATAAAATGCAAATGAAAGCTTAGTTACTCAGCTTTCATAGTACATCGAGATTAGACCCGTGTGTTCCAGTTCTTTTAAGATATCTTATGTGCCCGGAGTGTTAACATTTTTTTGGGACACCCTGTATGTCAGCCCAAGCGGCAACAAACTACAGCTGGACTACATCCTTGTCAGGCGGAAATGACAAAACAGTGTTCTAAATTCTGGAGCATATAACACCTTTGCTAGTGTGGGATCTGACCATAGAATCGTCTCTGCTCGTATCCGATTAAGCCTCAGAAAGAGTAAAATCATCAAACGGAAAAAGCAATACGACTGGAAGCTACTTACAACTGATAATGATCTACAAGCCAAATATAGCATAGAGGTGCATAATAGGTTTCAACCCCTCCAGGATGAAGTAGAAACTGCATCTGAGAAATATTCCAGATTCATTAAAGCCACTCAAGATGCTGCAGAGGAAGTGATTCCTGTGAGGAAAAAAGAGAAAATAACCTACTTCTCAAATGACGCCCAGGTATCAAGGGCGAGATCACAAACTGAAGAAGCGTATGCAAAATATCAACTAGACACTAATGACGAGGAAAATTGGAGAAATTATAAGGAGGCTAAGAAGAGCCTAGGGGAGGCTTATGATCATGTGAAAGAGGAAGACCTTACCAATAAGCTTAGAGAGGTAGAAAATGCCCACATAAACTGCAAGCATGGTAAAAGTTGGAAACTGATCAACAAAATATCAGGAAGATTGACTGCAAGAAAAGGACAAATCAAAGGATCCACGCAAAATGAGAGACTAGATAATTGGTATACTCATTTCATTTAATCTACTTGGGAGCCCACCGCACATAAGTAATGAAGATGAGGAAATTGCCCAAGTACTATCAAATCTCAGCATAAAAGAAGGACCCTTTGACTTGGAGGAATATGTGAGGGCTAAGAAGGCACTTGTAGAGGGGAAAAGCAGTGGGGAAGATGGTATCACACCTGAAATGCTCAAAAGATGTGATTTGGATAATATAATACTGGACTTCTGCAACGATGCCTTGATGAACGGGAAAAAGCCAGACCAATGGTATATTCTCAACATAATACCAATACCAAAATCAGGTGATCTCAGTTTGGGAGGCAACTACCGTGGAATAAGTCTGAGCTCAATTGTTGGCGAGCTATACAACAAGATGATACTCAACAGAATCAGACCGAAGCTTGACATCCACTTGAGAGCTAATTAAAATGGCTTTCAAGCTGGACGTACCACGGTTGGCCACATTCTTGCCCTCCGAAGAATTATTGAGGGAATTAGATCAAACAACCTGCCAGCCATCATAACCTTTATAGACTTCAAGAAGGCGTTTGACACAATACATAGGGGACAAATGCTGCAAATTCTGAAGGCCTATGGTATACCTGAGCAGCTTACAAATGCGATTGCAGAAATATACAAGGACACCAAGGCAAAGGTTATATCACCTGATGGGGAAACTGAGGAATTTGAAATACTGGCTGGAGTACTACAAGGTGGCACCTTGGCTTCATATCTCTTTGTCATTGTTCTCGACTACGCCCCAAGAGAGGCCATAGATGGCAAAGAAGAGGAGCTAGGATTCCGCTTAACAAAAAGAAGCAGCAGACGAATAGGACCAACCACAGTTACTGACCTTGACTTTGCTGACGACATTGCACTGTTGTCTGAAGAAATGTCTCAAGCGCAATCACTACTTAACAGAGTGGAGACTTCGGTGGGTAAAGTTGGGCTCAAAATGAACGCTGCAAAGTCAGAGGTACATGTCCTTCAACCAGAAGCAAGTACCTGTAATCACCGCAAACGAAGGTATGCCCCTTGATAAAGTAGAGGACTTCAAGTACCTTGGAGCCTGGATGAACAGTACTGAAAAGGACATCAAAACACGCAAAGCAGCTGCATGGAGAGCTTGTGGCAAACTCAGTCAGTTATGGAAGGCCAAATCACTATCCAGAAAGCTCAAAGAAAGACTGTTCATAGCTACTGTAGAATCAGTCCTCCTCTATGGATGTGAGTCATGGACAGTCACCCCAAAGCTTAGTAAACAGCTGGACGGATGTTACACTAGAATGCTTAGAACTGTGTTCAACATCAACTGGAGACATCGTGTGACAAATAAGGACCTGTACGCGGATATGCCCAAAGTCTCGGACAAGATCAGGGAGCGTAGATCAAGATTTGCAGGACATTGCTTCAGAGGGTCCAATGAGCTGGTCTCCAAAATCATACATTGGGTACCAAAGCATGGAGTTAGAAAACATGCAATTGAACAAAACAGCAATTACCCCTATTATAATACAATAATACCCCTCTATAATATAGAGGGGGTAGCTGCTGTGGATACAAAAGCATACATTTGATTGATCCTGGTATGTCTTCTTGTAATAAGTCCAATGCAATGTGATTTAATGCAACCTAATGTATCACCAGTGGGGTACTACCGGACAATAAATACTAAGTATATGCTACTGCTAACAATTGAAATTTGTATTGAATTTACAGCTTAATTTATATATAGCAACCATTCATGTCAAATTAATGGATAACAGATAGAACTGTACACTTAATTGTCAGTAAATAACTCTTGAAAACATGAGCTTTGCCACAAAAATCAACTTCATATGTTGCTCAGAACAAAAGTTATAGGATAAAATCTTTTTTGTGTGTGTAAATGACGGCCATTTTGAAATCCAAGATGGCGGCCATGCATGTATGTAAAACATCAGAACATAGATACAGTATTTTTGAACTCTCAGGTATTGAAAACATGATTTGCCACCAATTTTGACTTCATAGAAAAGTTATATGACAATTTCCATTGGAAATGGCGGCCATTTTGAAATCCAAGATGGCGGCCATTCCGTGGATGGGAAAAAATGCTACCAATGGATTTCTGATAGCTGAGGGTATACTCTATCCAATTCCAATGACACCAAAAAAAGCATCCTTAGCAAAAAAAAATGCACTAGTTTAACAGCCTACACTAAATTGATACAAGGACAAACAAACATGGCAGGAATTCGACTACTTTGGGAGAATTTCAAATTACGATAGTACTATAACGTAAGTTAAAAGTTTAACGGGTTCGCCGTCGGACAAGTTTTAATCTGTCAAGCTTTCGTCAGGATTAGCTCTGACTTCTGCATGACCAAATTATTATAATATTAAACAAAACATAGAGATTGCCACTTCTCTAGTTATCATCATTTGGGCTGCTCCTTGCCCGATGATTTGAGAGTAGTTTGCCTTTTCTTACTTGTGAAAGAATTGGTGGCTCTGAAATGAGCCGTTCAGATGGATTGCCGCTTCCACGGAACAGAGATGGTGGCTCTGAAAAGAGCTCTACACGTAGGTTGCCACTGGCCCACTATATATAAATTTGGTTCTAAAAGAACCTCCAAAGGACTGCCCCTTGACCAATGGAAATAACGTAGAGACTGCCCCTTGTCTACTACAGACTATAATAAGTCTAATGCACAGTAGTGCGGTCACTGATCTGTAGAGATCGTTTGACGCTGTAACGAACTTGAGCAGGGTATATAATGGTTCATTGCGGACATGGCTGAAAAAAATTACAAGACTGTTATCGACTGGCGTGATTGATTGATCGTGTTGATAGGAAATAGAGAGCGCCACATGCGGCTGATATCTTTGCCGTCATTTCTATTGATTGTTGATGATTCATTGATTCTGTTCGCTAGAGCTTCACGAACAAGCCGCACACCAAGATTGGAAACCTGTGCAATGCTTTTGGATTGGTTCCAGAGTGGTTCATGACCTTCTTCACACGCATGTTCAGCTAGTGCCGAGCTATATTTCTTGCCTTGTAATGTAGCTCTTTTGTGTTCAGACAATCTGACCTTTAAAGGCCTTTTGGTTTGACCTATATATTGTTCACCACAACTACTTGGTATGCTATACACGCAAGGTGTACGACCCTTGGGCATAGGATCTTTAGGTTTGCTGACAATATCTCTGAGTTTGGTCGATTTGGTGTAGTAAGTTTTAACACCGGTACGATTTAAGAATCCGCAAATTTTGTCTGAGACACCTTTGACAAATTGCATGAACGTGATACCTTTGTAGTGCTTGTTACCTATTTTTCCAATGGAAAGCTTCCAATCCTTCGATCTAAGAGTTCCGTATAGCTGCCTCTGATCCACGGGTCCATCTGGATCCCAGTCACAGTTCCCGCCCACAGAATGCAGATATTCCTTACGAGGCGATTCGTTACCTAATCTGTCAAATTTTGAAACAATGTTCATACATTTTAAAGGTATAGATTGCTGATTGCTGGCCCGATTTTGAACTTGATATTTTCTATTTTCTCTAAAAGTCATCTTTAAAATTGTCGCATTCCAAAGTTTGAGTTGCATAACTCCAATGGTTCTTATTTTAGAAGCACAAGCAGGGGTCGCATTCTGACGCGTCTGCGCGTCCTAGACCTCTCACTTTCTAATAGTGACGCGTCAGGTTTCAAATTGGAAAGACTTGGGGGTCCCGATCAAAATTGAAGGGACCCCTTAAATTTGAAGATGTATGGAAATGGAAACCTTAAGAAATTCTGTAAATTACATATCCATCCTTTCCTCACAATATAAATTCATTGAAACTGCCCATAAAAAAGTAAAATTTTCAAATACCCAAACTTCAGGAAGTCCTACGGGGGTCCTGAAAAATATCATGGGACCTCTCACATTTTTGATCCAGTGCTATCCCTGAGCACAAGGTCACAAGAAATTTCCCCCCGTAGAGTAGTATACACACTGGCGGTTGGTTAATTATTTTAACCACCGTTGGCAGTAATTCATCGCATTTTAGCCTATAATGTAACATTTCTGGCCCCTATGTTACGGACATAATGAGAAAAATATGAGAATTCTTCTGATATCAAAATATCTTGATGTGAAACAAAAATCATCAAGAGATCTTATGAGAGAAAATATCACAAATCTTGTTCGGTTTACAAAATGTTCACTTTTACGCAAATGAGCATAAATATGTTTACCACAACAAATTTCAACCAACTAAAATTCTTTAGAAAGCGAGATTACCCGTCTGCCTCAATGCACAGATTTTAAGAAGATTTTAAGATATAAAGTACCAAAGTAAAGTACACACTTTTTTACACACCCTGTATACTATAATTCTTATTCTGTGAAGCTCTACATGAAGTGTCAAAAAATACCTTAACGCATTCCACATATTCACTCCGTCCAAACCCTCAGTTTTCACTTGACCTCCTCCAATGCCATTCACTAGTGTAGGGAACCAGTCGGCGGCCCCAATAAGCCCGCGAAATACGGATCCTCGTCGACTCTTATCGATCAATGGACTGTTTAGAAATGCAACCACTCTAATGCCCCCTTCAAAGTACTGACTTTTGGCGCCTCTCAGAGGCGCATTGCGACCACCTTGACTCGGGTCACCTCCGTTATCTGAAATTGAAAGTACGTAAACGTATAAAATGGACTATTCAATTTGAAATCCATACCACCCCCGGTGGAATTACCTTATCTTCAGCACAGAGCCGGGAGGGTGAATTTCAAATAGGGTTACCTTCATGACTGACTCCATTTGAAATCTATACTCTCTGAGGCCGAGGGGAGGTCATCAGTTAGGTCATGTCTTCTATAAGGGGCGGGGGTCCTTTTTCGAAGGAATTTACAAGAAATTCTTTCCTTATCAATTATAAAAAGGATTCTACAAATTTCAAGAATTCGTTGAAGAACCTTTTAATTTCTACGATGTTAAAATGGTTCTATTGTCTGAAGAACATTTTTCAAAGGTCCAAGAGAGACGTTACTTACAGAAGTTCGTTATAAAAAGGGTTCTACAAATTTCAAGAACTCGTTGAAGAACCTTTAAATTTCTACGAAGACAAAAATGGTTCTACATATTGTCTGAAGAACCTTATTCGAAGGTCCGAGAGAGACGTTCCTTACAGAAAGTTCAGTATAAAAGAGTTTCTTCAAATTTCAAGAATTTGTTGAAGAACGTTTTAATTTCAACGAAGACAAAAATGATTCTACATATTGTCTGAAGAACCTTTTTGTTTTCATTTGAGGGTTCAAAATAAAGGAAGTATTAACGAACCTATTTCTGAGCGTGAGCAGTTTCGCTGTATAACTACCGTCAAATAACATGAGGTGATATTAAACTCAACAAAGTGTTTGTTCTGATCACCTTTTTTTGGGCTCTGATTTTTTTCACATCAAGATATTTTGATATCAGAAGAATCCCATATTGTTCTCATTATGCCTGTAAAATCTTAGGAGCCAGAAATGTTCCATTTAGAAATAAATATAGGCTAAAATGTGGTGAATAACTGCCAAAGGTGGTTAACCACCCGCCAGTGTGTGTACTACTCAATGGGCAAATTTCTTGTGACCTTGTGCTTCTAAAATAAGAACCATTTGAGTTATGCAACTCAAACTTTGGAATGCGACAATTTTAAGGATGACCTTTCATGTAAAATAGAAACATCAAGTTTAAAATTGGGCCAACAATCAGAACATCTACCTTTAAGTGACACTATAACTTTATTAGTTCAACATTTTGATTGGTATGTTGTTATCATTAAATAACTCGGCGCTTCCATTTAGGCCCATATAGCTAGAACTGTGCTTATCGATTAGAGCAATTAAGAATTAAATTTTTTGTGTCTTCAGGACGTACCCAACGATAGATTTGAACTTCTTTATGATATTGTGACGATTCGTTCTTTCATCCTTCTTCTAATTGTCACCAGGGAACTAGCCTCAGAGGTAACTGCTACAATTCGCTTCGTTTATTATTCTCAAAAGATCCTTTATTTACTCCATCTTTATACATATGCGACCTTGTTTTATTCTATCTACAATTAACCAACCTGACGAAAATATCAACACCGTGTTCTCCCATATTCCATGTTGTTTTAAGGCCAACGTGATGTTGTGTATACCCTCATCCATACATGTCGTTTTTCCCGCGTAAATTTTCCTATTCTTGTCTTCAATCTTATCGTATTGCGTCGTGTATGCGCTAGGTACTTCTAACGGGCTGTGAACGGCTTGAAAAGACAGGAATAAGAACATCGGCTCCTATATAGGCGAGACAAATGCGAATATATCGAGTGATGTGTTAGTAGTCGAACTGTTTTTGAATTCAAGAAAACATACAACATCACACCGTCCATTATAGAGGAAATCCACTTCACTCATTCCATCCCGTAACAAAAAGTTCCCGTATAGTATTCGTTGTTCAGATTTCGATGCACGACCTTCAATACAAGTGTTACTGTTCAAAGAATGACCAAAGACAGCAAAAGAAGTAACTCGGCTGTTGTAAAAGCACCTATAATTTTAAAATTGTTACTCGTATTCTAAAAAATGAAAATACCAGGAGACGGACAATTTAATTACGCTGATTCAGCGTGAAGATAATAGCGGGAATTTTGATAGTTTGCCCATGGCGATGACCTGTCCTGTCTGTCTTCTCGGACCTTCTGAGCATTTGGAGTTTTAAATTCATCCTTTTTAATTGTAAAGAAGTACGCCTGTAATCCCCATTAAATTTGTCCCGGATTATGCTAATCAAGTTTACAGCACAACAAGAACTGCTAATCAAAATGCCCGGGCAAAATTCCCGCTATTATCTTCACGCTGAATCAGAGAGATCAATAGGAGTTACTGCAACAATGGAAATGGGCACTTTTCATCTGTAAGCACATACCGCGACAACAATACTCGATCGATTTTAACAAACAAGGTGTCAAAATCACCGTAATTAAATTTTTCGTCTCCTAGTATTTTCATTTTTAGAATATGAGTAACAATTTAAAAAATATAAGTGCTTTTACAACAGCCGAGTTACTTTTTTTGCTGTCTTTATTACATTTGGCGGGTTATTTTGAAACGAATATCCATCAACATGTGTGGTGGTCACGGATTTAGATATAGTGACCAGTCTCATCAAAAAGGACATGCTGTCGGCAGACACAGTTTTGAGATAGAGGCCAATATATTTGAGGAAATATAAAGAAAATAATAGAAAAGAATTTGCTTCTTCAAATCATATCTTGTGCAAAGTCCGATTACCTTATCGTTTCAAATCTTAATATGTGCTCTTTCATAACATATCAATAGCTCATATTTGACTTGGGCCTCCAACATGTCCATTTTGATTTCACAGGTCACATTATGTGGTGTCGATAAGGAGACCAAAAATGTTTGGTCGGTCGGTTGGGCTTGTTTTCTTGAAAATGACACAAAAAGTCACCAAGATCTGTCAAATGTTGCCATTTTCGGACAACTAAATAAATTTAAAAAATATTCCAAGTATTTCGGTGGGTTGTTATTAATTTATACAGGAACATGTAGTGTTTTTTAAATTGGTCGGTCGCCCGTAGAACACGATTTCTTTTCGTCGTTTAATAGCGAAGCCTGCATTTCAGATTCCATGCAGTTAATGTCAACTTTCCTGTACCTGCACACACACCAATGACGCGTGATCTTCGCCTAAATCTCTCAGTTACTTAGCCTTAGTTTGTCGGGGTGTATGCTTGTTTGTTGGTAGTGTTTGTTTGTTTGTTTGGTGGGTGAGTAGGTGGGGAAACTAAATTACCCAATTTGAAAACAAATATTAGTCGGTCAGGCCCGTAGAACAGGGGGCTTTCGTCGCGTAATAGTGAATACTATGAAAATCCTGCAATTCAAATTTCGCGTAGTTAATGTCAACTTTCCTGTTCTTGCGCACACACCAATCACCATTTCTACACGTGGTCTGCGCCTAAATCTCTCAGTTACGAATTCAAAACAGGACACATATATGTACTCGACTATGGAGATTAGTGATTCCGGGGCTAACACTTACATTCGTTTTTGAGTGTTCCTGGATGATGCTCTGAGCCCTTTGTGTGTAGACATGTGTTGAATACTCGCCCAGATGTTTGTACGTCACGTTGTTATTTTCCCAGAAATCATAGTTTTCAAATTTCCGATTAGGTATGGTCGTCATTGGCATGCTCGTTTTGTGTTGGAAATATCGTTCTGCACCGCCATGATACCCTGGAGATTAGAATAAATGCATAGATAAATAAATAATCGAACGAGCGAACGAACGAACGAACGAACGAACAAGAATGAGAATAAAATATAGTTCTTAGCTGATTTGCTATAGACGATGGTCTTATAATGTATACTCTCTAAATGTAAAACGAGTTGAAAGAATGGACATTCACTCGAAAAGGAGTGAAGGGACTGAAACGCAGGACAAAACGCGTTTTAGAGTGGACAATTTCCACTCTAAAATGAGTGTGACAGTTAATTTTTCACTCTCAATACGGTGGCACTTTGTCATATGAAATCCCCTTTCACTCCTTTTAGAGTGTTTTTCCACTCAAAAACGTGTTGTCCTGCGTTTAATATAACTCCTTGAAGAGTGGAAATCCACTCTTTTACATTTAGACAGTAGGCTGTACCATATTTGTGTCGTCGTGTATGGCCGCCTGTGGCGACCCTACACGACTCCAAATATGGTACAGCTTATACATTATAAGACCATCGTCTATAGCAAAACAGCTAAGAGCTATATTTAATTTTCTTATTATTGTTTCACTTGACATAAGACATCTCATGTTAGTACATGAGAATGTGTTTGATATCCAAAAGATCCCGTTCTTTAATCCAAAAACAAAACACCCAAAAAATACAAAAAAACCTACCTAAAAACGTATCGAAACCTTTCTGATTCGGAAGGCATTCGTTCCTTGACAAACCAAGATGCCATTTCCCCAGAAGATGTGTCTTATAACCAATTTGCTGGAGCAGCTGCGGCATGGTGGGGTATTGCTTTGGTAAACAGCCTACTTCCGAGGGATGCAGCACATGCTCTAGACCAGTTCGACTCTGAAAACATAAGAAATAACATGCATTTACTTTAGTCTTACCGCTTTCTTCGACGCGACAGGCGTCTGCAGACGACAGTTCCAAAATTGAACAAAATGTTTCAAAAATGTCAAATTTATTGAATTTCATCACCATATATGGAAACACCATGAGAATTGCATTTAAAAAAGTACATTGGTTCAGTTGGGAAAGGAAAAAGTTGGTGGGGCCTGTTTTTGTCGTCTGTTTTATAGGTATAGACTTAATTGAAGTTTACACGGAATTGTTGGAAGAATTATTCCAAAACTGTGTGGTTTTGAAAGTTATGTGCTGGACGTATGTGCTGGACGTACAAGCCTGAAATATACCGTATAATACTTACGTTTCATTGTGTATTTTATGTATTTGAATTCATTTTCTCACTTTACACCATAGAGTCATTGTTTGTGTCTGACGGATTTGATGCAGGTCTTTAAATTCCTTTCATTCCGGTGATCATCATAAAGTGGCGCTGTTGCATGATTTAATTTATGCAAATGGGACCTGTTATCTACGTACGTACAGTATAGAACTTTCCTATCCCAAAATTAATAGAATCCCTGATTCGTAAGTTCCAGCCACTGAAGATCTAATTTGCATACGGACCGGAAGTTAATAGCTATGTAGTGCAAATATGAAGAGGTATTTTGCAAAAGGGCCTACATCCACTTTGGCTCTTATTGAGAAAAAGTCAAAAAACTGTTTCTAAATATTCAAGTTGAGCAATTGAAAAACTGAATGGATTATGAAAGAGGTACACTACATACTAATTGAAATTGATATAAATTTTAAATGTGCTAGTTTTAATTTTTTTTAAAATCATGTTTACATTTTTTGAAAATTTGGATGTAGGCCCTTTTGCAACAAAACTCCATCTGTTTGTACATAAAGAAAAAATACCACACACAAAAAATCATTTATTTTAATCATTGAAAATAAATAAGTTTGATATTGAAATGTATAGGTCACAATCATATGTTTCAAGGAAATAAAGTCATTTTTTTCAAAAATACCTACATCACATTGTAAACAGCCATTGAAGTTGTTGTTTTGTTGCAAAAGGGCCTGTATCCCGATATAATTCTGGATACAGGCCCTTTTGCAACAAAACAACAATTTCAATGGCTGTTTACAATGAGATGTAGGTCTTTTTGAAAAAAATGACTTTGTTCCCTTGAAACATATGATTTTTCCCTATATAGTTCTATATCAAACTCATTTTTTGAAAAAATGCACCATAGCCCTTTTGCAAAATACCTCTTCATATATGTGTTCTATTGTCTTCAACGCTTTAATTACTATAATTTATCTCATTATTCATGTTCTCCAACACAGAGGTACAGAGAAAGGTAATAGCCTTGCAGCTCAGTATCAAACTATGAACATTAGTTGCATTGATGGAAACTTCATTAACACTTTTCATCCACTATTGGTTTTACCAAAATACAAAACAGATTTTTCAGATACCTTTCCCAACTTTCAAGGTCTATCTCAGGGATTACTGAACCAATACTAGGCATGTTTGTACTTATTGTAATGCATTTTTCATGGTGATTCCAAATATGGTATTTAAATTCAATAATGTTGACATTTTTGAAACATATTGTGAACTTTTGGAATGTCGTCTGCAGACGCCTGCCGCGTGGAAAGTGCTAATACAATTATCATAACGATATTAGATACATGCGGATATTAAAGGTAGATGACCCGATCACATTTTCATAGCACAGATATTTCTCAAAATGGAGATTTTCATATCATATGAAAGATCATATTTTTCTGATTAACATACTGAAATTTGGCGGTCCAAATCAGTATGATTACGAAGAAATCAGTGAAATAACATCGAATTACCGCGAAAAGTGGTGCACCAATATAGTTTGTGTACAACTCAATGGGTAAATTTCACGGCATCTTGTGCGTCTAAAATAAGAACCATTAGAGTTATGCAACTCAAACTTTGGAATACGACTTTTTTGAGGATGACCTTTCATGTCGAATAGAAAACTTCAAGTTGAAAATCGGAACATCTACCTTTAAACAGTATAATCAAGCGGCAACATACCATGTATCTGCCAGTCATTATAGACGCTCTCGATGGAGTACATTTCGATTGTGCGTAGTAACTCTCAAATATTATCCCGTCGTTGGCAAGCTTGTCAATGGCGGGAGTTTTGATTTCAGAGTCGTGATAGCCAACGTCTGCCCATCCAAGGTCGTCAGCCAAGATGAAAACTATGTGAGGTTGCGTTGCTGCTGTTGTTGTTTGTGATGATGTCGTTGATGTTGTATTAATAGTCTAAAGAGAAGCAGATTATTAGAAACAGTCATTATTTAGCTACTGATCGTCATATTCATTTTATATAAAATAACAGCATTATCGCATCAGCGAAAATCGCCTGTATAGTGTGTCACTGATAGTGTACCGCTTTTAGAATCCCGAAGTCAATTGAACGTCATTGCATACCTCATTTGACCCGTTTACTGGAAGATCTCGAGATTACGTACTCTTACGCGATGCCTACCTATATATTGTCCCTTTCTAAACTTTAGTGGCACCTATTGGGCTATTCCAGTTGAAATCCGTACACCCCATATGTAAGGCACGATCTTCATCTTCCACACAGGGAGTGTAGATTTCAAATGGAGTCTCCCCCATGCAGGCAACCCCATTTAAAATGCACACTCCCTGTGTGTGGAAGAATTATTAAGTAATTCCTCCGTAGTTCAACCGGAATAGCCCAATTTGAAATTAGTCATTATTCGGTGGCCCCTAGTTACGTTTATCCTTGATGTATAAGACAGCACGGAATTAACCTAGCGCAAAGTCCTCTATTGACGGAATAAAGGATTATACAGCTTTATTCCGTCATGGGGTCGTTGCACTAGTCTAACTTATGAATGTCTTACACCAAGGATAAACCTCTAGTTGGTTCCCAATACCATCGACTTTTATACTTACATGTACATTAACATCCCCAACTCTCAGGAAATTCTCGATTTTCTTTGGTTTGATGACGATTGCATCTTTGGTATGCCCTTCTACTTCGACGACTTTTGCGGGCTCGATTTCCACAAACTTTGGTGTCTGTTTAGGCAGAACCAGATAGATAACCATTCCGCTCACTATGAATGTTATACATATTAACCATCGGACGTATTTGAAAAGCACCTGAAACAAATAGTAATCGTGACGTGTTCTACCAACGGAATTGGGCAGAGCTCCAAACTGAGAAATAGACCAAAACATAATTGGGGTGATTTTTGGGGGAATTTGAGTTTCTGGTAAATAATTAATCTTCAGAGTGTTTATAACAATATTGTGAAAGATTCAGATTAAAAAATCTTAAATATATGTTTCAGTGATTTAAAAAACCCTAGTTCTAGTTAAAAGCCTAGTTCTAGTAACTTTAAACAGTTAAAGGGCGATATCTCAGTTTGGAGTTTTCATAAAGACCGTAAAAGACGAACTTTAAAAGGATGTTACTCCGCTTTGGAAGTCCGATTAAAAAAAGAGAGGTACCACTGTAAAGCTGAAGATCTCTAGTGTAATAATCAATTACTAACTCAATTTTGATATCGTGCCCAATTGTGTCTGGTTTCGGAAGAACGCGTATGCAAACAATATATAATAATGTCTTTCTAATACTTTAAAAACACTTCATGGGTTGAGCGCCAGAAGGCCTTAACTAAAAAAGGCTATTTTGAGATAATTAACTTTGAATATTTGGGACCCTACCTGTTACATTGAGTTGGGGCTATGTAGAATTGGCCATCATCTTCAATTGAGAGTGTTTATGAGTTAAGCCTTTATGGTTCTTAAATCTGTTGGTTATATGGATTAGTTTGGTACCAAAATATCATTTTGCCCAAAAGTTGAGTTACGGCCTTCTGGCGCTCAACCCTGGCCCTCGACTTTTAAGTGTTTAGATATTCCGAACATTGAAAATTGATAATACCAGTATATATTACCACTAATAATAAGGCCAAGTACATGAAGTAAAGATAAAGTAGTTTCTCGTCCCCTCGCGCATCATTTTTCAGGAATTCTATTATGTTCTTCATTTTTTCTCTCTCTTTATTTCATTCATAATGTTTTTAAAGAAGCGACATAGGCCTATTGGTTATCGATTTGATTTGAGCCCAATGAGCATTTTAAAGCAGTTGTTTTGTTATCAACTCCCAGAATCGTGCAATAGGCATACACTCTCCATGCACTCCGTGACCAAGGTCTGTCGACCGAAACGTCGGATTTTGTAATAAAATGTTGTGCATCTTCAAACCAACACCTACTTTGTAGTAGTTTTTATTCTCACCTACACCATGCTGGATGTGGCGTTTTCGCATTGTTTTCTTTTAATAAAAAGGTCCTCATATATTTCAAACGTTAGGACGTGAAAATAGTTCTTATTTTTATATTGCCAAATCTGTAATGGTTTTTTTCTTTAATTGTGTTTATTCTGATACGCTTGGGTTAATTCATATGTATTTATAATATGTGATTTTATTCGCTTCACTTATACAGCGTAGATACATAAGTCAAAGTCCGGTAGTCGCTATTAGCACTTTCCACGCGACAGTCGTCTGCAGACGACAGTTCCAAAATTTCACAAAATGTTTCAAAAAATGTCAACATATTTGAATTTCATCACCATATTTGGAATCGCCATGACAAATGCATTAAAATACGTAGGCCTACAGACATGCCTATTGGTTTAGTAAATCTTGAGACAAGACTTTGAAAGTTGGTAAATAAAGTTCTGGAAAATCTGTTTCGATATGGTCAAACTAACAGCCTCATGGAAAGTGTTAAAATGAAAATTGAACTTCTCAAATGCAATATGCCAAATACTGCATGTACTACTACCACCAGTGCAAAGTACAAAGTATATGCATGCCAAGAGTTCCTCAAACATAATTTGTCATATGTTTGCAAACCGCTACGTCAATAAATGTATTACAGTTTGTTTTGAAATGGTCTGAATCTCAGCTAAACCGTATAATACGGAATAGGAAGGGAAGGACTTACGAGGAATGCTAGTTTTCCTGGATGTGTACACACATCACATAAGCATTAAAGTTGGCGGCGTTTAAACCACAATGCAAAATGCACTGAATCATTTGACACGTTGAACGCGGCTACTAGTTTTACCATAATACAAAACAGATTTTTCAGAAACCTTTCCTAACTTTCAAAGTCTATCTCAAGAATAACAGATCCAATACTAGGCATGTTTCTACTTATTTTAATGCATTTCTCCCGGTGATTCCAAATATGGTGATGAAATTAAACAATGCTGACATTTTTCAAACATTTTGTGACATTGGAACTGTCGTCTGCATACGCCTACCGCGTGGAAAGTGCAAAGCTACAAGTAATCTGATATGGAAGACATGCATCCAAGATACATCGCATGCCTCTTCCGACGCGGAAAGAAAGACGATTCAACGGCACGGGATTCGAACCAGGATTCCCTGACATACGACAATAAGTAATAGCTAACCCATTGGTCATTTAATTGTGTACAGTGTACCGTGATAATGTTACCGATTCTTATATGAAATACATACCATTGTTGTAAATACATCAGGATCAATGAAATGTCATCACCAGTAACGCTATTTCTTATGAAATGGCGACTGTCAAGACCTCTGGATTGACATCAATAGTACATTTGACATGTCCTCCCATCTTGACCCTCAAAGGTCGTGTGCCCACAAATGGCAATCTTGTGTTTTGTAGTATTTTGTAGTATTCTCTTTCTTTACAGAATGGGGTCTAAACCTCTGAGGTGATTCCTACAAGAGGAAGGAACGCAATTCTCTAGCATATGGAGGTCGAGATAGGCTAACACTTAACATGCTTAACAGAGAAGCTCATGCGTCGAGGCTAATGCGTGTATATGAATATCGAGAGCCGTTATCGTGCTTATATTCAGAGACCTCACTTTCGATACGCCAATGTCTATGATCATATCACCACACTATCACCATCTGAATCTGACTAGCCCGCCCGATACCAGTTGCCTAGGACGCGACACTCGACACACTGTGAAGCAAGATTGTAATTATGATGTAGCGCCGCCATTTAACACAACCGGTTAAATTGGACTGGAAGACTGGAAATGGAGACTACTATTACGCAGCAGTGTGAGCATTTTTGGTACCGAATTTTGAGTCTCCCGCGCGCGATATTTTTACCGTAAACAACATTTGGATTGAAACTGATATACATGTAGGGCCTATGTATACAAGTGTTTTGCACTTGTACTTATAAATTTATTACATTATATCCTATGTCGAAAGGTTTAACGCAAAAGTCTACGATACCCAGATTCGAACCAGGAACCTTTCGTTCATAAGACCTGTTACCTGTTTGATAACCATTAGACCACGACGAGTTGCTGACAGCGATTGGAATTTCACGGAATAAAGCTAGTAATATATATAACTAGATTTCGCGGTTCGTGGGTTGGGCGGTTCTCGGGTTGGGGTTCATGGGATGTGTACTCTTAAAATCCAGTTATCACAAGTGCCCTTAATATTCCAGATACCCCATAATACAGGAACCCAATGTGCCCTTAAATCCAGGTAGGCATCCCCCCTGTTCATATATCCATGCAATTCACTACATGTGTAGGCCTAGTGTTAGGGTTGTACAATACACGAACAAACTCGGTCACAATCTTTTGTTTGCAACCGTTCATTCATATCAATATAACAATAGTTATTCAAGTTCACAGGTATACTTCATGTATTTGGTTTACGACTAAATTGTGTTGAGTAGCACATGATGCCTTATTATATTATATTTATATTAAAGGCACATTAAGTGGTGTTGAAAATTTCAAATGTTTAAAAATTTACTTCAGAATTCAAGATGAACATTAAAAATGGCCATTACTGTTGTTTCTTCTAGCAAAAACACAGCAAAACTTGATTAAAACAATATCATCGCTATTTATTGAAAAACGCCCTCTATACAAATATGGTTCACGTTATGTATCACGCGTACTGCAGGGGGATACTGTCGGACGTAAAATGCTCGTCCCGCGGGACGAGCATTTTTTGAATCGACGTTTTCTTGTACATAGAGGGCTGATTTTTCTTAATACTTATAGGTGTAAGTTCATACATACAATTATAAAAATATACTAATCCCATTTTTTATCATAATTGAGGGCGCATCCTCCAACACATCTCTTAGTGCCCCTTTAAGTGTACCATAATATTCTTCAGCCTTCACTATTAAATAGTACATACTCGCCTACTGGGAAGAGGTATGGCGCGGAAACAAGGCACGTTTACTCGAAAAGAATTGTTGTGAAAAGGTTCCGGGCTCGTAGAAAATTCTCATACAGCTTCAAAACCACATGCATAACACGCGTTACCCGGGCATGTCACCAGTTGTTCAAAATTGACCAAATGGACTTAAGTACTATTTGTGCTCAAGTACATCACCATGTTGCCCCGCATCTTTAGCATAGTGAAATTTCGCAATATGCTCAAATGCAAGGACTGATGAAATTGTTGCCCTTTAATACTTTGTTATCATTTGCTAACGGCTCTACATAGATTTCCTCACAATGACGTATAAATGACAGTTATCAAAAGGAGCATTTTGGCACTGAGCACTCGACACAAACGTACGCCTGTCGCGTGTTTCAATTGTTCACCATATCAAGATGCGCAACCAAAAGTTAGGCAAATGCCAAACAATATTCAAAAATCATTTATGCGTCAACCCGAGAAGCGAAAAAAAAACCCCACCAAAATCTAGGGTCCATTGGAACCTTACCTTATACAATACTTATACATCACAATCAGTAAAATTCATGGCTCGATCATCATCAGGTGACGAAAAAACCCTGTTCTATCATGTCTATTGGCTAGACCGACCCATTTTTTTTTATCGGGGACACATTTTCATATGCAAACAAAAGTTTGTCAAAAAACGTAAATACGATTTTGGTGTCATTTCATGTCGCCAACGCACACTCTATTCTTTTTTTAGAAACGACCATTCATGATATGTGGATTTTTGATGACGTAAAAAAATTGACACAACTCGGACTACTACATAATACAATAATCAATATATTTATTAATTCATTTTCATAATATAAAACACAATAAGTATAATACAAATAATATAAGCTGATATACAAGCATTCCAAGTCCAGCTTGGGATAATTGAAAGTTGTATATATTATTTCATGTTTTGTTACCACTTTCCACGCGGATATTTGTGTTACCATATTCAAAACAAATGTGTCAGAAACCTTTCCCAACTTTTAAGTCTATCTCAAGAATTAGTGAACCAATACTAGGTATGTTTGTACTTATTATAATGCATTTCTCATGGTGATTCATAATTTGGTGATGAAATTCAATAATTTTTACATATTTGAAACATTTTGTGAAATTTTAGGACTGTCGTCTGCAGACGACCGCAGCGTGGAAAGTGTTAACATAAAAAGAATTAAAATTGTCAGTGGCATGTTTCCTCGTGTAACATGTGTAAATTGAATAATCTATCAGATACCTGTGTCCCTGTAACCAAGGTGGTTATGTAATGGATTTTATTGGTTCTACCGTCCTGTGTTTAAAATGTTATGAACTGTGCCCTTGTTTACTCCTAAAGAGTAACAGCATGTATCGTTCAATTAATTTGATTGCGCCAATGCATGAATTGGTGTTTACGAAATAGATAGGTCCGATCTAAGTTATCACTATATGACATAAATGTCAAATAATTTGATATGGAAAGTTCATTTTAATGTCTAAATATTGTAATGTACCCACGAGAAGGTTTCGGATACGTAATGTATCCTTTGTCAACAGTGACAAAGGATACAGACGTATCCGCAACGTACGTGGGTACTTTACAATGGATCAGTATAATGAACTCAAAACTTTATAAATCAGATTCTAATTAACGATCCTTAACTATATATGATCCATTTAAGTATTATGTCAAATAATGATTTTATAATTGTATGAGTTTCTTATTGTTACATTCCATATAACGTCAAGTGATAAAAGGCCAAGAAGAAGAAAAAGATCTGTCTCACATCCCCCGCGCTCATAAGTATGTGAGCGCACGCATAAGTATGTGGCGTCACTTTTGCCGCATAACCATACGCGATGAGCCCAATTATGGGCTTTCTTCTTTTTATTTAGTTGCCCGAAGAAAAAAAGAAAACAAATTGGCTCCGAAGGGGGTGGAGGAAAGTGGACCAAAAAGGCAATACAAAAAAGAATTTCCGCGTTTACGGTATAGCTATTTTGTCAACAAAACAAAATCGCATAATAGCATTCCTAAATGTATGTGAGACGGACCTTTTCTGTGTGGCCTGAACATCTATGCAAATCTTGTAAATGCGTTTTTCCTACCGAGAGGCCAGGGTACATCATATGCAAACAAGACTATACCACACAAAACATTTATTGTTGCTCATGACATCCTCAAAACGTTTCCAAACTAAGACCTAACACATATAAACTCACCCGCTTATTCAATTCCGTTCAGGCAATCAGTATTTAGAGGGCTCGGACATAAACCAATCATGCTACTCGATTTATGTCAAATACACCCTGGTAGAACGAGTCCAACGCCCCTAGCTGTAAATGACCGCTAACTTAAAATATTGTGTCACACCAGGAGTAACTTTTACATTGAAAATTACCTTTGGTTATTCCTTTGCATTCATCTTCAAGATGACATATTATTTCTGTGGTTTTATCCTTTAATAATTGGTATGTGACATTTTGCTCCTGGATCTTCACTCTTTCCACGCGGCTATTAATTTTACCACATACAACCCTTCCCAACTTTCACGTCTTATTTCAAGAATTACTGAACCAATTCAAAAACGTCAAAATAATTACATTTCATTACAATATTTGGAATCGCCATGCGAATTAGATTAACATAAGTACAAACATGCCTTGTTCGCATGGCGATTCCAAATATTGTAATGAAATGTAATTATTTTGACATTTTTGAAACTGTCGTCTGCAGCCGCCTACCGCGTGGGGAAGTGTTAATGGAAACCCGTGAACCAGGCGCAAGTGTGTGGAAAAAGTAGCACCTGGTTCTTAATTCTTTATTTCAAGCCCTGATTTAGTCTATATGTAATCTGTAAGCTAGCACACTTCTACAAATCAAAAAGTCAAGCTATTGTCATTTTTAAATGCTCTACAATTAATGTCATACTATAATAATTCATTATTCTATCTATGCAAGGTATCAACATGAATAGTGAAAGCACAGTATTTCTTATCCAAAGAATCTCTAAGTTACCGCATATATTGTTTAATGGACGTTTCGTCAATCACTGTTGCCTTCCTCAAACAGGGTATAAGCATGATAAGTGATTAGCTATTACTGCTGCTACTGACGCTAACGGGCAGCTTAATGACTGTTCTGAAGTCTATATTTATAGACACTTATCCAGAAAAATTCAAAATCTTCGCTCTATGAAAACCATTAAGCATCGGTAACTGTATAGCTTATCATGCGTCGAGAAAGCTTTAACACTAACGGAAACGTCACCATAATGCATAGCTTATAAAGTGGAAATTCTTTCGATTGGCGAAAAAACTGAACTTCATCACTCATGTATACTGCCAATTCAGATTGGTCTTGTCAAAACAATATTCGGCAATATAAACTACATGTCATACTCGTTCTGTGTACCTGTTGTTCATCCGACTGCCGCTCATTTTCAACGACATTTGGGAATAGTTCGTAAGAGTCGATGGTATCCGCACGAGTCCTTCTGTGTCGAATATTTTCTGGACAATGTCCTCATCCGTATCATCATCGGCAAAAGGACGTTCTGCATCGGAGTCGGATCTATGCAATTCGACAAACACCACTCTTTTTGTGGTGCCGTCAATCGATTGATAAGAATGGTCGCTATGTGTAGACTTTGCGTCGTCGTCATCATCGGTTTCATCGACATGTGTGACTATTGGTATCGTGGGTTTCACCGGTTGAACCGGTATGATAGGTTTAACCCTTTTAACCGGTATGCTAGGTTTCACGTGATTGGTTGGGATGCTCGGTTTGGTATGTCTCACAGGTGCTGCTGGAGCGGGACCTTTCGAATATAGATGTTCAACAGCCGCGGGTTTCATGACGCTGGCGAGAAGGTTCTTCGCATTGTCATAGTCGTCTTCTTCATCTTCTTCGCTTTCGGTGCCGCCACCACCGCCGCTGACGCCAGACCCAGTGCGCTTATCGTCATCTAACTCGAGCGGATCTAGCGTAAAAACGGGATTAAGATGAGCTTCTACTGCCTTGCCAAGATCTGGTTTCTTTTTGCTTTGACCACTGCAAAATGTATAGGAAATAACATAACACAATATTGTAAGTAACAAACAATTGGCGCCAAATAATGCATGGTGCCATGTTGGCGTACACTGGATGTGTACGTATATTGCCCATCCGTTTTTATAGGAACCCTATCCTAGCTACGCCATTTGACATAAATATATACAACGTTATTTGTATTTTCGTTTTACTGAACTAATTTCTACATTCGACTTGTCACACAAAAAACCAGCCACCGTTCCAACCAGGCTTAACGAGCGCAGGAAAGAGTCCTGGAATGATTGGAATGATTTAGCCAAGCAAGTACGCGAAGAATAATCATTTCCAAAATTTATGAAATTATTTAAACACTATGTATTTTCTCACCTATTGTTACAACAGACGATGCATGTTAGCATGACGAATACGATGAGCACCAGACCCAAAGCACCGACAATGATGCCGATAATCGCAGAGGATACTATCTGAGGATCTGCCGGAGAAACCGCTGTTGAGTTCAACCCTTTGTTGATACCAGGTGTAGCTGTGGATGAATGACGTAGTTCTTTGGTATTATCATGACATAAATTGCCCGCTTAGGAGCGCTATTAATTCAGTCTGGTAAACCTATTGTTATCAAGTACTAATAGAGGATTGCCTGGTTGTATATTTAAATTCGGGGCGTGTAACGAGCGGTACTTGCTAATTAACTGCATGGGTGAGTTTACATTATGTTGCAAATTACATCCACGCTCATGCGTTTAAACTACTCAGTGGGCGTTGCAATACAGCCGGCTGGTTGCACACGAGAATTATGTCATAGCAACCATGCAGCTTTGATGGAAGGTGAATATTTGAATTTGATGCCGGTTTTTAGGGCAGCAATTTATAGCGCTGCTAAGCGGGCCTTGTAGCGTAATGAGTGATGTCTGGGCACCGACTAGAATCAGTGATGATATACATGTGCCCACCCGTCCGATCAGAGAGATTACTGTTCCCCAAAGGAAATGTTGGACGCTACATTTCACTAGCAATACTACAGAAGCTTATATATAATACGTGTTTGTTGCAGGTAAAGTAGAATTTCGAAACTGTCCAGGAAACTCTGAAAACACTCTCAACAGGACCATCCTTAAAGCCACTACTACAGTAACACAAAGTAATACTCACTTGGTGATAATTCGCATCTCTCCCCCACATAACCTCTTTGACAGACACAGTTGATCACGGTATTTTCCGTATCTCGGAAACACACCCCTTTGTTTAGACAGGGATTTGGAAGACAGATATCTGTGGGAGAAAATTGCACAGACAAAGTCATGATTGTATACAATTTCAAATCAACATCAAGTTAAGTTGTTATTGTAGCAATAAGGAACCCCTCCTAAAGACATGCTAGCGCTATTTCTTCACAGATCCTCCGACCCCAATTCAGTGTCCAGCGAACGAGAGACGGTCTATCAATTGATCAAGGACATGACTGTGAGATCCCAAAGATCATTTTCAAGAACATACAACGCATTGGTGGTCCAGTGAGTGATATCTGACTTGTGCCACATTCGAATGGACGTATCATTATACCAAACTAAACCTCTGTGTTTTATCCACTTCGTAGACATGCACTAAAGGGTATGCTTGTAGAACACTTTGTGACATAAAGACATAAATTGTCCAAAATGAACCATACCCGGCCATGAACAACATCAATTCCACGGTGTTCCAGAATGTTTGACCAATTAACAATTGAATGGCTCTTTTGCATATTATATAGTTACCAAGGTAAAGTGGTGCTGGACGAGTTTTTTTGACAAAGATCAGTCTCTAATTTTAACTTAATCACTCATTCAATATCTATGTTAATTTTTGAGTCCATACATTTTGGTCCACCTTGACGTATGCGTAAGCTATTATGGCAAAGACACAAATAGAAATGCTATATTTTACCTATAAAAAGACTTTTTGTTGTCCTTTTCATCGTGGTCATAGGCTTTTTAGTTGTCTTTGAAGGTGTATAAGTAACCGGTTTCGTTGTTGGCCGCGTTGTGGTCGGGCTTTTAGTGGTGGTTGGAGGCCTGGTCGTTGTTGGGGATCTTGTCGTAGTAGACGGTCTCGTTGTTGTCGGGGGTTTTGTTGTGGTTGATGGTCTGGTTGTAGATGGTGCTTTGGTTGTTGTAGAGGGCCTAGTCGTTGTTGGCTTTGTGGTTGTAGAGGGCCTAGTTGAAGGCAACATGGTGGTTGGTGTTGGTCTGGTTGTTGTCGGTTGCGTGGTTGTTGTCGGTGGTCGCGTGGTCGTCGGCTGCGTAGTCGTTGTCGGTGGTCGTGTGGTTGTTGGTTGTGTTGTAGTTGTTGGTGGTCGTGTGGTTGTTGGTTGTGTGGTGGTTGTGGGAGGTCGTGTGGTTGTTGGTTGTGTGGTTGTTGTCGGTGGTCGTGTAGTCGTCGGTTGCCTGGTCGTTGTCGGTGGCCTTGTGGTAGTCGGCGCTTTAGTCGTTGTGATTGGTCTAGTTGTTGTAGGAGGCACTGTTGTGGCAACTGGTCTGGTAGTTGCAGGTTGTTTCGTCGTGGTCGGTTGTCTTGTTGTAGTGGGTCGTGTTGTAGTTGGGGGCTTTGTGGTAGTGGCAGGTCTGGTAGTAGCCGGTCTTGTGGTTCTACCAACGGTAGTGGGTCTAGTTGTGGTACCTGCGGACATAGTAGTGATCCCATCTGTAAAATCAATCATATTATAAAGGAAGTACTGCTGTCAAAAGTGTCAATAACCAATAAGATTATCGTTTCTGATTAATTCATTCAAGTTGCTCGTAAATCCATTTTGAAGGGTTGCTGGGATTTCTGACAAATAACGAGAGTGAAAATGTGGGAACTGCTCGTAGTCTCGATTTATGATGATGATCATGAGCAAACAAATTGACGTTTGCCCATCACTGGTATTATCGCTTTTTGGTAACTTTAAAGTCTACCCAGCAGATGGTATATGATTCGTCAGAAGAACGAGGCGAGGAAGTTTCATGTGTCTATTCGACTCTTGTTTTAGGCTTGTGTTCTAGCAAAGATAATTTTGTTGAAGGAATAACTATGTCTGTTGTAATATCTCGAAAAACTAATCGCAAGCACTTGAATGATTGGCAGGTATAAAAATGGCGGTGGCGGGGATCAATATTATATTGGGCATAGGTAGCCTCTTGCGTCAACAACATATTTCTCGAAGTAAAACATACGCAGTGGTGTCACCACGGGAGGCCCCCCCCCCCCCCCCCCCACCCAAACAACATTTCATTTTGACCCCCAAACAAACCAAAAGGTTTGACTTAAAATTAGCTTAAAATGTGATAATTTCAGGTCAAATTAAGCTAATTTCTGGCATTTTTTTCAATAAAAGCTAAAGTTTTCGCCCCTCCCAATTTGTTGTTGTTCATACTGGTGCCGCCACACGGACACACGGGATTTCCCTTGATTAAAATTGAGAAATCATAATGGATCACCAGGTGTCAATGCAGGAAGAAGTATCTTGCCTGGTTTACAACCGTAAGTAGTTTACGGAGTAAAGCGCATCAATCTACGCAAATCTATCAAATTTGTAAACTAGGCAAGATTCGTCTTGCTGCGGTGTCAATTGTCAATACAGGACCAGAATTGAATGATCTATGTTTGCCTTTTTTGCTAGTAATCTTACCTGACCAAAAGAGGTGAAATGTGCACGTGGCTTCATTCCCGCTAAAATCCCTGGCCGATACAAATATCGTCATTCCATCGTAGTTGGTGCACGTGTCGAATGTCCCGCCAGACGATGGGTACGTCTGGATAATGACGTCATCCCCGCTATCATCGGTAGCTATTGGCTGCGGATATTCCACCACGAGGTAACAGCTGTCGTCTTGAGGGCGCACTTTTATCTGATCCGGCGGACATGATAAACTTGGCGGCGTAGTGTCCAATGGTCCTGTGATAATAAAATGACAAAATATTTCAACACATTTTACAATAATCCCCGGGCGATAATCATACAACACTAAGGGTCTTTTGCCTTTCGTGTTACGAGAATTACGTATTTAACTCATGATAAGGGACCGACCTTACACCAATTTCAACGCCTCAGGAAACACAGTTTCAGACAAACCAGTTGGGCCTTATAACGTCTTTTGTCAAATTCCTTTCGGAATGTTAAAGTAGTCATTATCAAATCAACTTGTCCAGAAATTACGCTGGATTATTTTGAATGTTCATGTACCATAAAAAGTGCGCTTTTTATTTGATGCTTGCTGGGACGTAATCGCAAGCATCAATTACACTACGGCAGAATTAGGTGAACTATTATAACGTGTAACTAATGCGATATGAATCAAGTACAAGTAGCAACTCGGATCACTCACGTTTGACAATGACAAAAAAGGCGCAATTTTCCGAATTCCCATTTGGGTCACTCGCCGTCAACCTCACGTCCGTTGCGCCTAGAGAGAAATCCGACCCAGATGGCGGGCTATAAGACAATCTCACGATTCCCCCGCTGCCATCGACGGCGTGTATAGGAGGGGGTAGTGTAACGTTTTGCACCGCCTGCTGGTCGCCGTCAGATAGGTATACGGTTTGGTTGCCTGGACATATTAGCGATGGGGGCGTGTTGTCTGGTACTGTAAATCAACATCAAAATACAATGAACATCATAGCATTTATATAGTTTGAACTCTTTGGGCTGTGTATTTTTATTATTACCGGACCATGGTGACCTACCGGACCATGGTGTCCTTTCCTTTAAAAACCTTACGGTACAATGGACCTCCTATGCCGCTATTTATGATGGGAGACTAAATGGTTCAGGAGCCTCGAAGTGAAAATGCTGAAGACTTTTGTTCCAACAGTTCCCGTCTCTCTTAATAGTTATTTTCTCAATAATCATGATGATATTTAAAAATAGTCGTGGACACGTGAGCTTATATGTACAGTTAAGCCCAAAATTATTCATACTCTTTGTAAAATATGAGTTGTTTGTATTTTTCTCACATCTATACCAGCTGGAGTGGGGGAAGGCTTTCACTTTACACAAAAGACAGTTAGTTTGCAAGTACAAATCAATATATTTGGGCTCAACATTTTTTTGCATAACAATAGAATTGAACAAGAATCATGTTTTTATGCCTAAAATTGTCTAAAATTATTCATGATTAAAGGGTATGACTAATTTTGGGCTTAACTGTAGATGTATTCCCCTTCATTAAACGTCAGCGTGAATGTGTTTGAGACAAGCACGCTCCAACCTAGGGTGATTATGAGGATTTTCAGAATATCAAAAGAAAACAATACCAAAAATCTGCATTTCGTATTGGTTAAAACCCGCGGATAGCTTTTGAAAATTAGCCTATTTCTTTATTGGAGTTGTCTCTCTGCTGTACTTACCTCAATTGCATTCTCTTGATATCCTTTTGCATACTCTCTACCTGTAACATGGCTTCATTTCTAAGTCTCTCTACTGTACTTATACTTTTTATGCTCTTCGATAATAGACCGTCATTACCATGATTACGGTGTTTCTTTTCAAACACAAACATTAGCCTCGTACGCATGTTACCAGGATGTGTTTTTGCCGAGATGCCAGATTGAATAATTCTGGCTGCCGTCATCTTCTGAAATTATTTACGCACCAAATACCAAAAATGCGCCCTTTTACGATGTGGCCCTGGATGTGGCCGCCATAATGGTTTAAAGATGGCAGACTATCCATTAAATTCTTACCTGCAAGATTAACATAGAAATGACACGTATATTCGGTGCCAACGAAATCTGTTGCTATAAAGGTCACTCTCGTCAAGCCGATTTCAAAATATTGCGGGGATTGTCGGAAAGTGACTTGGCTTCCGTCCGGGAGGACTGCCGGGTTGGGAAAGGTCAGTTGGTGGAAGAAGACACCTGCTGTAGCTTCGCGGGTCTGATTGGACGGACATATCAGTTGGATTTCATCTGAAACGATAAAAGAATACGCGGGAAAATGTTACGATGACGATCCTGATGCCACGTGTCATTCACAAGATCATAGTCAAAAGTTGGCAAATCTCATAATCCCTTGTTCCCAACTACATTAATCTCATAATCACTTGTTTCCAACCAAATTGAATTCATAATCACTTGTTTGCAAATACATTAATCTCATAATCACTTGTTTCCAACTACATTGAACTCATAATCACTTGTTTCCAACTACATCGATCTCATAATCACTGTTTCCAGCTACATTAATCACATAATCCAACTACATTAATCTCATAATCACATTGATCTTATAATCCCTTGCTCCCAACTACATTGATCATAATCACTTGTTCTCAACTACATTAATCTCACAATTACGTGTTCCCAACTACATTGATCTCAAAATCACCTGTTTCCAACTACATTGATCTCATAATCACTTGTTCCCAACTACATTGATCTCATAATCACTTGTTCCCAACTACATTAATCTCATAATCACTTGTTCCCAACTACATTAATCTCATAATCACTTGTCCCCAACTTAATTGTTCTCATAATCACTTGTTCCCAACTACATTAATCTTATGATCTCTTGTTTACATCTATATTAATCTCATAATCACTTGTTTCCAAATAACATTAATCTCATAATCACTTGTTCCCAACTACAATGATCTCATAATCACTTGTTCCCAACTACATTTATCTCATAATCACTTGTTCCCAACTACATATATCTCATAATCACTTGTTTGCAGCTACATTGATATCAGAATCACTTGTTCCCAACTACATTAATCTCATAATCACTTGTTCCCAACTACATTGATCTCATAATCACTTGTTTGCAACTACTTTGATCTCATAATCACTTCTTCCCAACAACATCGATCTCATAATCCCTTGTTCCCAACTACATTTATCTCGTAATCACTTGTCCCCAACTACTTAAATCTCATAATCCCTTGTTTGCAGCTACATTGATCTCATAATCGCTTGTTCCCAACTACATAAATCTCATAATCACTTGTTTTCAACTGCATTGATCTCATAATCACTCGTTCCCGGTTCAAACTACATAAATCTCATAAATACTTATTTGCAGCTACATTGATATCATAATCACTTGTTTCCGACTACATTAATCTCATAATCACTTGTTCCCAACTACATTGATCTCATAATCACTTGTTTGCAACTACTTTGATCTCATAATCACTTCTTCCCAACTACATTTATTTCATAATCACTCGTTCCTAGCTACATTGATCGCCTAATCACTTGTTCCAAACTACATTAATCTCATAATCACTTGTTCCCAACTACATTGATCTCATAATCACTTGTTTGCAACTACTTTGATCTCATAATCACTTCTTCCCAACTACATTTATTTCATAATCACTCGTTCCTAGCTACATTGATCGCCTAATCACTTGTTCCAAACTACATTAATCTCATAATCACTTGTTCCCAACCACATTAATCTCATAATCACTTGTGTCCAACTACATTGATCTCATAATCACTTGTTCCAAACTACATTAATCTCATAATCACTTGTTCCCAACCACATTAATCTCATAATCACTTGTGTCCAACTACATTGATCTCATTATCACTGTTCCCAATTACATCAATCTCATAATCCAACTACATTAATCTCATAATCACATTGATTTCATAATCCCTTTTCCCAACTAAATTAATCTTATAATCACATGTTCCCAACTATATTGATCTCATAATCACTTGTTTCCAACTACATTAATCTCATAATCACTTGTTCCCAACTACATTGATCTCATAATCACTTGTTCCAACTACATTAATCTCATAATCACTTGTTCCCAACTACATAATCATTTGTTCCCTACTACATTGATCTCATAATGACTTGTTTCCAACTACATTAATCTCATAATGACTTGTTCCCAACTACATTGAACTCATAATCACTTGTTTCCAACTACATTAATCGTATAATCCCTTGTTCCCAACTAAATTGATATCATAATCATTTGTTTGCAAATACATTGATCTCATAATCCCTTGTTTCCAACCACATTGATCTAATAATCACCTGTTTGTAACTTCATTAATATAATCACTTGTTCCCAACTACATTGATCTCATAATCAATTGTTCCCAACTACACTAATCTCATTAGCACTCGTTTCCAACTGTATTTATCTCATATATTCACGTGTTCCCCACTACACTACTCTCCTAGTCCTACTCTCCTAACTATAAACATTGATCTCACAATCAATTGTTCCCAACTACATTGATCTCATAATCACTTGTCCCAAACTACATTAATCTCATAATCTCTTGTTCCCCACAACATTAATCTTATAATCACTTGTTTACAACTACATTGATCTCATAATCACTTTTTGCCAACTACATTAATCACATAATCACGTGTTCCCAACTATATTGATCTCATAATCATCTGTTCCCAACTATATTAATCGCCCAATCACTCGTTCCTAACAACATTGATTGCCTCATCACTCGTTCCTAGCTGCATTGATCGCCTAATCACTTATTTCCAATTACATTGATCGCCTAATCACTTGTTCCCAACTACGTTGATCGCTTAATTACTCGTACCTGATTACATTGATCTCCTAATTACTTGTTCCAACTACATTGACCGTCTAATCATTTGTTCCCAACTTCATCAGCCTTATTACTTGTTTGTTTTCTAACTATTATGCATTATTTGATCTGAAATGTACAAATATTCCCATACTACGTTGAATTGTCCCCAGCTACAACACCACCATTCATACACAAACAGACATATTCCCACGTCCGTTCAATTTAATTAACAATCAAAAGATGTCATACACGGAAAATATATCTCACCGCTCTGTGCACTTGAATACACATCCAAGCAAACAAATTCAACTACATTGATCTCATAATCACTTGTTCTGGTCCCAACTACATAAATCTCATAATCACTTGTTTGCAGCTACATTGATATCAGAATCACTTGTTTCCAACTACATTAATCTCATAATCACTTCTTCCCAACTACATTGATCTCATAATCACTTCTTCCGAACTATATTGATCTCATAATCCCTTGTTTGAAAATATATTAATCTCATAATCACTTGTTTCCAACTATATTGAATTCATAATCACTTATTTGCAAAAACATTAATCTCATTATCACTGTTCCCAACTACATTGAACTCATAATTATTTGTTTGCAACTACATTGATCTCATAATTACCGTTCCCAACTACAGTAATCTCATAATCCAAATACATTAATCTCATAATCACATTGATCTCATAATCCTTTATTCCCAACAACATTGATCTCATAATCACTTGTTCTCAACTAAATTAATCTCATAATCATATGTTCCTAACTACATTGATCTCATAGTCCCTTGTTCCCAACTAAATATAATCTTATATTAACATGTTCCCAACTACATTGATCTCATAATCGCTTGTTCCCAACTACATTGATCTCATAATCACTTGTTTCCAACTACATTTATCTCATAATCACTTGTTCCCAACTACATTGAACTCATAATCACTTGTTTCCAACTACATTAATCTTATAATCACTTGTTCCTAAACTACGTTGATCTCATAATCCCTTGTTCTCAACTACATTGATCTCATAATCACTTGTTCCCATCTACATTGATATCATAATCACTTGTTTGCGACTGCATTGATCTCATAATCACTTGTTCCCAACTACATTGATATTATCACGTGTTCCAAACTACATTAATCTCATGATCACTTGTTTCCAACTACATTAAACTCACAATCACTTGTTCCCAATTACATTGATCTCATAATCACTTGTTTATAACTACAATCACAATCACTTGTTCCCAATTACATTGATCTCATAATCACTTGTTTATAACTACATTGATCTCATGATCACTTGTTCCCAACTACATTGCTCACTTGTTCTCAACTAAATTAATCTCATAATCACATGTTCCCAACTACATTGAACTCATAATCACTTGTTTAGTCCAACTACATTAATCTTATAATCACTTGTTCCTAAACTACATTGATCTCATAATCCCATGTTCCCAACTAAATTGATCTCATAATCACTTGTTCCCAACTACATTGATATCATAATCACTTGTTTCCAACTACATTAATCTCATAATCACTTGTTCAGAACTACATTGATCTCACAATCACTTGTTCCCAACTACATTGATCTCATAATCATTTGTTCGTAACTACATTGAACTCATAATCCCTTGTCCCCAACTACATTCACTTGTCAAACAACTATATTGATCTCATAATCACTTGTTTCCAACTACATTAATCTCATAATCACTTGTTTTCAAATACATTAATCTCATAATCACTTTTTTGCAACTACATTAATCTCTTTATCACTTGTTCCCAACTACATTGATCGCCAATCACTCGTTCCTAACTACATCGATCGCCTCATCACTCGTTCCTAGCTACATTGATCGCCTAATCACTTGTTCCCAACTACATTGATCGCCTAATCACTTGTTCCCAACTACATTGATCGCATAATCACTTGTTCCCAACAACGTTGATCGCCTAATCACTTGTTCTCAACTACATCGATCGCTTAATCACTCGTACCTGACTAAATTGATCTCCTAACTACTTGTTCACAATTGCGTTGATCGCCTAATTACTTGTTCCTAACTACATTGATCGCCTAATAACTTGTTCCCAACTACATTGATCGCCTAATTACATTGTTTCCAACTACATTGATCGTCTAATCACTTGTTCCCAACTTAATCAGGCTTATTTATTACTTGTATGTTTTCCAACTATTATGCACTATTTGATCTGAAATGTACAAATATTCCCTTACTACGTTGAATTGTCCCCAGCTACAACACCACCATTCATACACAAACAGACATATTCCCACGTCCGTTCAATTTAATCAACAATACAAAAGTTGTCATACACGGAAAATAATATAACTTACCACTCTGTGCACTTGAATACACATTCAAGCAAAATAGTAGAAGTCCAATATATATCATTTGCAATTTCATGTTCCTTGTCGCTTCTGATGCGTGGAAGAAAGTACATTTAATTGATATATCCACGACGTAATGTTGTAATTGTTTTACACCCGTTTTTAATCATGTCCAATATGGAATACCACTTATACCCGATGACATTGGCATTCGGGAGTGAACCCAATACTAGTCACGTTAACGCTCTGGTGGGTCACTACAATGCCTGCTATCGTCGGTAGAAAGCACACAGATACAAACCCAATATATGACGCATAGTTTCTTAATCTTATGATAATAAAAATAGAAATGTAATACTTTTTTTTTTCTTTGGTGGTTCCAAATTATACTTGACATTGAACTTTCGCGTTACAGTTGTGAAGTAAAAATATTCGGTGTTTTGACTGACGAATCAGCCATTGAGATAGAATGATGAGCTACAGCAGTTGTTAGTTTAAGCGGTTAAGGTGATCACTTTAACTACCGAACCATATTGTAATCAGATATGTAACTTCTTTTTCATTTAAAATGATGAAGTATGATTAATTCGGAACAAAAATCTGAATTTATGAGACAAATGTTTTTTAACGTTCGTTAACGTCGTGATATGATCATAGTCACTCAAGACATTGGAAGATTCGGCCTACACATTTTCTTAGACGTCGATTTCATGAAATATTTTAAAATTAAAAAAATTGCCATGAAAAATCCCGTTTTGGAGAATACAGAATGCTCCTCATATCATCATAGCGATTATCCATGTTACGGATTAGCTGCCATCTTGTCGGGAATAATAAGATTTTCAGACCGGTTTCATGATATGTAAAATGAGCCAATTTGGTATCACTGTTAAAGGCACATTAAGTGGTGTTGAAAATTTTAAATGTTTAAAAATTTACTTCAGAATTCAAGATGAACATTAAAAATGGCCATTACTGTTGTTTCTACTGGCAAAAACACAGCAAAACTTGATTAAAACAATATCATCGCTATTTATTGAAAAACGCCCTCTATGCAAATATGGTTCACGTTATGTATCACGCGTACTGCAGGGGGATACTGTCGGACGTAAAATGCTCGTCCCACGGGACGAGCATTTTTTGAATCGACGTTTTCTTGTACATAGAGGGCTGATTTTTCTTAATACTTATAGGTGTAAGTTCATACATGTAATATAATTATAAAAATATACTAATCCCAGTTTTTATCATAATTGAGGGCGCATCCGCCAACACATCTCTTAGTGCCCCTTTAATGCAACGAATTGAACGTCATACCCTCGATTCAAGTGAATGTAAAATAGGCCGGGTGCGATTCTGGTTCCAATTAGCTTCATTTAGATAATTTTATCTTATTTTATTTTATTAATCATACAGAATAGTCTAGAGCAAGGATTTATTTCATATTCTGAAAGTGATGGTTCTATATTATCCACGACAAGTGTAAACCAACGGGATTCATTACAGTGTATTATGACCATGACGCCATATAGTCACGAGGTATTTTTAAAAACACCAATAGCATATTTCTACTATAGTTTTTTGTGGCTAAAATGATTAATTGACTGGCGTCAATAATAAAAAGTAGGGTAAAGTCATCAGACGATTTCAAAAATATGAAAAACGTTATAAAAAAGACTCTGTTACTGATACAAAACACCAGGAACAATGTTACGGTTTCCCAGAATGGTTTATCACAGAAAAGGGGAATTTATTTAGCTATGAATGCCATTGTTATTAGTCAAAGTGCTTACGATTCTAACATCTACATATATTTAGCTCTCTTAGGAATTTTGAATCATACAGAAATGATGGACTCTTACATGGTAGATTTGAAGGTTTGACCAAAATTAGCGGCATTTCTGAAGCTTGGTGTGAATTTTATCAATTGAAATACGTTGAAAGTGAAAGTTTTCACCGAGTTTCAATAATGTCATATCGGAAGGGATAAAGATATGTTGATGAAATTAACCCAGGGGTTGATTCAATGCAATCCCAGGTATCATTGCAGCATTCAATTACAAGGTTCAACAAACAATAATGTCGTAAGATGTGTAAACGTTGATAGACGGCAACATGTTAATGCTATCATATAGTGCTCCCATGCTTTATTGCTCCGATTTAATTGTAAAGCGCCTTGAGTTCTTTTTGATGCAGTTGCGCTATATAAGAAATAAATATTATTATTATTATTATTATTAATGTTAGATTTGGCTGGTATCGTCTATTTTTTCTTCAATCATTAATGTTTTGAAAAGCTTAACAACTGATAAGATTTTTCAACTTTTTTGGTATCATTGCATTGAGAATTAGAACCAAAATACATACATTGACACAAATATGAAAAACCTCCATGTTGCTTCCTCTAATGAACCATATGTTTCTTCTGCAATACATGTACATTTCAATGCAAAATAGGTGTTGAATTGGCACCATTAGTCCGGCGTCCATACAGTGCTTATTATCTAATGCATGCCGGGATTACATTGAAGCAACCTCTGAAAAGTAACAGAGGAAGTAGGAAATGTGTTCCACATTATATTGCAGGCATTAAACTTGAACTGCAATGTTGCTTTTATATTTTTATTATTTTTTCAAACACGGTATAAATCATTCTGGGACATCCTACATGTAGTATTATATTTGGTTGTGTCTTAAAGGGGCATTAAGAGATGGAGGCATCGCCCTCAATTACAAAAATATATTATAAAAACTGCATGGGATTTGTATATTTTTACAATTGTATGACATGTATGAACTTACACATACCTATAAGGATTTTAAAAAATCAGCCCTCTTTGTACAACAAAACGTCGATTCAAAAATGCTGATCTCCGGCAGATCAGCATTTTACATGGTTAAGGGTGGTATTCCAACTGTTTAAATCAAGTTTTGCAGGGTTGTTTAAATAGAAATGGCAGTTTTTAATGTTCATCTTGAATTCTGAAGTAAATTAATTAAAATTAAAAAATTCAACATGACATTTAAATGTACAGTTTTACTGTAAATGTACAGTTTCTTGACAAATAATTCGATGGTCTTAAAGAAAGACGTGCAACTATGATTGCAATTCATGATGTTAAAAAAACCAACTCCGTCCAGTTAAATTGTCAGGTTTGTTTTCTGGAACACCCTATATACATAATATAATCTGGGTAATTTATGCGAGTACACGAACTGTTTCAGATTTTAAGTCAATAATAATTTATTGGACTTTAAAATGAGCTCGGTCATCGAATATTTGATTAAGCTGACAAAACAAAACAGAACCATCGAAAAGACTATATATTTGATTTGACCCAGTAACGAAAAAAATATCTTGGACTGTTCCTGATTAACTATGCCAATTGCCCAGGGTTTTTATTTCAATCGAAGACGACATTTCTCAGCTTTGTCTTGTTGGAAACAAGATGACAGTTTCTAGGGTTGTTCCTTAAAAGGCATATTATGTGATCTTTTCTAGAGAGCGCCCTCTATTCATATTTTTTTTTAGAAAGTTGATTTTCTTGCAGATTTACATTTCTGATCATAAATCGTACATACATTCCAAGTTACAGAGCGATACGATTCCTAATTACCTCAAAATCATGGTTTTAGAGTGAATTTAGCCTGAGTGAAAATATAAACTTTTGTTTCGACCACGACAGTTTATTTTCACTCTAAAACCATGATTTTGAAGTAATTAAGAATCGTATCGCCCTGTAACTTGGAATGTATGTACGATTTATGATCAGAAATGTAAATCTGCAAGAAAATCTGCTTTCAATTTTTGTTCGATGTTGAGGGCGTTCCCTGGAAATATCACATAATATACCTTTCAGACAGGATTTCAAGTTTCCCATTGGAAACATGATGGATTTCCATTTCCCTTATTTTCCTATATAAAAGACATGATGAATTTCCAGAGCCTTTCCAACTATACTGGAGACAGGGTTTCCAAGGTTTTTTTTCTACTCTGGCGACATGACCGGATGGTTTCCAGTCAACCTATAGTGAAGACAGAGTATATTTCTCTATTTCTCTATAGGGGTTTTCCATCTGGATTTCTCTAAGTTTTTTTTTTCTATTGGAGATATGATTTCCTGGGTTTTCCTATTGGATACAGATTTTCCTGGGTTTTCCAATAGGATTGTTCGGGTTTTCTTTTTGGAGGCAAGATTTCCACTACACGGTATTTTTCAATTGGAGGTATTAATATCAATATCCATGGATTTCCGACGGGACTAGATTTCCAGGTTTTTCCAGGCCGATGGGGATAGGACTTCTAGAATATTGTTAGCTTGTAACAGGATATCTAGGGAATGTTCAGTCACTGAAAGAAACCGATCTCCTCCCACACCCTCCCCTCCCCTCCCCCTCCCCCGGCATCCCAAAGTATGTGGGTGATCGTGGTGACACCTCACTGGTGCGATTGGGGTCGACCTAGGGGATTTCAAGCGACTGCGTACCTACTTTTGGATCAATAACTATCGATCACGTTTAGCACGCCTAAGTTGGTGTAAATCGTGAATACTAGGTACGCTGTCGCCTGAAATTCCCCAGGTCGAGTGTTTTTGGAAATGTTGCTAGATGAATCGTGTTGGCGCCCAATGATCTAAAATCGTGGACATATATGCACATGTAGTCTGAGGTTTTATTAATAATAATATGCAAGGTCTGTTTGTTTGGAATTCTGATTGTCGTGGGGAGGGGCCGGGGGGGGGGGGGGGGGTCAACTATAATACCGCAGTAGCGTATATGGGGGTGGCAGGCTTTCTGGCACTGGGGGTTCACTCCTTCCCCACGAGTAATAGTGTGTTATATATTAAATATTTGGCTAACACGCGATACGCGAATATATCAAGGTTATATTTGTATATTTGTCCAAGGCCTCGCTCGCGCCTGTACTGCTTGGGCGAGCCAACCCGAGCCAACCAGAACATTGTTTTTGCTACACTGTTGTGATATTATAACCGGGGTTATAACATCGATTTATTACCATGATTACTATAACGAATTTAATTCTACGCCAGACGGTATGAAATTATACCCGTTTGACATCACATTGTCAATGTACAGTCCCCTACACTGTTATGAAGGTAGCTGACATGATAGCTTACGCATAAAGCAACTACTGTTAACTCGTGCCAATTATCAGTAAACTGAATGGTTACGTTATTGGTAAAATTAACATATGAAAAGTAGGTACGCTGTCGCTTGAAATACCCCAGCTCGAGTCTTTTGGCCTCACTGGTTGGGCGGCACCAGATTTAAGCGTCTGTAAAATTCTTGAAATGTAATGTATGGTCATCAGTGTTGGAGTCGAGTCCTCATCATCCGAGTCCGAGTCCGAGTCCGAGTCCTTGAGGAAAGGACTCGAGTCCGAGTCCGAGTCTTTTCCAATTTCTATGTCCGAGTCCGAGTCCGAGTCCGAGTCCTCAATATCCGAGTCCGAGTCCGAGTCCGAGTCCTTACGTATCAAATTCAAGACGCAGTTCACCAATACTATATCAACGTTTTATAATCAGAATTTCAGTTATATACTGTTTACTTATACAAATATGGACTGTTCATGAGGGAAATGGAGGTGAACTATTGCCCCAAGGTGATCTGGAGACGGTAAGCCTAGCCTACTATTTTCCCGATGCCGAAGGCTGAGGGAAAATAGTAGGCTTAGGTCTCCAGATCACCGAGGAACATAGTTCACCCCATTTCACGAATAAAGAGCAGTCCTTCTTCTTCTTCTTCTTGAATACTTCGCAACATTCCTAGTGGAATAACACGCGAAGGGGGCTTGAACACACAGGACGTGTTAACTGTGCAACCCCTGCCCTGTGACCTAGGACTGATGTGTGTACAGCCACAGACCGGGATGATCCCCTACTCTTTACGAAGGAGTCTGTGACCTTTTAACGTGCTCGGATTTTGCTCTTCCGATACACGAGACCATCATTTCTACGTGACTTCTGAACCACGAGGCAATTGAGACTAAGTACCTTGCCCAAGGATACAAACATGTTGGCCGTAGCGAGGCTCGAACTCACAACCTTTGTATCGTGAGACCTGCGATCTACCCACTAGACCAGTCCATATTTGATTTCGGGGAGGATGGGGCAACTGGTCCGGTTAAGCATATTTCATGATATATAAGATTAAAGCTCGTGTAAATATTTATGGAATTGCGATGAAAATATCACCCATGTAACTGTTTACATATAACATAGAATCAATGTTAAAAAATATCTAAAGAAGAGGCCAATTACCACTAACTGAAAATTTTACTTGGCACGGACCAGTTACCCCATCATTGGGGCAACTGGTCCTATAGATGTTACAAAGGTTAGACTATATGTTACAAAGGTTAGACTAAGGCTAATAATTCTGATAAAAGCCAGGATATAATTTAATGTTCTTTGTATTTCACTGTTTTTAAAGCAATACTAAATCGACGATATCTTTGGAACTGGGAGAAGATGCTCATTGCACTTCAGGAACATCAGCATCCGCACCATTTGGGGGGAATCTGGCGCGATGTGACCACATGATCAACCCCAACCCCACTCTTCTGAATATGCGTTCCATGGTAGCGCTACTTGCTGGTCTGGCACAGACAGCACCCTCTGTGCTTACTTATGAAAGTTATTGTTTTGCTAGCGGCGGACTGCGAAATTCAGTCCCTCAGCAAAACAAAATTCAGATAAATTAATGAAAATAAAACACCTGAAAAAAACCAATTTTGCAGGACTCGATGAGGACTCGAAGCCGAGTCCTCGAGTCCTTGGGGTCCGAGTCCGAGTCCGAGTCCGAGTCCGAGTCTTTGAAAAAAAGGACTCGAGTCGGACTCGAGTCCGAGTCCGAGTCCCGAGTCCTACAACACTGATGGTCATTATGCTTGGGGTGATGATGGTCACAATGGTAAGTGATGTGATCACGCGATTCCTAGTTAAGACTATAATACTGTATAGACACGACTATTTAGTGGTCGCTCCCTAATATATCTTACAAACGTATCTAACATGGTGTTACGCATGGCACCACACATATCATGACTAGTATGAGTATGAGATGAAATAACAACAGCTTAAAATCATGCAATCGACAATATAATAAATTATTCATCTCTTAGCAAACCTGTGTATACCTACCTCCAATTAAAGTCCAGTGAAGAGGGTTTCCTAGCCTCACGCCGGTTGTATCTGATCGATTTAAGAAGGCGACGTAAAGAAGATGGCGACAAAATGCAACTGCAAAGGTGCCTAGTAAACACACATACAATTTTGCAAAATCGAATTCTTTCGATGTAGCCATCACGTAAAATGCTATTTGGTATGCTGTCTGCACGCCGACATTTTTCAGGCAGGTGGACCCATAGTTTTCCTGCCTGGAAGTGCCTCGGGAAGTACTCTTGTAATGTTATTGCTATTACGGTAAAGCTTCACTGCCCACTACATACATCCCCACATGTAATAAATTCGACCTTTAAACGTCTCTTACACAAACCGGGTCATGGCTACAATAAAGCTTTATCGAATTCGGCGTTACAGTTAAAATGATCGTCCGCCTGCGCTACGCATAAATGCTAGAGGTGAGACTATACCGCGCAATACTTACTGTCAGAGTCAATATCAAGGCTTGTATGTCAACGTCAACTTAATTGGGCAACAAAAATATATTTATGAATTGGAACAGTTGCATTTATCGGAATAGCTGCCTTGCGTCGATTCATAGCTGCCGAGTGTTTCCGAGCTATCTTTTGAAGTTCAAAAGATAGGCCTAGCTCGGAAACACTCGGCAGCTATGAATCGACGCAAGGCAGCTTTGAAGCATTGACTGTTTTCAAGATATCCTATAGGCCTACCATGATTTGATTTTTTTTTGGGTCGTTGTCGAGTTCCTTCTGGACGATCATGTTATACATACATACATACATACATACATACATACATTTGATTTTATTGGGTACTCTAACATCATATAGAGATAGAAACATCTAATACAAACTTGTATTAAATAACGTACATGTACATAATTAAATTGCATTGTTGCACTTCTCTTTGTAAACATAAGCCATCAATGCGGTGACAATTTCGGACCGTAAAAAAGGGTGGCATGAGCCCGTTTTACAACGTAGAAACATGTAGAAAAAAGTGCGCGGGGAACGCGCCAAAAGATTTCCGTTTTTTAAATACAATTTGTTTTGCCCCTTTTTACAGTGGTGTTAATTTCATAGTTCCCTATTTTCGGTGTAAATAAACAATGATCCCGGCCCCCATAATATTTGGGACCGCTCCCTACCGAAGAAAATGACACCTCCCTTATGCGTTCCTTTAAAAATTCGCTATTATGAACTCTAAAATAAGTGACCGAGTAGGCCAAGTCCTGTTTCCGTATACACTGGTATATTGCGTCCGCATTGCCCAAACTTGGCAAATTGTTAGTAATGCAGATGTTCCGGAGTACTACCACGGAAAAAAAACTGATCTTCTCGAACAATATCTCATTCTGAAGAGGAAAAAAACAGTCTGTAATTTTGTAATTTGATATTTTAAGTTGGTACATGACTAATGAGTAATTACGGCAATTTTTAGCCTACTTATGACTTCATTGTTATTTATATTCTGTAATGCGGCGCAGCTTTTCGATTATATATTAAAACGGTATACAATTTATTACCCTGTAAGTTTTCTTTTTTAAGCACTGTATGTGGCAAGCCAATAGACTAAATTAAAATGATTCCCCTCTTCAAATATCAATAAAATGTCTGTATGGCCATAGGATGACTAATGATCTGTACTGAGCTATGCATAAAGCATCTCGGATGCGTCTTTGATTATGCACGCACCAATGCATATAGGTTTTGCATAATTCCATTTAATTTAGGGTACAGTTAATATCATTCAATATTACAGACAGACATATCATCTCAGGGGTCGGTCAGTTTAAATTCAACATGGCGCTCATTATTGTGACTGGAGGAAGGAAAGAGAGAAGAGGTGAAGGCGATTGTCCAGGATGGCTGGCATTAGTAATTCACTATTTTTTATTTTTGCTTTCTTATAATAGATGTGGTAACTACACTGCCTTGTTGCATTTTTACAGCATTCCATATGACGTGCTAGGGTGCTAAATCTATTATAGCCAATGGTGAAACATAGGGATATTATATCAAACTGTACTATCTTCAGAAGATAGCACTAATAATAGTGCTATCTACTGACGATAGCATGGTTTGAGAAATGTTCTCTAGGTAACTAAATGATCAATTATTGATCTTTCCGGAGAGTTATCTACTGATGTTATCTACTGAAGATGGCATGGATGGTTGTGTATAAAAAGGCTGCCGTCCGCTATTTAACATTAGTTTTCCTTGAACCTGACGTAGACTTGTTATGATATGGTGGGTTACTGAAATTAATTAGAATGCTTATACTATAGATCGTGCTATCTACTGACGATAACATCGTGCTATTTACTCAGTGAAGATAGCATAGTGCTATTCACTGAAGATAACATGATGATATCTTCCGTGAATAGCTATCTTCAGCAGATAGCCTATGCTATCGTCAGCGAATAGCACGATTTTATCGTCAGTTACTAGCACGATGCTGAAGATAGCATCGTGTTATCTCTGAAGATAGCATTGTGTTATCTACTGACGATACAAGGTGCTATCTACTGAAGATAGCATCGTGCTAGTTACTGACGATAACATCGTGCTATTCACTGACGATAGCATATTGCTATCTACTGTAGATAGCATCGTGCTATCTACTGAAGATAGCCCGATACTATCTACTGCCGATAGCATCGTGCTATCTACTGACACTAGCGTCATGCTAGTTACTGACGATCACATCGTGCTATTCACTGACGATAGCATGTTGCTATCTACTGAAGATAGCATCGTGCTATCTACTGACGATAGCATCGTGCTAGTTACTGACGATAACATCGTGCTATTCACGATATATACAATAAGCAATAGTTTGAAAACAATTCTCTGAGCTACAGGGAGCCAATGGAGTCCTTTAAATTGGCGTAATACGAAGGGCAGTCAATAAATAATGAAAGTGATCATGGTATGGGATGCATGGGTGATTCTATTGAGGGATAATGTGATCAATACAAAGTATGAACCTTTGTCTTTCAAACAATACACTTTTGGATTGTTAGATACCTTTGGTTATGTAACGTCATAATTAACATAAACACAATAGGTTTCAGACACTGACTGAAATCTGTCAATTATTTGGCTGGATATGTAATATGTTGAACATGGATTGATTGATACATTTGCGTGTATCTCGGCAATGCAAGCATAAAAACAGATAACACTTGGCACATAGTTAGAACACACACCTATCTCTGTTTGACACTCTTTTTTAGATCTGAATTCCTTAATACGAACAAGAAGGGACCATCTCAAATACGCTTTTATTTTAGCAAAATATTAATTGTTTTACCTTAGAAAACAACAAAGGAAAAAAACCAATGGAGGGATTGTTATTGTGGGATGTAAAGCAATAATAGTGGGGATTTCAAAAGGAGCTGTTCATAAAATGTCCTCAAACCATTGAAATTATGTGACGATTACTTACACATACATATCTAGTAGCTCTAAAGATAACAGTAATAAGAGAGGTTGTGGCAGCCATCTTTGATTGATACATTCATGTATATCTTCATTTTGACTATCACAATATTTTTACACATTGATTTAAGCAATTTTCATTATTTCTGATTATAATTTGAAGGCACCGTAAGCTTTTATCTGGTAAATTTCATGATTTTAGACATTTTTGGCCCAGATCAAAATGATCTGCCGTCTGCGCATGCGCATATTTTCTGCAGGGTTCATGCGAATAAGTTCAGATAATTAGTTAACTATCATATGGAATCTCCCAAACTGGTTAATTGCTTGGATTTTTCCTAAATTGTTTGATATTCCGCAATATTAGTGATTCACTGACTGGGCATTTTTCAATGAAAATTAGCTATTTGAAATACTGATATTTGTATACTTTTTATTCGATTGCCTCTCCTTTACTTTTTCCTATTATACTACATAGGCCTATATCAAATTACACAGGGATTAAAGTTATTGTCTTTTTTATCATACTTACGTGAACAAATTGGGATTTACCTGCTTCTGGTGTCATGTTATGCAATCTTCTTACCACTTGTTTCATACAAACAATTCAAATTTCCCGCCAAATAACTGATTTAGCAGTGTCCCAAGTGTACTTACTTTGAGACAATGCTATGACGTCATAGTTCACACGTAAAAATCCAAAACTGTGTTGTTTGAAAGACAAAGGTTCATACTTTGTATTGATCACACTATCCCTCAATAGAATCACTCATGCATCCCATACCATGATCACTTTCATTATTTACTCACTGCCCCTCGTATGGTAAGATCTTTTAGAGAATGTGAGAATGCGAGCTGCAGTGTTTTGAATTTTCTGAAGGCGATAGAGTTCATTAGCTGCGCTGGTAATCCATAAAGACGAGAGGTTATAAACGAATGCATTAATTGTTCTGTAGCATCACGAATACGATATTTGTGGATTCTGCTGATATTATGTAGTTGAAATGCTGAGCAACGAATGACATTGGAGATATGTGGTTTCATTGTCATGGATGAGTCGCAAATTGCACCCAGATTCCGAGCTTTAAAGACTGAGGCAATTGTGGAGTCATCGATATGTACGTGTTCAATGTTTATCTTAGACAATTGGTGGTGGGATCCAAACAGTAGAAGTTCAATTTTGTTTGTCGTTGAGCTTTAGAAGTTTGATTTCATCCATTTACGAATTTCATTGATGCATAGTTCAACATGTTCAAGGGTAGCTATGGCAGAGTCTGCATTTGTTGAGATGAATCAAATGACAAATAAAGCTTTGTGTCATCAGCGTAAACATGATATGCTAATTTGTGGCGAAGAATGATGTCACGGACAGGGTAAGTGTAGACAGTGAACCATTACGGTCCAAGCACAGATCCTTGTGGAACAGAATAATCAAGCACAGTGGGATGAGAAGTAGCAGTACCAATGCGAACATATTGGGGTCTATTGGAAAGGTAGAATTTGCACCAGTCCAAGGCATGATCCTGAATACCAAGATAATCATGAAGACGAAAGATGCGAACGTTATGGTCAACAGTGTCAAAAGCAGCACTTAGATCCAGGAGAATTAAGCCTGATATTTGTCCATTGTTGAGAGCAGTGAGAATGTCATTATTGACTCGGAGAAGAGCGGTCTCTGCTCCATGATATTGTTTATATGCCGATTGATATGGATCCGATAAGGAATTGGTATTAATATAATATGATCAGATATTCTTTTTGACACAATCCTTTCAATCGTCTTTCCGAGAAATTTAAAGTTTGAAATCGGTCTGTAGTTTTTTAAGATGTCCTTATCCAAACTAGGCTTCTTGCTGAGAGGACGAACATATGCAATTTTCTGACTTTGAGGGAAAGTACCTGTCATCAGCGATTTATTAACAATGCTAGTTATATATGGTACAAAAATATCAATATGGTCTTTCACTAGTGATGTTGGCAGAGGATTAAATCATTAAGTTCACATGATTTGGATGGTGATTTCATGATGACTTTTTTGATCTCTTCATCATTGATGGATGCAAATGCAGTTAATTTAGGTATCAAGCAGGATGAATTTGATGAGGCACATGCAGAACCAATGTTGAAGGTTTTCCGAATGGCTTCATTTTTTCCCCGAAAAAGTCGGCAAATTTAATGGCCAGCAATTTGTCAGAATCTGAAGAGGGCAGTACAGGTATTTTTGACTTGTGAAAAAGTTTATCAATAACATTGAAAAGTCTCTTTTGATCTCCGGCACTTTAGTTTACTTGAGCCGAGTAGTAGTCTATTTTTGAGTTTGTTATCAAACTTTTCACAAGAGCATGTTGGTTTTGATATTCAAGCCTATGAATGGCTAGTCTGCTTTAGTATACCTTTTTCCTTTTCTTTGTCACTCTATGAACATGTACCGATAGAGGGCTCACTCCCCATGGACCGCTCCCCATCCTCTGATCTCACCCCCGGGAAAAAAGTATTTGTATTTGGTCGGTTCTCGGATGGGAAGTATCAGGGGGTGTTGTTCGATTGTGTGACAGTGAAATTATACAAGGCATACGAGTAGACTAATGAATGGCAAGTTTTCCATTATTACGCCACTTACGCTCAAGCTGACGACGTTTCTTTCTGGCTGCACGAATATTTTCCCTTCCAATATTTTCCCTGATAACGACCTTTGAAATGGTCAACAGATGTACGTAGACTGCCACCTTTTGGCTATGATGAATAAGGGACACGAAACCAGAGCGACAATTCAAAATAAACACCTGAAAGTATATAGAGGATATTGATTATGCTTTCTCATGTTCTTGTCTTTTTACAGACCGTGATCATTGTTGGAGTTGAATAAAGTTAAAGTAACTGTTACAACCAGAACAAATAGACAGCGTTCTTATTTATGATCACGGTACTTGACAATCCACATAGACAATGCCTGTTGTAGGATGCCCAATCCCTGGCTGCGACTACGCCACTGCAGACCTGGATGCTGCCATTGTAGCCGCACTAATTACCGCCCACAGTGCCGTTCACAACTCTGGACAGACAGCCAAGGTGGAGAAGGTGAAACGACCCACCATTGGTGCTGCTGGCACAAGTGAAGAATGGGCATACTTCCAATCACGTTGGACGGACTATGTTGAGGCAACTAAAATCAAAGGCAAAGACTGTGTCGTGCAACTACTTGAGTGCTGCTCGGAGCCTTTACGCAAAGACCTCACAAGAGCAGCAGGAGGAAGCCTCACAAGCAAAACTGAAGCTGAGGTTTTAGCGGCAATTAAGACACTCGCTGTCCGTGAAGAGAACATAATGGTTGCTCGCGTACATCTCCATAACATGCGGCAAGATCGTGACGAGCCTATCAGAAGCTTTGGGGCTCGACTCCGCGGACAGGCAGGTGTATGCAAGTTCCTCATCGCGTGTCCAGGCTGTGCTATCAATGTCAACTACACAGATGCGATTCTCAGAGACGTCCTCTCACGTGGTATTGCTGATCCCGACATCCAGCTTGACCTCCTCGGTAACCAGAAACAGGATATGACCTTAGAGCAAGTGTTTACGTTTGTTGAGGCAAAGGAATCTGGGAAGCGTTCAGCTTCCACACTGTTAGACTCTCACGCAGCTGATGCAGCTTCCAGCACATACAGGAAAGCTAAGCAAGCCAACACTCAGTCTAAACAAGACCTATGCACCTACTGCGGCAAGACAGGTCACGGGAAGAGTGCCCTTAGCCGTATACGCAAAACTGTATGCCCAGCATATGGACACAAGTGTGAACAATGCGATCGTGATCACCACTTGGAGAGTGTTTGCCGCAGCAAAGACAAACCCAAACGCGCCCCTACTTCTTCTCAGAACAGCGAAAGCGCAGTGTTTGACGCCCTATGCAGCGTCACTGACTCAGGTCAACCCCCCACTGGACATCAGACCATTCTTGACCACCACGTCTATGACAACCTCTCTGACACCTGGCACAAGAGAAGGTCCAATCCACAACCCTTTGTGAACGTGACAATCAAAATTGCCCCAGACGACTACAGTGATGTTGGTTCCGACCTTTCTGTCCCCACAATGACTTGCCGGGTCCCTGCCATGGCCGACACGGGTTGCCAGAGTTGCCTTGCTGGAATGACAGTCATTCGCCGTCTCGGTTTGCGCCAATCTGACCTTATCCCAGTGACCATGAGAATGCACTCCGCCAACAACGGAGGCATCAAGATTCTTGGGGCCGCTGTACTCCGCATATCAGGCACTGACAGTCAGGGCCGGGTAATTGAAACAAGGCAGATGACTTATGTCACAGACAGTTCTGATAAATTCTTCCTTAGCAAAGAAGCCTGTATTGCCCTTGGGATGATCCCTGACAGTTTCCCCAGGATGGGGATGGCTCACTCTACACAACAGACTGATGCCGCAGCAGCGTTGAAGGAAGACCCCACCACACCCTGCCACTGTCCTGTACGTCAACGACCCCCTCCTCCCCCCACCACACTCCCATTCCCTGCCACTGAGGATAACCGTGCGCGACTGCAACAGTATCTCCTTGACTACTACAAGTCCAGCACTTTCAATACGTGCGAACACCGACCATTGTGTCTCATGGACACTATTCCCATTAAACTCATGGTAGATCCCCAAGCTGAGCCAGTCGCACACCACACACCAGTCCCTGTCCCCCTCCACTGGCGAGAGGCTGTTAAAGCAGGCCTAGACCATGATGTGCAGTTGGGTGTGCTTGAACCAGTCCCAATAGGAGAACCTGTCACCTGGTGCCACAGAATGGTAGTGTGTGCTAAGAAAAATGGCAAACCGCGACGCACAGTCGACTTCCAGGCCCTAAATGCCCATGCCACAAGAGAAACCCACCACACCCAATCACCTTTTCACCAAGCTAGATCAGTCCCAAATGGTAAGAAGAAATCTATCTTTGATGCATGGAATGGGTACCATAGCGTTCCTATCTGCAAAGAGGACTGTCACCTCACGACCTTCATCACACCCTGGGGCAGGTACCGTTACAAGACAGCCCCTCAAGGTTACATAGCATCTGGTGATGGATATACCAGACGGTATGATGAGATTATCTCAGACATCCCTAACAAGACCAAATGTGTCGATGACGTCCTACTATGGGCTGACACACTTGCGGATAGCTTTTTCCAAGCTGTCCAGTTTCTTGACAAGTGTGGACAGACCGGGATCACCCTTAACCCAGACAAATTTGTCTTAGGCGCAGATACCGTTGAGTTTGCTGGCTTCGAGATCACCCTCAGTAGTGTCCGCCCTTGCCAAAGATTCATCCATGCCATACTTGACTTCCCCACGCCCACAAGTATCACTGACATACGCTCATGGTTTGGGCTTGTCAACCAGGTATCTTACACCTTCAGTATGGCTGATAAGATGCTTCCATTCCGCCAACTAATGCAACCATACACACCGTTTAAGTGGGATGAACCCCTCCAACACGCATTTGAAGAGTCTAAAGCAGTTATCATCAGTGAGATAGAAGAAGGTGTCCGATTCTTTGACACAAGCAAGCCCACCTGCTTGGCAACAGACTGGTCCAAGACGGGCATTGGCTTCTGGCTGCTTCAAAAACACTGCACTTGCCCCAAAACAGAACCATTTTGCTGTCCGACGGGGTGGAAGATCGTACTTGTTGGGAGTCGATTCACACATTCCCATGAATCCCGTTATGCTCCGGTAGAGGGTGAGGCCCTTGCAGTTGTTGATGCCCTAACCAAAGCCAGATACTTTGTACTGGGATGCGAGGACCTTATTATTGCTGTTGACCACAAACCCCTCCTGAAGATCTTCAGTGACCGCTCATTAGAAGACATCCCCAATCCTCGCCTCAGGAATCTCAAGGAGAAAACACTCAGTTACAGATTTCGCAT